>VWZT01015009.1:453640-645779 GCA_013397055.1 Pachycephala philippinensis
CAGGTGGGAGAGAAGGGGAAAGGAGAGGAGAGGAGAGGAGAGGAGAGGAGAAAAGCCACAACCATGTTTTGAAGGAAGCTCTTAAAACATAATGACTTATTTCACAGCTGCTGTAAGAAAGTGAAGACAAAAGATGAGTATTAAAAACCAAAAGAGAGTAAGTGCCAGCACATGACTCTCAAAACAGGCTCTCTGTCAAGTCCCAGCAGCACCTGAGGAGGGTGTCTGAAGTCCTCTCTAGGGAGGGCTGGCATAATCACTCATGGGAAATCCACTTCTTTCAGGGTGAGGATATCATGAGATCTCCAGACCCAGGCAGGAGAGAACTCCTGAAGATCACCTAGTTCAGCCTTACTCTTTACAGACATCAGACTGGGTTAGTCCTGGGGAAACCCCCAAGGAAGGGAAGCACACCCTGTACCTGGGACTTGCTCCAGCACCGCAGTGCCTCCTGAGGAAAAGATTTTTCCTAGTATTAAGTAAAATCTCCCAAGTCACAATCTGTAGTTCTTGTCCTCTTCTATATCATTTGGCACCCACGGGTGGCTCACAGCTCCATCACCTCTGTTTTCTTGCAGCTTTCTGCCAGGGCAGCTGATGGTTTTTGTGGCTCAGGCTACACCCAGCACCATTCAAGGATTCAGGCCAAGACCACCTTTGGAGAGGGAACATTGCAGTGCTGGTGTTGGTGGGGCCACACGGCCACATGGATTTGTTTCTTGTTTCCACTGCTGGATTTCCTTTGAAATCAAGTTATTTGAGGCTTCATCTAGTTGCTGGGGGCTCAAAGCAGGACATGTGCGAGCACATGGGAGGAGAAGGTGCACTATTCTTTCCCCCTGCCTGAGCTCAGGCTCACCTTGGGCTGTCAGTGAGTAGAGAGGGGCAGGTTCATCTGTGGAGGTACCAGCCTCTTTCACAGACTGCAGAGTGGAGTAGGTGACCTGCTTGTATGAGGTGTCTAAGTTATACAGACAGTATAACCAGATGAGATGACACCCATCAAGCTTTGCTTTTCTAACCATGTGGTTTAAAAAGACAGTGTTTTTATAACAAATGAAAGTTTAGATTTTCATCTAATCCAGATGCTTTCGGGAGTGGGGACTTCGTGAAAAAGTTTAGTATCAGGAGCTGTGATACAATTGCAAAAGCTGGCAGTGCCGTAATTCTGTTTTGCCAGTGTTTTTGGAAGCCAAATTGTGCAAGGAACAGTGGCAGGAACTGCAACATCTTCCCCATTTTAGAAATGGTTGTAACTCTCTGTAATGTCCATTACAAACATTTTTGGGAACCTTTTCTGATAGATTATTTTACACAAGCAGCTAACTGCTCTCTCTGGATGAGTTCTGGTTTATTGATGACAAATTCAGAGCTGAGAACAGCTAACAGTGCCCACAAAAGAAAAACAAAGAAGCCAAATTATATGCAATTTACAGTAAGATGAAATATTTAGCTCTGTTGAACATATGTTAGTGATGAGGGCAGTGGATGTTAGATTTAATTGGATCCAGAAAAATGATGAGTATTAGTCCCTCTGGAATTATTCCTGGTGAATCTCCAGGAAAAGTCACAAGTATTTTAATAAATTAAAAGCAAATGGGAAAAAAAGGAAAGAAAAAAACCCAACCAATTTCTACTTTTCATCTCAAAGATTCCAGTTTCAGATCCTCACAGTAACACAGGTAATGCTCTAGAATGCTGCATTCAAACAAACAAAAATAATATCCAATGACAACAGTAACTTCCTCTGGGTCTCTAAGATGCTAGAATTTCTCTCCAGCATCCTGCAATGCTTTCCTTAACCAGGACCAGCTGGATTGCTGGGGTAGGGCTCAGCTCTCAGATGCAGAAAGACAACACTTGCCACAAGTTAGCTCCAGGCTCTGCTCAGGGATGCCAAAGGTGCTGTGTAGCCACAGCTGCCAGAGCAGACCCCTTTGGGGAGCCAAAGAGACTCCTGTCTGCATGTGGTCATCTGCTTGTCCCAGCAGAGTCTAGGGGCTGTCCCTCATCCTCATAGCACTCCAGTCCAGGGATTCCTCCCAGTTTGCAAGGTAATGCCATTACAGCCCAGTTTGTTGCCCTTTTGCTGGTGTCAATGACATCCTTCTCTTTGGGCAGTTCTTCCTCCCTGTTTTTTGCCCAGGATTTGTTCTTACAGAACTGTTTTACCCTTTCCATGCTTCACATTTTCAAATTAGCTAAATCAATCTCCCTTGGTATATAAACTTGCTTGAGGAAATCAAAGCCTGTTTTTCTGATCTTCCTGTATTTGCACGAAAACCAAATCATTTAGCACTTTAAAAAATATATGTTTTGACAGATGCAAGGGAAGGTTTACTCCTTGTTCTCTGTTTCAAGACAGATTAGTAAAACAGATTTTCATGCCTCTCAAATATTTGGAAAAAGAGGTTGTGTTTCTTTATACTGGTAGTCTGGAGCTAAAACCCTAACAATTTGCCTAGCAGTTGTGACCATCCTGGTGGCTTTCTTTGTGAAACATGAGAAAATTCCAGCTAAAAGCTGAGCTGTGAAGAAGACCTGGGGATACTTTTTTCATCTTAAAGCAGGTATTAACTGTTCTTTTCAGGAACTGGCTGTAACATAAGAGTTACATGGGGAACCATGCACACTGTGCATGAGGAAACAGCTTTTGGGCCCTCACAATCAATTTTCATAATTTTTTTCTCTTCAGTATAGGGAATTGAAGTACTCAGGGGTATATAAAGAATCAGTCACTCTGATGTCCCGAGGACATGACATGCTGTGCATTTTGGCTTTTACTGTTTGAGACAAATGAGCCTGAAAATAGGTAAAGTAAATGGAGACAGCACATGGTGGGCTGTCAGAGGTAGCAGCAAAAGAGTGTGCCATGTAGATGGCAGAGGAGAAACAAGGTGACAAAGGGGAAGAGCAAGCAGTGGAGATTCCAGGGTGGTTGTGTCTGGTGTGTAGTGCAGATGGGTTTTGGGGCAGTGGGAAAAATGGTTTGTTACAACACAAGAACCAAAGGAATTTCTGCCTGGAGTTGGGATAGTCCAGGAGGGAGATGGGGTGGAGGTCTTCTTTCTGACACTGCACCAATGCCAAGAAGGAGAGAAGCCTACAACAGTCAAGAGAAGAGGCATTTGCTAAAGCAGAGGCATTTCTCTGCTATACCCTGAACAAACCAGTGCATCAAAACCTGATAGAGAGTATTGCATGTTATGAAGCAAAGAAATGAATGCTCTTGCTCAAGCACCTTGCTATGAAATGGGAGGTCACTGAGGGGCCAGTTACTTGTGGTGGGATCAAGGAAGAGATTTTAAGAGTAAGCAGATGGTGACATATTTTAAAGATATAAAAGGGGAATCCTCAGGGCAGATGTTTTCTCAAAGACACTGGAACACAGCACTGCAATGACAAGAAAATATGCAGAAAATGTGTGGCTGTTAGAGGATGGCAGCAGCCAGATGGTTCAGATTAACTCAGCAACGACTGCTAACATGAAGTGCAGTAGCAGGTGGGTCAGGCCTCAGTGGAGCTTCAGCTGTTCAACAAGCTGTGTATCCTCCATCCTCTTTACAACAGTGGAAACACCTGGCCATGGGACTTCATAGAATCATAGAATGGTTTGAGTTGGAAGGAACCCTAAGGATCAGCTAGTTCCAATGCCCCTGCCATGGCCAGGGACCCCTTCTGCTTGTCCAGGTTGCTCAAAGTCCCATCCAGCCTGGCCTCCCCAAGACTTCAAGGAATAGGGCACCTACAACTTCACTAGGCAACCTAATCCAGTGCCTCACCACCCTCACAGGAAAGAATTCCTTCCTTATATCTCATGTAAACCTGCCTGTTTTCAGTTTAAAGCATTCCTCCTTGTCCTGTCACTACATACCTTTGTTAAAAGTCCCTCTCCAGCTCTCTTGTAGGCCCCCTTCAGGTACAGGAAGACTGCTCAAGAGTCATCCCAGAGACTTCTCTTCTCCAGAATGAACAATCCCAAATCTGTCTCCTGTCTTCAAAGGAGAGGTGGTCCAGCCTCTGATCATCTTCATGGCCTTCCTCTGGACTCATTCCAATAGATACATCTGTGGTGGGGACCCCAGAGCTGGATGCAGCACTCCAGGTGGGGTCTCATGGGAGCAGAGTACAGGTGGAGAATCCCCTCCCTTGCCCTGCTGCTCACACTTCTTTTGATGCAGCCCAAATCTCACACTCTTCACTGTATTGTGTTAAACTCTTTAAAAAGCTCTACTTTGAATGCTTAGGATAAACTTAAGCCTGGTTGTGAGAGAAATTAGTTCTGGTTGCATGAGAAAACGCTGAGAAACTTGCAGTTTCAGCTGGTTTATGAAAGCAGATGCACCTTGGCAGGTTTAACACCCAGTAGGAAGAACAGGAAGATGAAAGCTTGCCAGTGGCCAGAGAAGATATCATGAATAATGAAGGTTTTTGATGGAGCAGGTAGGACCTGGACAGTGTTTGAGCTCATACAGTCACAGTGGGCAGGAGGCCTGTGAAAGAAGGAAAGAGGCAAGGTGTACTTCCCTGGGGAAGTAGGAAGGAGGATAAGCTTGAAGGTATTTTTTTATCTGAAGACCTCTAAGGACAATAGGGACAGGAAGAAATTGTTCTGAGAAAGCACATGAGAGATTTTAGACATAAACAAAGAGCATGAGCCTGTAGATGTATAGAAGTGCTGCTCCACAAGCAAAGCCATGTGATGGGGGCAGCCTCTGGCCCTGTCACAGAAAAGATGATGGTGCTGGCTTCCAAGTGCATCTGGGATTGCAGCCACTTAGTGCAGCCTCTTAGGATCACCAGGTTGACAGCCTAAGCATTCAGGGTTTTGCCAAGCCCAACACTGCTCTGTGGTTTGGGCAAGAGGAGCTGAAGCAGAGCAGGTTCCTGAGGACTGCTAGACACGTTTAGCTTGGCTCCTCTCAGGAAAGTCTGTTTTATAAGTTTTCCTCTTGTACAGTGCAATTTTATCTTTCATTTTTACTGTATAGGAACTATCTGCACATTTTGGAGAGAATGCTTGCCAAGAACAATTATTCCTGTTGCTTCAAAACATAAGAGACTTAGAAAAGCCTAAGATGTTTCTTAGCTCTAGTGCTGAAAACGTGGCACTTCTGCAGAGACGATGTTCTCTCTGGAGACACGGCGGCGTGGGGGAGTGAATGCTTCAGCAAGCAACTGGACTTCTAGGGCTCTCTCTTTGCAAGATCATCAATGGGACCTGCTTTGCCTGAAACATTTCCTATCAACAGCATACTATTAATCATTAGTGACTGGCCAATAACTTTTTTTATTGGATTGGCTGAGGCTTAGCTGAAAGTTCAGTCAGGCAACTGACTTATGAATGTGTTTCTAGGAAAAGATTTTTTTAATAGAAGTTTAGAAGTGCTCACATTCTAATCCCTGTTTGGGGGTGAAAAGTGAACTTCAGATGAAATAAAACATTTGAACATGAATGCACATCATTGCCACAACAAACTTGTTTGTAACTTGCTGCCAAAGTGTTGGAATTAGATACAATTTTTGACTTAAAGCATCTGCTGACTGATATTTTACAGCTATGCTCAGTGGCTGAAATAGGAATTCAGAAACATTTTCAGGAATACCATGAAGTCCTGATATGGATACTTTGAAGTTCTGTTAGTAGCCTGTTTCACCTGTCTCCCCTTGGAGACCGTGTGGGTGTTGTCTTTTCCACCACTGCTCACCCTGCAATTTATTTTCATTTAACACATGCCTTTGTGGTACGTCTGCTACTCCTGAAGCAGGTTCTCTACATCCCTCTGCATTTATCCCTCAGGTCTTTTCTGGTAAAATCTCACAGTGTGTCCATTGGTTCTCAGCAATGTACTTCTGCTTATTTTTTCTCCTTTGCTGTTTAGAGAATTATACTGCAGCAATCTCACAGTGTAGGATTGATCAGCAATTCCATTGATGATCTCTTCTGAGGGGACTTTTGTTCCCATCTCTTTTTAAGAGTCCCAGTTGAAAATTTGGACCGTAACTGTTAGGAAGGTTAAAAATTTCACTTGTGCTCTGGGCTGTATCATCTTGAATTACCTAAGGCAAAAGGTGGGTTTGTCATCTTTAATTGTTACAAAAACCAAACTCTTCCCTGAGTCACAGAGAAAACATTCTCCTGTTTGATTAGCTGCAGTGGACAGACAGTTTAATAAGAAGAATTGAAGTAATTGCACTGAAAACAGGGCGTTTAGGAGCATGGTTGGAAGCCTCTGCCTGTCACTTTAATTCAGAGAGCTGGCTCTGAATTATCTCTCATCCATGTAGCCTGATGGCAGCTTGCAGGAAAAGGCAAAAGTTCTGTTGGTGTGCCCAGGGAATGTGGGGCATGGGGAAGGGAAGACCTGAACTTGAAGCAACAGCTCCCAAGGTGTTTCTCCATTTTTACCTGCCAAGTTTGTGCTCACTGAAAGTAAACTGAACAGCTGGAAGGTTTTGGTTGGGTCCAGGACACTGCAGAGAGCCCTTTGCTTTTGTCACTGGGCTCTTTTGGATTCATTAGATTCCTGTCCTTGCTGGGCTCTCAAGCAGCTTTCTGTGGGAGGAGGAAGGGGCACAATACTTCTTACAGATACTTCTGTTTATCCCATTAGGGAAAAAATCACCTCTGGACAAATGTGTTTTCATGGTGAAGCTGTGACAATGATTAAGGAAGTTAATGGAATTGGCATATTTACCCTTCACGTGGGACCTCTGAATATTTCAGAATATTTCTTCAGCTGAAGGAGGAAAACCCAGCCTGTCACCTCAGCCTACAGGTTGGAAAAATAATGTTCTACTTCTTTATAGATAATGTGATCTGAGCCAAGGTTTTCATGCTCAAACCGTAGGACTGCTCAATGATGGGTTTGCCATGTACAGAGATCTCTTCTATATACACATGGATATAATTACGTACATATAGATATATTTATATAAACATACATGATTTCTGCATAATCAAGCGTATCTGCCCGTGCTTATAGCTCTATATCTGACTAGGAAGTCCTAAAGATAACTCATACCATCCTCCTCACTGTTGTCTCCCACCCCAAAAACAGGTCTTGGTAAGGTGGAGAGCCATGAACAAGACCTTTGTCTGCAGGTCTAGCTTTGTTGCCTGAGCCTGTCACTTACCTCTGCAGCTGTAGGTCAAACATCTCCTGCCTCAGCTGCATTTTCCCCAAATGCTGCCTTGCTGCAGGGCCAGGGGAAGACAAGGAGAGGAGGTTTTTTGGAATTGTTGTTTGGGTAAACCAGAGGGGCTTTGCAAAGAAGACAGGAGCACTGATGTACCACAAGCCAAGCAGTGCTGATCCATGTGGGCAGCCACAGCAGGATGCTGGGGTGCTCACTGCTGGAACAGCCTGGATAATGTTCTGTAATGGTATGGCTGTGGTTTCTAGTGCAAGACAAAGGTTTTCCGTGGCTCATTTCCGTGGTGGTCTCAAGTTTGTGATGTTCCCTTGAGGGCTGGAGCTCGGCACTGGTCATTTGCTGTGCTTCCCTGCTGGCCACCAGCTCACAAGGCTGGAGGCTGGGGAAGGTGCCTTTCTGTCAGGACATCCCCTGGACAAAGCAGGGCTGCATAGTGAGGAATGGCAGGGGAAATTCCTTGCTGATCCCTGCAGGAACTCAGCTCCTTTTCCAGGCTCCTGGGACAGCATTAACCTCCTAATTACTGTGATCCCTATAATTACTGGGGATTGCCTCAGCCAAACCATTTGCCCTTCTAGCCACAAGCATTCAATATACTGACTGTTGCTCTTCAGTATCAATTATACACCCTCTATCAAAATCCCAAGCACTCAGAACTTGAGACAGGCTTTTTGGGGAGATTTCCTCTAGAGAGAAAAGACTGACTACTGCCATGGAAATTGCTTTTGCCCTTTATGGGGTGCCTGCACTTAAGCACAGGCTACATGGCTGTGCTGCTCCTGGAGGAGATTGCACTGCTGGCTGAGGTGGTTGGAGTGATGCTTCCAGATGTCCAGCACAAGAGAGAAAGCTGCTTTATGTTGTGCTCCTCTCCTGCCTCTCCTCTTGCACTTGAGTTGGTGGTGGTGTGGGACATGGCTGTACTTTTTTCTTCTTCATGAGGCTATGTCAAGCCAGATGAAGGGAAAAAATTATTTGGCTTTGGATTGAAGTAGTGTAAAAAAGGAGGTCTGGTTTCTCACCCAGTGAAGCAGAATCAAACTAAGTCTACATAGTTTGGCAGGAAATACCCCTTCTGACTCCAGATAAAATGTGTTATTTCAAGAACTTGCAAGAAAAGAAAGGAAGTGAACAGCTACAAGCAAAATGCCTGAGACGAAGGCAATGGGCCTCTACTTTTTTCCCAGTTCTCAGGAGGTGAGAGTGCCATATTCATAAGCATTCCCATCCCTGGAGCCACCCACCTGCATCTGCTGAGAGGGTGACCAGGTGACAGACATTTTGCACCTAGAAAGTGCTCTTACGCTCTCTTCCAACACTGCTCACTTTGTATAAATGTCTCTATTAAATCCCAGTAGCCTCAGTTGTATTGCAAAATATCACAGAAAGAAGAATATTTGCTCAGATGTCTCAGACTGATGATCTTACAGTATGTTTTAGTATTACTCATAACTGTAGGTGAGTGGAAAGATTTTTCAAATAAATCATTACTGTGAGTATCAGATTTTCCTGTTATTCAGGAAAAGGGAACACTATCATCATTTTGAAGAAGCTCTATTAACTTTTGAAACCCATTGGGAGGGCAAGAAATAGTAATGGAAAACTAAGAACAACAGTTGGATTCTTCTTCGAAAGAGTAGCTGATGTGTAGGCACAGGCAGAAATGCACACCTGCATCTTGTTTTCATGAGTATCTTTCTGCAAGTGAAGCGGTGTTACAGGAATTGTATTTTTTCTACTACCTTTAAATTTTGTCAGTAAAGTGAACGAGCCAAAAGATGGGAGCAAGATGTTTCACTGAGCAAAGTTTGGGAAGGAAGGAAGGAAGGAAGGAAGGAAGGAAGCAAGGAAGCAAGGAAGGAAGCAAGGAAGCAAGGAAGCAAGGAAGGAAGCAAGGAAGGAAGGCAAGATTTTTTTTTCAGAGCAGCTATGTAAATCAGTAACAGCTCTGCATTCCTCTGAGAGGGTTTTAAGCCACCATCACCTGACTATGATGTGCAGCTTATATAAAGTACCCCAGTCAAACTCAGGCTTTGTTGCAGTCACTCAGGTCAGAGGAAATTCCCAAGTGACAGCGTTGGGAGCTGTGTGTGGATCCGAGCTACCTCTGGGATTGGTGTCTAAGTCACAATGCACTTTTTCTGAATGTGGAGTGCTAGGCAAGGAAGATAGATGGGGATGTGCTGTCACTCTTGCATGAACAACCATTACCACAGAGAAGTCCAGCAAAGGTATCAGCCCTGGACTTGGAAAAGCAGGGCATGCATAATGGTGAGGAGGGAACTGAGAAGGGGCTCAGCAGCCTATTCTGAGCCAGCACAACCATTCTTATGTTTAATCCTGATGTTTCATTCAAAATTACATTCACAGTCTGTAATCAGTCAAACCCAGCAAGTCATACAGTAAACATTTCTCATATGTGGATGTTGCTTCCTTATGCTGCTTCCATATGTGCCTGCTCTGTTTTTCTCTTTTGTTTTGATCATGGCCTTGAAGTGGGGTGGACAATCATTTTGTTATTTGTTTGAAGAAAACCCTACCAAACTGTGCATTGGTCCATGCCTAGAATTTCTAGGCACATCCTTGATATAAATAAATATGAATAATCTATACTTCTCAAAAAGTAAATCTGATGTTCCTGTAAACAGCCTAAGCAAGAAACAGAGGAGCTCCAGCCTCACAGGCTGTGAGAATTAGCCAGATGCACCACTTAAGAAATATCAACAAGTAACAGCCTAAATAGTTACAGATTCTGTGATGCAGATTTTAAATACCATTTGCTTACTAAGAACATGGCTCTGGATAGCCACTGAGACTAGGTGAGATAAGGGGTGAGGTGTAGGGGAAGAGGGTGCTGTAACCCAACTGAGCAGTGTCAGCACCTGCATCCAACACATGCTTGTGCATCTTACATCAGTGTTTAATCCAGCTGTGTTTAATCCAGCAGAACCTGCTAGCAGCTGCAGGACACAAGGACACGCATCTCCCACTCCACATCCACACAAGACAGCACCTTTGTATCATGTTCACTGAGCTCTGACTAGATTCATCTACTGTCCATGGTGGCACAGTGTTGTAGCTCTCCCTCCACAAAACAGTCTCCCTTTAAAATTACTTTACACGTACTGGTAAGGACTGTGTGCTGGCAGGATACATCAGGCGTGGGGATGCTGGAGGATCACAGAATGCTCGGGTTTAGTCTTAGGTGTTTTCCCTGCAGCAGGGAGATGGAATTTTCCTTTTCATGCAACGGCAGGATCTCCCATTCTATCCTTGCTGCAGGGAAAGAAAGGTTGATACACATATTGTGTTGAGGACTGATTTGTCCATGGTATGTTACTTTTCAAATAAAAGCCTGATTCTAATGTTGAGGAGGCAGAACTTCTGTGAGATCACGTGGGGAACTGGAGGATGATCTTTTCCTTCGTTGGATTGAAAAATGTTCTGCATAGCTTTTCAGAAAAAAAGACTTAAATGCCTTTCCTGCAAAGACTGAATAAACACTATAAAATTTCCTTCTGATTTTACACGTGACAGTAATCAAAGGTATCTGTCCTTGCACAAAGGGAAGACCACTAAGCCAAACTGAAGTGAGGAAGGGAATGTGGTTTTGCTAATACCCTACGCATATTGATGTTGATCCATACCAAAGTACAGATCTCTTGGCTCAAAGGCAAGAATGTTTATGTATATGAGAGTCCAGCTGAGGATGGATGTAAGTAACCCAGCAAGAGCCAAACAATACACCTGTTCTTTCCAATGTTTGCCTCATCCGTGCTCCTGTCACTCTGCTGATTTTGCAGGATGGAAAGCTGGTTACATGCTGTGCCTGGCAACACTGACAGGCAAGGCTGAGTCTTCCCAATGAGTCAGAGAACGCTTGCAGGAGTTAGTTCTGGCAGCCAGTCCTGCTGCAAAGTCACATTTCTTTTCTGCATCTGCCATTTATGTTGTTGGTAACCATGCAAACCATAACTTTGGCAGCCCCTTAAGGGTATTAATTTTCTAAGTGTGAGCAGTTCTTCAAGGATTTCTGAAATATACAAGTACACCTTGAGGCTCAGGTACTTTGCTACCTTTCTCTGTGTCCGAGTTCACATATATTGTGAACAAGAACAATAAATATGAATTTATTCTTTATTTGGTGGGTACAGGTGTGAATGTGGTGGGGTGAGCCCAGTCCACAAGACCAGCAATAGGGACCAGGCTTCAGTCTGGAAAGAGCAGCAGAACACTTGTTCCTCCTGCCCCACACCTGACAGATACCAACCTCACATCATACCTGCAGTTACAACTGCCCAATGGCTTTTAACAAACTCTTAATAAAGGTGCAAAAGTCACAAATGCAAGGTTCCACAGGAATACAGGTGGGATTGGGGCACTAACATTGAGCTCCCACAGTGTTTTTTCTATATAAAGGTAATTTAGTGATTGCTAGAGACTATAGGTCCAGGCTCTGCCTCAGATAAGCATCTTCCTCTCCCTAGGACAGTCCATTTGGCGTGGATGCATTATGCTAGGACTGCTGTCAGGAGTTGTCACATTTGCTTTGGAGTGTTTGAGAGTACTCAATTCATCAACATTTTTGCACTCACTTTGCAAGTTAAATGTTTCTTTTAACTTGCCAATCAAACTGGGGTAATATATTGCAACAGAGAAGAACATGTTCTTGAGTGTTCTTTACAATGTAGTGGTCAACTGCTCTTTGACCTTGGCTAAACATGGATTTTTGCTATGTCCTACGAGATTTAAATTCTTAGATACTGACAGCAGTATCTTAGATTAAAAGATACTTAGACAACAAGATACTTACTTGTGGACATACCTTATCTTTGTTGTACTACGTGTCTCCTGAATAATTTTATTTCAGTCTGCTCTACAGTGCTGCATTTACATGAAACCAGTCCTAAAATTCAGGGTGGCACCTCCTTCCCTATGATGCTTATCTGGATACAAGGGAGACTTACCTGTCTGATGGTTTCAGCAGAGCTAAAGGCTCAAGTCTCTAGTGAGTGTATTTATATGAAGCAAAGGAGATGTTCTCTGGCACTGGTTTCTCAAAAATTGCAAGTGCCATCCCTTCAAGGTAAAGTTATTTCTCTTACAGCATATGGAATTGAGTTACACTGAAACTACATCCTAATCCCTATGTTAAATCTTACAAGATTTATAGTTTTGGATAAACAGTGTTTGATATCCCTTTGTAGCAGATCCACAGGGTATTTAATAAGAAATAACAAGTGGGCTCCTATTCCTTCTCTAGCAAACTTTGATCCACGTCGTGGATTTGGCTAGGAGTACAGAAAGCAGGAGATTTATGGATGATAAAAAGGATGACATCATGTATCTGGACTGCTCTCCATGTCACTGCTGCCTGTAAAGAAGTGTGTTTTAGGCAGAACTGCTCTTCTGCCTATTTCAGTGCCCTTGCCTGCATCCAAGGGGGGATGGATCACAACCAAGTTCAAGCCCTGGGACACCTTATTCTCCCTGTGCACAGCTCTTCCCTCCATGCTGGCAGGGCCAGGCACAGGACAGCCCAGAATGGCAACTCCTCCATCTGCAAGCTGACAGTGTTGGGGAAGGGGTCAGGTTTTTAGTGTTTGCTGAGATAGCAGTCACCTCGTACTTGCCAAGTTCTAGTAAACTTTCCTACAGCTGGGTTTTGCCTTCCAGCTTTGCTGACGTGGCCAGTGACTTAAGGGTATTTGTGAACACAGTGAGTAGCACTAGGATCTTTCCAGGATTGTGTGTTCACCTTCAGCGGGCTGAGGGGGCCAAGGTGACCAAGGAGTGAAGGAGGAGGAGGGAGGAGGAAGGCTCTTCTGCTGCTCTTGGACCTCACAGCAAGGCTCCCACAAAGCTTTGCACACAGAATTGCCACAGCAAGGCCCCTGTCCCCAAGGGTGGCATCAGCTTAGTGGCATGCATTGCACAGGAAACGAGACCCCCTCTTGCACTGTCATTGTGCATGTAGCAATTTCTTGCTGCCAGATCTCACCAGCACTTGCAGTAACCAGTGATAAGCAGGTAGCACGCTTTTACAAGCAACCACAGAGATTGCAAGCACAAGTCAAGCAAGTCACTGCAGAATCCCAGTGCTCAGCCCCAGCACTACTGGTATGTAGGGGGTGTGTGTGTCAAGATCCAATTTTTAACTAAATAACTGTGTGCCAGGCTTATGGCATTGGGAACTTGCTGCTTGTGCTCGCAGGAAACTCCTCCTGACGGTTGGTATTGTCAGAAAATGTCAAAATTGTCAGTGTGCTCAGAAACTTCGTGTCTGCTCTCCTGACACAGAGGGTGTTTCTGGTGTCAGAAGGAGTGTCACACCTCGGGAAGCCTTGAAATGAGGTGTTGCTGATGGTCACTAGGGGTTGGGACTTTCAGGCTCCAGCAAAAAAAATTTCCAGTTAGCTCCCATCAACCCTCCATTCTAAATTAATGGCCGATTTGTGCAGACTTCTTGGAGCATATCAGCCTTTGGGACATGATGATACTGTTACTTCACCCTTCTATCATCTAACACTTCTCCTCTTCCAGTGTTTTTCCTATCTTGATGCCTGCTTCAAAGTATTTGTGGTAGCAAAAAAAAAAAAAAAAAATTCTCTCCCACTGAGAACACATTCAGAAATTTGAATGTCATATATATTAAACTCAGACAGTGAAACCCCTGGAATGCAGGGCTCTCCAAGAGAAAAATGTGGCCTGAGCTATGGAAAATGAGTTTGCTTCCAGCTCTCATAAGTTCTGCAGCAACCTCTGGAAATCTGCAGACTGCTCAGTGGATGACCAGCTATCTGCAGAAAGTCCCAAAAAGGCTTGCCATAGAAATTCCAGGCATTTCTGAGAGAACTGAATAAAAAGCATCTGTCTGAGTTAGTGCATAATCTCTTTTGATCTGAGTTCAGATATGAGGTTTTGTAGTGGTTTATGTCAATCAGGATATGAAACTATGATAAAACCTGTCAGTAGATAATAATAAATTTATTACATCAAAGTCAATAGCATACAATGACTTAACTCTGTGGGACTGCATCAAGAGCTACCCAAATATTTTTAGCACTTATAAAGGAAACAGACTTCAGGGTGGATCCCTTCTCTGCTATGTATTTATGTCTGCTTTTATGTTTTTGAGGCAAAAGTGATGAACTTTGTCCTCTTGCTGAACATTTATAATATCAATAGGACTAGATGAGAAATCTCCAGTCAGATATTGATGTATCAGTGTGACATATCAAAAATATCAACACCACTCTGGAAAAGGACATGCAGGCTTTGTCTGTCAATGTTTTTGATCACTCTGAATTGGAGCTGTTTCAGAGACAAAACAAAAGCGCCAGCCTTTCAGCAGATGTAAGTCACGTCTCCATCAGTATCACAGAGCTGCTGGGATCTTAATGGAGGGATGTCAGGTGGTGAACTGTACCAAGTCTCATCACACCTGCTCAGGTGTTTCTTCTAGAGGTGTTTCATATTATAGAAATGACTTGGTGAACCTCAGTCGTCATAAATGTATCCTCTCCTGGTCCCCCTCCCTGTAAATGTGATGGTGCCACCTGTACAGACCTCCTCTGCAGGGGTGGCCTTGCTCCCATTCCCACATCTGTGGCTGGCACCACTTCTTCATCCCAGGATGCCTGAGCATGTTGGAGTGGAAGCTGGTATGAGAGAGGAAGATCAGTAAAAAACACTTTTCATCCCACCAGTGTTGCAGCCACCTCTGTAGAGGAAGGTTTGCCCTTACTGTTTCCAAGCTTATTATTCCTTCAGAAAAGGGACTTAAAGTTTGGAGAGTCACCAGGTCCAAATAGCATCACCTACCATGGTGTGGGTGCTTGGTTGTAGTTAAGTGTGAAAGAAAAGAGAACTAACCATTGTCTAAAGGCTTAATGGTTTTCTCCCACTTAAAATCTTTGTTCACAGAAGAGAAGCTGCTCTGTCCTATGGACAGACACAGAGCAGAACAGGCAGAGATGTTCATGGCCTGGCTTTCTGTGTTCATCTCTTGGGTGGGTTATGCTTAAACAAGCCTGATGCACACTGCAGAACTGTCTTAAAATAGCTTTCACTGCTGTGACTTTTTTCCATGCTGTTAGCCTAGTGAAACACTGAAGAGTCAATGCTCTCAATCGTTTGTCAGGGTAAACAGCTCATAACATTTCCTCCAGGAAGCACAGTTTTTTTAGATTTAGTTTTATTTATTTGGTACTTGTAAAGATGTAATTTGTTTTTCTATTGTTTATAAGGTTTCTTGTTAAGAAGGAAAAGGTTTTTATTCACACATTTGCTTATTTGACCAAATGCCAAGGGAAGGCACAAGGAATTTACTAGCAACTATGATGCAGTATAATTTCAACAAGCCGCAGGTCTTTCTAACAGACAATAAAGACCTTCAAGCAGGCCAGTAAATGAAATAGATACTGGGTACAAAGCCTTATGGTTCAGGACTTTAGGAAGAGAAGCAACTTGCACTATAGAAAGTTAACTCTCTGCTTGGCCCTGAAGTAACTTGCCATTTAGGAATTTCAGGTTTTCAAATAATGTGGCATGTGGGCTAAGAAGTACACTTTCTGGGGAAATTTCTCTGGGCATATTTCCTTTGGCAGCTGAATTCCTGTCTTTCATCTCCAGGAGCCTCCTTTCTTATTAGCAGCTATCTATGCCTTCTGACAGAATGCGTATGATAGAGTCACACTTGACCAGATGTGATAGAAGCACAATAATGGTGCTAGATCCAGGGGTGTGAGTCTGATACAGGCTTGAAGTAGAGACTGCCCTTTAATGACCTGTCTGCAGGTGAATTTTTGATCATTTGAGCGGCCGGTAAAGGATTGGGGGATGCTGATTGAGATCGATGGGTACATTGATTGATTGATTGATTGACTTCTCTGTCTCTCTATAGACACACAAGATATTGTTTGCAGACAGGATCTGTAGATTTATTTTGAAAGAGGTGCCCTGAGGTATTGGACCTATTCCTGCTGCGTGAAATCCTGTTCTGACTGGTGTAGGGAATGTGACAGGATGGGATGTTAAGCTCAGGTTTCTGCACAGAGGAGCTCTGCCAGCACAGCCACCTTTGGGGATTTTGAGGAAGGAGCACACTATGCAGCAGTAGCTTTAGGCAGGCAGCACTGACCATGCCAGCAGAGTGCCACCAAGGCAGCACAGTGCTCCACCTGGGGAGCAGGGTACAGCTGTCCCAACAACTGGCAGTGTTGTGCTTGCATCAGCAGCACTTGATAACCTTACAGTGGCATTCCTTCCCAGGGCAGGTCTGTTTGGAAAGGGCACTTCTTTATGCTGCCGAAATTATCTGTGGCCATCTGGCTAAATAAGTCTTCTGAGGAGAAGTACAGAGGAAAGGGTACAAGTAATGATTTACGTACTGTAATTAGAATATGGGCCACAGGACGCAGTAGCTCTTGTTAGGTGGTCAGGCTTCATTGCCTTTGCCTCTGCAGGGTCTCCTTTTTCCAGTTTCTGTGTTTCCCAGTATGCCCACCATTACTGGGTGAGAAGAGATAGGCAAACTAGGAAAACCACATCTCTGAAATGAAGGAGCCTAATAAATTGAAAGGGCAGCTCAAGCAGGAATGCTGATAGCAGTATCCTGTGAACCTCCACTCTGCTGGACACTCACCATCGCTGTGGATGTTGAGAAAATCTGCAAGGCCACCCAGTGACCATGGCTAGTGTCTATGGAGACCCACGTAAGGACTAACCATGCCTGGGAGCTGCTTCCCTTCTCCACATGTACAGCTCCTGCTGCCATTTACAGTGCTATAGAAATTTCAGAACCTTTCCTATGCATAGTATTCATTCTGTATTTTTCTTCCTCTGCAACACTGTGGGGAATAGATTATTCCTGTTTAGGTTTTAGCTTGCTCTGAGCAAATGGAGTGTTTTTGCTTTGGAAGGAATACTGTATCTTCTGTTTTCTTTGATTGTTAACATTAGAATTAAGTCTGCAAGCAGGCTGTTTTTCATTAACCCCAGTGCTTCCTTCCATGTCTTTTATGTCTGCTGGTGACTCACCCGGAGCAGAGGAATGATGGAGGTGAGTCACAGGGTTGTTTGTAAAACATGTATTGGGGATTCCTAAACACATTCTACCTTTTCCATCCATTTGCAAATGATTAGATGAAATGTAAAGCATTTCCTTACCAAATAAAATAAACTTGAAATTAATCCCAGATGAGTTGTAAATTTCATTTCTATTAAAAAAAAAAATAGCCTTTGAAGAGGTATTCAGGGCTGCCTGTACTATTTGTGCCAGGCACACTTATTGCATGCCCATTTGCTGCATATTGGCTATGCTTAATTTATCCTGTTGATTTTCAGGTATTTCCAGGCATTGCTGGATCTCCATTATACCACCTCTGAGATGCCCCTTTGCATCCTCCCTGACCAGCACATCATGTGCAGCTTTCTTCTCCCACCCTCCCTGTTCCTTCCAAGAATTCCTTTCAAGCAGTCTTCTGTTCTCTCCTTCAGCCAAAAACAAAGTCACAAGCTTTGGGCTTGGTTTGAAAAACTCGAGCACAGCTGCCTTGGGTGGGGTTGGAACCCAATGACCTCTGCAGTGAAGTAAGAGCTGCAGTTCAGAGGTAACTTTTTTTCTGCTGCATCTTAATCTCTTCTCGCCTCCCCTCCCCTCCCATTTATCTATGACTATTGAAAGCAACAAGTAGGATGAGTGGACCAGGCTTTGTTTTAAGCCCACGTACCTGTCCCATACCTTTTTTCAGAGATGGCTGCAGGAAATCCTGTAACTTAAGGACCATTTCCACTGACTTGGGGGTTTGTGCTGCCCTTAACCTTTCGTTTAAAAAGGTATTTTCCATTCCTGGTGTGTTTTAACTGACTCAGCTTTAGAGAGCAATTGCACATTCAGCCTTATTTTTGTGTTCTTCTTGTGTAGAATAACTTCTCTGGTCGCTTGATCCCCCCAGTAACCTTGCTTAGTACTACTCCAATTAAATTTACTCTTTACAAAAAGTTATGCATAGCAGTACAAATTAGGTGTCACAAGAACTCACTGATTAATGAGTTCTTGTATTCAAAATATCTGTTTCATCTTGTGATCACATCTGCTGTTCTTACAGATGCACCACGTTTTTGGCTTGGCATCACCCTAAATAATACACTTCAGTCTGTCTCTTCCATCCTCTCACACAAACAAACTCCTGGGATATAGCAGAGATCCTTCCTTCTAGACATTAAGTATATGACTTTGTACTTTTAATTTAATTTCTACTGCTCCAGACTTCAAGGTCATCCTGTTTTTTCCGAAATGACATTGCAGTCCTTCCCTCTTGGCAGTTCCTTTCTATGTTGCATTAGCAAAAAATTCATTAACACATGAAAAACTGTAGCAGGTCATTCAGGTCATTTCTGAAAGTGTTGCTCTGAGATCCAATACTTTCCACTGGATGAACTCCACCAATCCCTTCCAACACAGTCTGTTCTCTGCTTAATCTGCTGTCACTTGCAGCTATCTCCACAAGAAATGCAGTAGGAAATATTTTACTTGAGGTCAAAAAGAACAGGTCTTTTGCATTTTCTTCTTCCAGAAAGCAGTTGTCTTGTACCCCAAAAATCATGTTAGCCCTACTAAACGCACTTTAGGTTTCATTGCCTTTTCTACTTGTCACAGTGCCTTTAGTTACTTTGGCTTCACCCTTTTCCAGTTGTAGGTTCTCCAGAGTTACGGGGGAAGGAATGTATGTGTCATCGACATTTCATGAATTATCTTCTATCAAGTTACATCCTAGTTTTGGGCACCTGCTCTCTCCAACCAGTGTCAACCATTACATCTTTGTTCCCATGTTCAAGATCACCATCTTTATTAAAAACTCAGGTTGTGGGACTTGTCTGGATTATCCCTCATTTCAACCTTCTCCATTTTGCCCATCAGCCTCACTTTTCAGTCCTTCTACCTTCTATACATGGCAGAAAAAAATGTTTCACTTCTTTACAACTACTTGCCTTTTTAGTTTCTGTACTTGCACTTCCAGAACTTTTAATCATGAGCTTCTTTACTGACTAATTCATCTTTCCCATGCCATACAGACTGTGCTTGTTCCAAACACCCTTTTTAAATTGTAATACTAATTTTTGTGCTAGCATTTTATTCAGTTAGATATGCAGTCCTTCTATATAACTTTTTAATTTAAAACACAGTCTGAGAGTAGTTTTTGTACCTGTGTCAAAAAACCTTCAAACCTATGCCTAGAATACTTTTCATTTTACTTCATTTTGTAAAAACAAATCTTCACCCTTATTTGTGGTTTGAGGTTTTCACTGTTCTTCACACCAGTCTTGGCTGGTTTTTTAGAGTAACACTGGCATGCAAATGCAATAAACATCAGTTAAGTGCAGCTTAATTGAACTGATCAGCTGACCATTTGTAAGTAAAGTATGGAGATAAATGTGATTTTATAGAAGGTAATTAGGGTTGCCATACAGCATGCAGGTTTCACTGCTTGGTCCTTTGATAGAGAGAGACTTAACATGGCAAGTACTTTGGCAGACACTACTATTGTTACTTATTAAAATGATCTAATCCTAAAGTCAGACCTCCTTTGCAAAGCACTGCATGTGTCTGTTCAATTTTCGTATAGCTTCTCTCTTAGTATGGTATTTTTTTCTCCTCCTAGGGAAAACATACTAAAAATGCATCCATTCTGCTTACGGCCTTGTCGATTCTGGTGAGCACCTTCAGTGGCCAGTGTGAGTGGAGGCAGAGCCCCCTCTGGCACATCTCTGAGATGGTATCGGAGCTGATGGCCTTGGCATCCCAAGGAGATTGGCCCAGAGCCAGGTGGGGGCCAAGCAGGTTCTGAGCAGGGGTGCAAGGTGATGGTTCCCACAGGCAGCGGGATCATGCGGCTCCACCAGGAATGTGCTCTGCAGTAGTGGTGGGGACACCTGGATCAGACCTCCATCAGCAAATGGCTTTGCTGCTGTCAGCACTTTGAAAGGTCTGGGTGCCTCGCTGTGAGCACAGGACACTGGGATGGAGGGGGAACTCCTCCTTCTCTCTGGGATGCTGCAGCAGCCTTACGGGTGGTTTTCTCTGTTGGCCGGCCTTAGCAGCACCCAGGGCAGCACCTGTGGGAACAGGGCACTCCTTCCTGACCCCAGCAGTGGGGTGAGATGTGGCAGTCCCACGGGCTGCTCCACTGTAGGATCTGCATCCAGCAGGACTCTTCTCTAGCTCGTTCAGCTCCCTGTGCTGGGCAGTGGAGGAGGGATCTGGTGTCACAGGACTTCCACCAGCCTGCCCTGATACAGGCAATAATGGAGATTCTTGGAGCTTTTGGCTACAGTAGTTTGAGCTGTCACTTTTATCCTTGTCTTTCATCACTGTGGTTTAGCCCCTGATTTTTTTCTGTGCATGGTGAGGAGAAAGAAGAATAAATGTCCGGCAGGCAACCTTGTTATCTCCTGCACATCAAGGATAGGATTTCTGTAAGGCACGAACCCCACAATGGACTTTATTTCTTCACATTTGCTCAGATAGTGAATGCACTTTTTCTTTTCTAAGTCCTCTAGCTTATGATAACTTTTAATTTACTTCAGATCACACGGGGACAAAGTACTTTGAAATACAGGCTGAGTAATACAAAATTAAAGTGACTGACTTGGAATAACAAAACTGAAAAATTCAAAGGCCGCAGGAATGTTTTGATTGAAAGCAATAGGATGCTCCTTCAGCTCTGGTGGCTGTGCTTTGTAAGGGCAAAAAGGCGGGGAGCTGCTCCTGAAGGATGGTGCAGAGCCAAGCCATGGCTTGGTGTAACTGAGTGTATATAGAAACCAGACCATGATATGAAAAATTAGTGCAAACTTCCCTCTCCAGACAGAAAAAGGCATGAAGGAATGAGAGACTGGGTAAAACTCCAGCCCTGCTGAAGTGGGTGGGAATTTTGTCTCTGATCATGCAGTACAGGAATGTCCTCTACAGACTCATAAGAAATTTTGCAACTGTGTAGTAATATGTGCCAGGGAAAATTCAGTGCTTGGCTAAATAAGTATTTGATATTACATCTGTTTACATGCTTTCCACCAAAGCTAGACTGGGTCATTTCTCCTTCAGGGACAGAGAAGCCTGGAAAAACCTCTCTGAAGGGAAGGAGCAGAAAGAGCCCTTTTTCTGCCCATTTATGTTTCTCACAGGCCAAAGAGGTCCTAGTCCCGTGTGATGCTTGTGGTTTTTCTTCAAAGGCTCTGTGTTGGTACAGACAATCCCCGCTGACTGCCCTGGCTGTGCACTTTTGTTTTCTAACATAACCTTCTCGGAAAATATGATGTTACAGTATTGGCCAGTCCAGGCAGTCAGTCTGTCACTCTTGGTTGGTGTCTCCTGTAGTAACACGATGAACAGGTTGTGGGGTTTTTTTCTTGGTTTGGGGTTTTTTTTTNGGGGCAGGGGGCTTGGTGAGGGGTTGGAGGGGGTTTTTTGTTAGTTTTCCATCGGCTCTCAGAAAAATTAGTCTATGAAATGTTGACTTTCTCCTGAACCTTTGCATCCTGTTGGTATGTCCTTTCTGCTGGACCAATTCATCCCACTTCCCAGGCAGTTCCCAGCACCCTCTGCAGAGCTACCATCTCTGGTGGTTTTGACTGGCTCTTCTCCTTCAGACTGCACAGAATATCAGCCTTTCATACAAACACAAATAGAGTAATTTCACAATAATCCTGTCAGATAAGGAAGGATTATCACCCCCCTCCCTTACACCAGAAACATGGGAGCTTTTCTAGTGCCCAGAGATATGCAATTTTTTAGGCAAAGACCAGCTGATTTCCCTAGCATACATCATGTTTTTGTCTGGAAGAGATGGATCGTTTCTGAGTGGGGTGGAGATGTCTCCACTGACACAGGGTGTGGCAAAGGGATGATGGGGAGAATTGCAGTCACTGATTTTGGTGATTGACTGGAAGGGACATTCCCTGTCCAACCTTTGGTGAGCAAGTGCAGGATTAGTTTAATAAACTACAAGGGTTTTTTATTTTAATTAAAAGAAGGGAGGGATGTGTTCAGTTTGTAAACATAAATGCAAACACATTTGGTAACTAAGCAGTTTGGCCAGCGTCCTGCTTGTAAAAGCTGAAGTTTGCAGTTAGACTTTGAAATAATAGCATATAACAGTACACTGAGTATTTGTCATGAAGTGATTTCATCTACTCTGTTAACACAGTCTATCCAGTGCTGAGACTGATGTTTTTAAAAGTCAGATGTGACAAAGGAAAAAGTTAATCCTTTGGAGAAAGAATAACATGCTGATTAGCTTCATTATTAAGAGCTATATGAATATGCATTTATATCATGTTGGATTGAATATCTCAAGACTTGAGTGCAGGTCGTCACAAAAATCATCTCCTAAGAATGTAAAAAATGCTTTTGTTTTAAAAGAAAATAAACATTTTCTGTGATTTTATGACCAAGAGCTTTTAATATTAAAATTTAAAGATAAAAAAGTCATTGAAATAGTTTATGGCAGTCGATACTGTATGTTTACATATTACATTCTTCTTCAGTTTAGACACTGAAAATAGATGAGGTGGTTCCTGACTTTGTTTCTAGAAAATGTCAGCTTCACACTCTTATTAACACATTGCTAAAGCTTTGGCCAACTATGTCTAAAACAAACCTCTACCATGAGAGGTAAAACTGAAGGAACACCATAACAGTTTGAGGCACGAAATTGCTGCACAGATATAGAGTGAGACCTGAAGAAGAGACATCCTGCAAGGTACAGCCAGAGGAAGAAATCCAGAAATGAGAGAGAACCAGCCCACCTCCTCCCAGAGACTGCTTTCCTGCTCCAACGGATGGCCCTCAAGTGAGCCCAAAAGCACCACAGCTGATTAACCAAGCCACAGTGTGGATCTGACAATGACATGGGTAAGAGGGTCTGTGTGGTTGTAGGGTCAGTCCCCTCACTCGTTACTGAGAGCACATATGGCCCGAGTGACTGTAAAGCTGAATCCCAGTGGCCACCATCTCAGAATGGGATACTGGTTTCCAGGATGGTGTGTGGTGTAGGGAAGGGGAAAGGCTTTGCACTAGGAAGAGCTGAGATGCTAAAGTGTAGCAGCTCCATATCCAGCTTCAAGACATCACACGCACAATGGATCTGAACAAGAAGGGGTGTGCTCAAATGTCATGGTGAAGGAAGGTTTCTGAACTGCTGACACCCTCTTGTAGCCTTGCTGCCTGCACTGACAAGGTAACAACATGAGAAACAGCAGAAATGAGAAACACTCTGCTTCCAGGGTCAGAAGGGTAGTGACACTCTTTTCCCCAGTGCCAGTGAAGAATTATTGGTAGCTCTTTATAACCTTGACTGGGGAACCCTGGAAAAGTACTGCCCAACAACATCACCCCTCTACACCTTCAACCATCAACCACAATGCAACAAACCACACCATTAGCTAACAGAAATAACTTCCCTCAGTGCAAGGTGATTAAAAGGCTGTAACGGGATTTAAAAGACTTGCTAGTCTAAGAAATATACACAATAAACCAGCAATATAACTGTATGTGTTGGGTTTTTTTCTTGACACAACACTTGTACTTTTTCTTTACCTGCATCTGTGTGGGTCTAGAAGGGTGTTTTTGCATCTGATGCAATCAAAAAATTTTCCCTCCTCCATTTTATGCCTATAAATGCCTTTATGCCATCACTGCTCTAAAACAAAATCAACCCCGATCCTCACTAACAGTTTAAAAATTTTGAACTACTTACTCTACTTACCAAAAGCCTTCATTTAGTCAAGTCTAATTTGCATGTTAGTGATGCTTCCCTGTTGTTTTGTTTCTGGGAAAAATTAGAGTAATGTTTTAAACCAAGATCTCCAAAATGCCTTAATGGATCAGAAATAGTGTTTCTATTGTAATTGTCTTAATCTCTTGATAATTTTTCTTTTCATTAATGAAGAGTCTGACTTTGTTGTTCCAGCTCAGCCTTTAATGCTGAAGATGTTTTTGTGGTTTGACATGTAAAGACTGGGCACTCAGGGGCAGAGATTAATGTGGTGCAAATTCCCATTGCTCTCTGAAAGCCATTTCTGAGGAAGACAACTCTGATTCCTGCATAAAGGATATCAGTTTATAGCAGCTGTAAACTTTTCCTATCTACTGTAATTTGAGGATGAATATTTTTAGTTAGTATTATAGAATTACAGAATCATTAATGTTGGAGAAGACCTCTAAGATCATCAGGTCCAGCCATTAACCTGACACTGACAGCTCCACCCCCAAACCATGTTCCTAAGCACCACATCTACATGTTTTTAGAACACTTCCAGGGATGGTATCCACCACCTCCCTGGGCTGCCTATTCCAGTGCCTGACCACTCTTCCAGTGAAGAAATTTTTCCTATGAGTGAAGGAGCTTTTTAGTGAATAAATATTTCATGGCTACAGAATCTGCAAGAGGAGTGTTTCCAACACTCATGTCAGGCCAAAGCATAAATGGTGTTTTAAACATTTGTGTTTATTTTTTGCTGAATGTAGCAACTGGATGGTTGGCACTAGCTGGAGGCAGTGAGAAGCTGATTTCTGCCCCCAGTTCTGCTCCGGCAGTGACACAGAGGCCAGGATCCCATCTTGTGTCTCCTCTCCTCCCCTGTTTTTTTTGCTGGCTATTCACCAAGTATGTACAAGCACAGTTTGGTGAGCATTTTCTGATTTGTGGTGGTGCTTTAGAGCAATGCAGGCATCTACGCTCTGCTAGAAAGCAAGAAGAAGTGCTTTTAAATCCCTTGGGATTTTTTGGAAAAACTTACCCTAGGTCTTGC
Organism: Pachycephala philippinensis; assembly: GCA_013397055.1. Taxonomy (NCBI): domain Eukaryota; kingdom Metazoa; phylum Chordata; class Aves; order Passeriformes; genus Pachycephala; species Pachycephala philippinensis. The sequence goes on from VWZT01015009.1 coordinate 478,613, forward strand.
AGATTAGTAAAACCTCCTTCCAAAAAACAGTGTAATTAGTTACTCTGAACACAGAGAGCTGAGATTCAAAAGCAAAGAGCCCGTGGAAGGGCTCCAGCATTTTCTGACCTAGCAAGTCTAGTGTGTGCCAGCAACCATGTGCTTCAACAGGGTAATTGTCCTCACAGGGACAAAAGCAGCAGTGCTGTGAACTCCCTCAGCCTCCTTGTACAACATACTCATGCCTGCAACCTCCTTCCATGGTGGAACTGCATAGAGGTAATGAAGTCAGAATTGGGTTGGTAGCATTTGTATCCTCAGAAGGTTATAAAGAGAATAAAGTGGGTTTTACTCATTTCCTCTGATTTGACATTTAATGTATCAGCATTTCTTTCTTTTAGTATTCCTTAAATTGGTAAAATGTGGGCTATCATCATAAGGTTTTCATCTCAGCAATGAAAAAATATTAAGCAGAGTTCAAATAGACTTTTATTTTGTGAGAGACCAGCTTTATAACTGGGTGGATAACTACATTGGAAGAGAGCACAGATCCCTGCATGCAGCACAGATTGGCCCCACTCTCTCAGGAGGCAGAAAGTTTTCTTGCTGGTGTGTTGTGAACTCCCTGTGCTCCCCAGGCGAGTGCAGCGAGCAGGACATGGGCACAGAAACATGCTGCTGCCAAACAAACTAAGCATGAACTTGCAACAGATCAGCTCTCTGATAACTGATTTAATGACCCTTGTCAGCTTGCAGGACAGATTTTGCCTCTGATCCTACTGCGGTAACTCCCTCAAAAGTCTCTTCGGATGCCTTTGATCCTGCCTGTGACAGATGACTGCCCCAGAACCCCAGAAAGAGCAGCATCTGCTACCTCCTGACCAAGCTATTTACCATGTGCTAGCCAAAAGGCTTTCTCTTGTATTGTTTATCTTCAAGATGGGGACTGCCTCAGCTTTAATTTCCCTTTTTTACTTCCTCGGTTTCCTGTTGCTCTACACTCTTTAGTTTTTCTTTCCTTCTTCTCTCTACTTGCTCACCATCATCTGCCTTTCTTCTTTTTCATTTGCTGCCTGTTTTTCACCATTATAAGGGGTTTTCCCCACTGTTCTCTTCCACTGCCTTCTCTCCCATTTCTTTGGCCCCTATTGTCTTTCTTTTGTCTGGCTTTTTCTGCTCGTTAGTCACATTATGACAGTGGGGAGCAGCTCACAGAAAAAAGACAGCTGGGTTGTGTCCTGGTAAGAGCCCATGCTGCTGACGACAGGACCCAGAACATGGAGCAGCGATGCCTCCAGACTGTTTTGGTTTTGAACACATGATTCAGATAGGGAGGGAGAGGGGGTTTTTCACTAGCCCTGCTCAGTTTACATACCCCTGCACACATGGGACAGGGTTACAGTGCCATGGGCATTGGCACAGCTGGGGAAGGTAGCAGCAAGAGGACAAGCTCTGCATGCATGATGAAAGGAAATCGCTAGAGGAGTTATAGCTTTGCTATGAAAGGCAACAAGCCAAGACGAAGCATTTGAGAGGAAGGCAGAGTTCTCTGCTGCACATGTCACTCCCATCTTGAGGAGGATTTTATATATGGGAAAGGAGAAAATGTTGAGCATGGCCCTGCCCCCAGTTATGCTTTCCAGGAGAAGGCTCCCTGGGTTGTTTCTCATCATGTCTCTGCCACGGGCCTCTCAAACAGGACAAGGAATGGGCACCCACTGCACCCGTGCAGGAGTGTGGGGCAGCTTGTGTGCCATCAGGCAAAGGACTGCATCCAAGAACCCACAGAGGATGGTGCTGGGGCTTAGTTAAAGGACAGCGTTAATGGAATCACCTGCCAATGTAAGGCTGTTCTGAATTAGCAACACCAGCAGCAGCTGTGCCAGTCACGGCAGGCACTGTTGGCTCTGGCCATTTTTGAATGTCCACAAGCCATCAGCACTGTGACATGATCTGTGTGTTGCTGGTGGTAATGGTATCCATTTAGAAACCCTTGGGCTGACTTTCTTCTTCCTCTCATAGATCTAGATATGGAAGAGCCTGTGATACCCTGGGGTGAAAAGAAAAGGCAGACTGAGGTATATTTGGTGCTTGATACTACACTGCTTGGTGTGGGAAAGCAACAAGAAGTGCTGGGACTTGGCTCATGGGCTCTGTTGAGCAGGATGGAGCAGCATGGGGAGGCTGCTGGAGGGAGGCCACTGAGGATGCTGAAGTCCAGGGAGAGCGTGTGAGAGCAAGGGAGAGCATGTGCATATCCAGAGGTCTGCAATGCAATGGCATGCTTAGGCCAATCTCTTGTTGCTAAGGAGCCCTACACATGTTTGGTGTTGGCTTGAGTTACCCTTCCTCAGGTGGCCTCCCCCCTCTCCCAGTGAAGTCCATCTGTTTGGCCTCAAACCCCGTGAGTTTTGGCTCTGAAGCACATGGCCCATCAGGAAGGCCCAGAGCATGCCTTTCACAGCCTGGAGGAGGCTCTGGGCCCAGCACCCCAGCGCCGCTGAGTGCCGCCAGCTGCTTCCTGACGTGCGACTCCCCCGTGAGTCACAGCACTTCGCTGGCTCTGTCCCACAGAGAGCAGCTGGCCTGGCACATCGTGGGCAGGGAGATGTCTCTGGCTCCTGCAAAGTCCTTGCTCTTCTGGAAAAAGCTCTTAAACACTGCTAAAACAGCAGCAGCGGGTGAGGCTGGGGGTAGGTGTGCCTCAGGGTCTGCTCCATGCTGGCTTTCTAGTAGCACAGTCTCTGGCTGGTTAAAAGGGGGGTAAATGCACTCCACATGATGCTAAACTGGGTTTGTAGAAGCAGTGGGAAAAGTTAGATACTTGGCCTTGGCCTTTCCCAGCTGAGGCTACCTTCTGGTCTCTGAGGAGGGAATGCTGATCCACACAGGCATCCCCTGGTGTGCTGGTGAGGAGGCACCATGAGGAGCTGCTGGTTCAGCTGTGGGCAGCAGCAAGCTGCAGATATCCATCCTTTGTTCCACCTCAGTCAAGGGAGCTGGTTCCTGGCACATGCCTGATCTGAATGCAGCTGTTATCAGGAAGAAAGAGTCAGGTTGGAGTCCCTGGGAAGCTGGGTGTGATCACTCAATTCAAGTGTGGCCACATGAATTGAGTGATCACCTTGGTGCCACTGCCTGCTCGCTTGGGTTCCTCATCTGCATACCATCCATGCTGGCTTACTTGTGTACACTCCCTGCCCCACAGGGGCATGTACTTGCCAAAGGTGAGATGAGATATCCTGCTGTCCTGGTGGCTTGTCCACCTCAAAAGTCACAGCACCCAGACATGGATTTCAGCCCTTCATCAGGCCTTCAGAACTCTGTGCACTTGAAAGCACGTGTGCAGTCTACTCTGAAACAACACAGCACAGATTGCAAGCCAAGCATTCAGCACTTAGGAAAAGCCAGGTTTAAGGTTTCCTGTGCCACACCAACCAGCCTTGAGGTTTTGATAACAGCATCTCACTCTTAGGATCTTGTCACTGACTCCAGCCTCCTGTTTCTCTTAGCCTAAGCTTCTACCTCTCTCCTGCTTTGCTGCCAGCTCCAGACCTTTTCTCTCTTCCACATCTCAGTCTTCTCCTCATCCTAGTGCCCAGCCTAAGTTTCTTTTTCTACCTGTCAGGTTATGTGCTCTCACCTGACTCCTAAACAGGCCTCACAGCTGCACTGAGTATACACCTCTCCCCCTTCTTCCTCCCATCTCCCCAGTCTGCCTCCTGATTCAGGTAGCCAGTCCCACATTGCCTGTTATTCCTTAGCTCCTTTTCATGAGCTGTTTCATTCATGCTTTCCCAACTTTTGCATTACAACCACGGAGTTTGTTCCTAATCTTTGCATGCCATTCCCTCTCCATCCTGGGGGACCCCTAAAATTCCATCCTTCTGCTGTGGTCTGGAGCCTCCTCACAGCCATTAGCACCCAGGAACTACAGCTGCAGGAACTGAAGGAGCTGCATCTTCTCCTCAGCCTTGAAACAGAGACACCCAGGGAGGTCAGGACCTGGTGCTCATAGACAGCTGCCTCTCAGTGGGGCTTCTCAGCCTCTCAGACAGCCCTGCTTCCATCCATTACACAGGTTAACCTAAAGTTCAGATGAGATCAACCATCTTCACAGCATGAAAGTCTTGGTCAAAGTATTTAAAGACAGGCAAACTTCTGATTAAACTGTAAGAGGGTCTTACAGTGGAGGCTGTCAGGGAAACGTGTGTGTGCAGCACAGCTACTGGCTTAGTCAGCAATAACTCACTGTAAAGGCTTACAGGAGGCTGTGTGAAAAGCAAAGGCATTCCTCATTTAATTTATTTGCTTCTGGGGATATAAACTCATAGGATGTCACAGCAACTGGTCTGTGATTTTTATAATGTATACTGGCTTTCCAGGCTGTCATTTCTTGTTGGCACAGCAAGTTTTTGTGAACATGCCATAGCATGTGTAATGCTTCAGTCTTTTTGGCTGAATTCACAGACAGCAAATAGAAAGCATTGGGTTATCTTCCTGCCGTGCCATAGCCTGCCCTCCAGGGTAAGGGAGTTTGGTTGGTCAGAAGCTGCACAGATGGCTTTAAAATATTGCAGTAAGGGTTTCATTTGGAACAACTCGGAGCATCATTTCTGGCTTTTTGGATAACTGGAAAATCCTTGGCCTCATATGTCATCCAAGAAAATGTAGGAAGAGCATTGGACAGGTTGGCTCTTTAGGAAACATTTAGAAACCATGGTTATAAACTTACCCTGCCCAAGTAAGTAAAACTCCTTCTTTACGTGACTGTATGCTATCCCTTTATGCTACAGAAGGAAGACACAGGCTATGTGGCAGCTCAAAGATACACTTTCAATTCAGTTTTCTGAAGTTCCTATAGTCTGGTTTCCTGAGAAGTTGTTATGACATCCAAGTAAGCAAGTTTGCTCCAACACGCGCAGTACTGGCTGAAAAAAACCCAAAGAGCAAATGCAGCCTGACTTTGGCAGGCTGCTGCAAGATTAATTGGGTGAGATGTGCCAGCTCAGGAAATTAATTTTTGTTTGGACAGCTTCACTATTGGTGGGGGTGATTTTCCTCTGCTAAGCAGAATGACCAGCCACACTCTTTAGAATTTTTATAGAGGTGCTTTAGAGGCAAAGAGAGATAACATTCTTCATACCTGGCTAGCAGCTTGGTGACAGGGGATGGGACACAATGCACTCAGAGAAGCTGCCGTATAAAAATGGGCAGGTTTTGGCTTCTAGCAAAACTTACCTTTTCCTAAGGAGATGTTCAGAGAGAGCAGATGCTGTGTCTTCCATGGTGAATTCTGCACTGTGGTGCCAGTCTTTAGAACTGGGTCAGGCTTAGGGTAAATCTGAAGAAAACCAGGGTCTAGAAGGGATGAGAATTCACAGAACCTTGTTGTGATCTTTCATGTTTCCTGTGTCCTGAGATAAACCTTGCCACAGCAGATGTGACTGCAGGTCAGAGAGTCCCCCAGAGTTTTGGGATTCAGTTCAGAACCAAAGGCTGAAGGGAAACTTGGGGTTTGAACCTGAATTTACAGCCTCCCTTGTATCCCATAGGGTAAAATACTTTTAGTTTGATTTTGCTTCAGCATCTGTGTGCCTGGCATTCTGGAAGACCACATATGAAGCAAACCAAGCGAGTCAAATTAATCAACATGTCATTTTTTGTTGTTGCTGATTTATCAGCAGAGGAAAGCACTGATCACGTTTCATGTACTTATCTTCTGGAAGTTTCCCAGAATGCAGGAAGGAATGTTTATACTCTGTACATGGTGTTGTTTGGAAACAGCTTCAGGAGGTCACTTTCCTTGGAGGCCTTTGGTCTACCTTGGAGGTCTCTCGTATGGGTCCTCTGGATTTTTTGATCTGTCTTCTCTGCTACTTAAAGCTTTCTCCTCGAAAGCTTGGTGGAGGAAACAAAGAAGAGAGAACCCTCAGGACATGATGGTTCAAAGAAAAATAGTCCCCTGCTGTTTACCTCCTGCTTCTTGAGACTCTGATGTACCTGCCCATATCTCCTGCTTTGTGCACCCTTCTGCATCTGGCCCTGTGTCCCCAAAACCTTCCAGCTACTCTTTTCCTTCCCACAAGTCAGAGCTCTCACCCACATCTCTTTCATCAACTTCCCCCCACCTGCTGAAGAGACTGAGATTACTATGCTTTTGTTTTAAGTTTAGTTTTCTTATTTCTGATTATGCCATGTCCTTTGGGAGAAAAGTCTCCATATACATGGCAAAGATATGTCTTTTCTCACACATAACAGCTATTTTTTGTCTCCTCTGAGCACCACAGAGCCACCTGTGCCTCCTGCCTCCCGCTGGTCGCATCAGCTCTCTGTCCCACAGCTCTGTCCAAAAGAAAGCTGCATGTCTGGGCGTGAAGGACTGAGTGGGACACTCAAGCATCATCTAATCACTCCACGTGTTGGAATGGTTCAGCCTCTGTTGAACTACCAGTACCAGTCCTCCTATGTGCCATTACACAGCCAGGGTAATGTTGCTTGTTAAATCATTTGTTGACAATAATTTGACTTTGAGCTCAACTACAATACCAGCGGTGTTGAAAGAAAATGTGATTTAATTATTCCTGTAACTTTTTACCACAGAGTATTATGCATTGTTTTGAAATGTCTGGCTGTGGATGTTACTTTAACATGCTTTAAAGTCCATAGTAAAAAAGTGTTAGTTGATCCTCAACCTTGCTTTCCATTGTTGCTCAGAAAAGTCAAAGCCAACAAGTCTCTGCAAAGTTTAAATAATTTTCCCTTTCATGTTATGTTTTTAATGCATTTACAGTAAGACTACATTTTTTTTATGAGGAATAGCACGGGGGTTTTTTGTAGTTCAGTATCTGCCAAAAATGATGAGGATAACGTGGCTCGAGCAGGTCCCATCTCATCCCTGTTCCTGTTTCAGTCTTGGAGTCTGGGACTTTTTATCAAACACATTTCCAAACCCTGGCAGGCCAGGGATGTGTTCCCGCAGTGGGATGCAGCTGGATGCTCCCAGCTCTGTGGCTCCTGCTCTCAGCTGAGAGGACAAGTGCTGGCTCTGGTCTGGAAGCTGGCCAGCCACATGAGCATGGTGTTGTGCCCAAGGTCAAATCCTATCCCAAGAGGGGCCAAAACACAGCGAAGTCTGGGATCCCAGTCTGCTTCTGGCCATGCAGTCATTGCCCTGGGAGCTAATTTCTTGGACTGGCAGATCAAACAGGTGGATTCCCCACCTGGCTCCTTCCCGCTGCTCAAACACAGGCAAGCTCACAGAGCTCTTGTGTGTGCCTGCTGTGTTCCTGTCTTACACCTGAAGTGTGAGGTTACTTAGCTTCACCTGCACAGCACACTACAGGGAATGTGGGGACCAGAGGATTTTGTTTGTGCTGTGCTTTTCCTTATTTATGAGCCCTAGAAGAGCAGGAACTGACTGTGTAGAAGGGCACTACTTTCTCCTGGCATCACAGCCACTTGAGCCAGCCAGCATGGGCAGGCTAAGCCTACCAGGCTGCACAAAGTGCCACCAGAGAGGGGAAATTCAGTGCCTCCATGTCACATACATCAAATTTGCTTCATGTAGTAAAACTAATCTGCAGCCCTGCAGCATCTCTTGTCTCTAAATAAAAGATCTCCAGTGTATGTATGGCACTCATTGCTGCACACCCTAAGCGCCTGTCTCTTTTATTTTATTTTTTTTAAACCTGTTACTATGTATTTGAAGCACAAAGGTGTTCCTTCCCCCATTTCACAGGGTCACAAGAATGCAATAATCAGCCCGAGGCTGTGTAGTGGTGATGGAGCAGTGAGGAATCTTCCAGACAGTCCCAGGCCAGTGGACTCAGGAACAGAAAAGATGAGAAAAGAGTAAAGCTGATTTAGCAATGAAGAGTTGGTAGCGAAAAGGAAAGCCTCTTACTGGTGAGACTGCAGGTACACCTGACAAAATGCAGACATGAAGCACAACTTGTGTGAACGTGTGACACTGACCTGGAAGGAAGGGCTTGTGTATCCTCTGCCTGCTCATTTGTCACTCTTTCTTGTCTTTATATTCCTCTCCTTTTGCTCCTGTGCATTTGAGAATGCAGATCTGCACGTCAAGCCCGTGCAGTGGAGCAGGCAGGCAGAGAGCTGTGATGCTCCAGGTCTCTCTGGCAGGCACCACTGAAAGCCCTGAGCCAGCAGCTGCACTGGGGTCAGTGACAAAGACCGTGCTGTGTGCTCCTCCTGCCACTGATGTCCATGTTCCTCACGAGCTGGAGAAGGCTCTCTTGTGGCTGGCTATAAGGTGTTGACAAGACTATCTCCAGCTCTCAGCAGAATGCTGTGACAACATATTGAGAGTAGAATCCTGCAAGCAACACTCTGACTTCCCTCTCATACCACAAACATCCTCTCCTAGAATTGAGTCATACCACCCAGCACCTTAAACTATATTTGTTTTAGCTGAACTCCACAGGATGCCCTTTCACTTATGGCTCAGGACATTCCTGTTCCCTTTGACACAAGGCACACTGAGATATCTGTGGTGGGGAAATGAGGCATGGCCAGGATGCTGGCCCCGCTCCTGCAGAGCTTCCCAGCTCTGTCATACAGGAGGTCAGCGGGGCTGCAGCGCCCACACAGATGGAGTGGAGTTACTAATTCCTTCGAAATGACAATTTTCTCTTTGTTTTGTATGTTTTCCAGATGTCACCTGCTGGCTTCAGGGGGAAGAGAAGAGTTAGTGCGAAGAAAGTATTTCAGTAATTTGCCTGGGAAGCCAGGTGCCTCTCTGAGCAGCTTGAACCACTTTTAAATTAAAACTTCAATAGAAAGAGAGCTGGGCTTCACTACGGGCAGATGTAAACTAGCAAGCAGCTACCGAAGTGTCTTGGGGGGAACTGGTTTGCCCATGGGCAGAAGTCAAAACCAGTTGATCCCCTCTTTGCCCACCAACTACCTGCAAGACCAAACTCACTTTGGCAGGCCCCAAACCCAGCCCTGCCCTCACTGTTTGTGGCTGCAGTCAGATATGGGAGGCCACGGAGCTCTTTTCCTTGTGTCCATGCTTTTGGCTCATGCCTAGATGGGCCCGGGTTCATATTGAGCAGGTGTGATATTGTGCAAACGGGTTATCATGTTTGGGGTGCCAGGATGCTGTCGTCTGCATGTGAACCACTTCTGGGTTACACCTTTTAGAGAAAACAGTGGCTGCTGGCTCGTCCCTGCAGGAAGGTAAATTTTGAGATGGCAGTTGTGGCATTTGGGTTCACTTTAATGAAGCACCTTAAAAATCTGTCTTTATAATCCCTTTCTTGCATTTGATCTGTCTCCTTTCCTTCAAGCCAAACCACTTTTGCCATTATTTAAGAGCTCCTTGTTGATGAAACAAAATGGGGAAAATACAATATATTTTAGTATATTCTTAGCATAATAACCTTTTTTTTTTTAATGAGGCGGTAACAGATAAAAGGCTTCTTGAGTAGAAAGGGGAAACATAGGTCCTTAGCATTAAATAAAAATGTACCTTTAAAAAACCTGAAGCCTTTACAGAACATGGAAAAAACATGTCTGTGTAACCTGAAGTAAAGTAATAATTTCCCCTATTAACACACACTAAAACAGAGCTAAATGATTGCACCACATCTTGATGAGTCTGTTTTTAGGAAGGTGAATCTCATGCTGCTTGACAAAAGGTTGCTAAGCATTCTCCTATATTCATTGGTTATGTAAACAGGGATGTAAAATAGCCCCTTTCTTGTCAGTGCCTAAAGAAACAGAGCTTGCACCCTGGCAACTAAAAAATAATCCCCCTGTTTCCTGGAAGTCTGTCAGACTGATGGGATTTTTTTTTCTTTTGAGTGGGGAAATATGCTCTTTGGAGAGAAGGAAAAAATATCCTTGAGTTCTTGGCTCCCTTCTTGGCATGCAAGGAGTGCAGTGGGTTTAGGTATTTCTGAGTAAATGTGAAAAATATTGAAGTGGATATTTTCCTCCAGGGATCAAGGTACACACCAACACTCACTTCCATCCTGTCCCCAGGCACTACTGTATTACACAGTCTTACAGCAGAGCGTGAGTTTCAGAGAGAAAACATTGTAAATATGAACTAGAAAGCATGTGTTTTTCTGTTTCTCTGGTTACCTCTTTGAGAAGTACTTGATGAAGTCAATTAAAAAAAGAAAAAAACCCAGCCTCTCTCTCTCAGTGGAAAACAGTCCCTTTCTTGCAAACAACTCAGTGTTCAGTTCTTGCAAAGAAACAGCCATATGAAAAATGGAAAAAAATCATAGTCCTTGGCAGTTAACCTTGTATTTAAGTTCAGTAACTACTTGCAGCACACTGTAGATTTGCAAACACTGATCTCCATCCCCTTTCCAACCTGGCAGATTGCTCTGCTCCTGCCCTTCCTCCTTGACAAAGCAGACTATAAGCAAAACAGTGAAGCCCTGGGCACAGATCACTTAGTGATTTCTTTATTAACCAGTGATGACTTTTTCCTGCAAAGGCAAAGCTGCACTCTGTGCTGTTTCACAGGGTTTTCAGGAAGCTTCTTATCCAAGTGGAACAAATGCAGTCTGGCCCACTACATTTTCCTGGAGACTTAAAATTTTTTCTAAACAGAAAAACAAAAAGGGTCAAGTTTAATAAATTCAGTGCTGCTACTTTTGCACTTTCTCTGGGATTTTTTTACTTTGGAGTCAATTTGTATTCACTCTCTGCTCCTTTACACAAGGTGCTTAGGGACAATTTGTAATTAACATAGCATAATGCTCCTCTTTGTGGAAATGGTGAACTGCAGGTGACTGTTGAAGGATTCTTGCTGCCTATGAGAGGGAAGGGAGGCCAGGAGCTGGTGCTGCCATGCAGGTTCTGCACTGCCCAGTGAGGATGCACACTTGCCATGATGTAAACTGGCACAGGTAGGGCCACTTCTGTTCATGTGTCATTAGCAGAGGAGGAAGGAAATGGTGTTTTTAATTGTCTTACTAGATATTTTGAGTTAATAGGAGTCTTAAAATCGATGGATAAAGAGTATGGTGTTTAATTATGGCTGTAGTTATATGTACATAGACTCTCACAAGCAAATACTATTGCTTATAGGGAACTGCCATCCACTAGGGCTTTCTCCATGTATTTCAATGGTCTGTCCTTCTTCCATATTCCCATCTGTAAGCACGTCATCCATATTTTTCTAACTTTTGTTGACTCCTTGGCACTTCCTCTGCAGCTGAAATGGAAAAAATGGGCCTGGAAAAAAATTTCCTGGGTAATGAACATCGGTCCTCTCATTTACAACCAATTTATAACTGTGTCCAAGCCCTTAGCCAGGTTCATCCAGGAAGCAGGGAGACTCCTTATCCTTGTTGCACATTTGGGAGATTGCTTCAGCATGGGGCTACCATAGTTGTGAGGAACATGCTCATGATCTCCAGATTAAAGGATAGTTATGTCTGGTTTATACTTATTTGAACTTTGTACTTGGCTCAAGCTGCTTTTTTCCCCTCTCTGCTTTTTAATCTACTACTGCATTCACAAAGGTCAGTCATGTCTGTTCTCAGCCTTGGCTTTCCTTTGGCTGTAAATCCCGACTTGTCCCATCTGGTGTGTGAATACAGCCTCCCCAGAAACCCCATGGTCAGCATCCGCCTCATGTTCACTGCTTCAATTTCTTCAACGCAGAAATAGCTGAGGAAGCTGTGCACAGCAGAGCTGTGAGGTCTCCCCAGGGCTGTCCATGTCCAGTGGCCACAACTCTGTATCTGTCTTTTTTGGAAATTTCTGTACTGCACCTGCCTTTTCCCATCTACTGCCCAGTTTGGCTTCAGGAGCTGAGTGACAAGAGCCAGGTCAGAGCTCTGGGTCCTGACACAACCTGGATACACAGGTCTCCTTCCAGGCTCGTATTCAGCTGGCAGGACTCCTGATGATCGCAAACACTTGGGTAACTTGTCCCTGTGTGTGTGAGCTTGGATTTTGTAAATTATTCCATTTTGTTTGGATTCATTAGCCTGGCTTTCTGGGTCATGAGTCTTCTCTATGTTGATTATGCCACCAGTTTTATATCAATAAATACTACTGGATGTTCGCATTTTCTCTCTCAGTGATCATGCCGAATTGATGCTTAGCCTCAAACTGTTTCAATTTGTTAGATTTCTTTGTGAGAGAACCCTTTTTCGTCTCCTCAGGGATGTCCTCATCTCCTAATCCATTTCTGTGCTGATTCCCATTTTTGCAGTTTTAGTTAATAATTCCTTTGTGATACCATACAGATGTCCAGAGAGATTTGGCTGACTTGTATTCCTCTGTCTGAAAGGCATCCATCTTATAAAAAAAATGATATCACGTTATTCAGGCACATTCCTGATGCATCTTGTCCCAATTTTCAGTTACCTTCTTAGCCCTCTCCTTTTTCACGTCTCAAAGCCTTCAGCAGATCACTTCCCCACTCTCCTGTGTCATACCATAAGCTCGCTTGCTATTTCAGACACCCATTTGTGTTTAACAGAAATCTTTGCAGTGCCACTTTCCTGGCCCATTGCAGAGCTGCTTGATTCAGCATATAGAATCTGCTTTGAGGGGCGTGTATCTAAATGTCTGAAGTGCAAACATAAAGCAACTTACATTATTGTATTAAAAGAGGTTGTCTGAGCTATCAGACTCAGTATTTGCTTTTCTTTTTTGGGGGACCGTTTTTCAGGTTTTTTGGTCTGCTAAATCTTCTTACCATTTATCTGTATGTCTGTAAGCTATAAGCTTGCCAACAGAGCAACATTGGTGCCAAAATTAATTTCCAAACTTGTAAAAGCAAACTAATAATTGAGGGAAATGCTTCAGTGTAAAGATCCCACTTACATGATTCATGCTTTGAATATTAACATAAACCAGGCTCTACACAGCATTAGCCAGACACACAAGATGTCATTATATTGTTTTCTTCTCTATTAAGATTTTAAAAGAAAGGAAAAGCTTCAAACATCATCTTAACTTCTGTTTTAGTGGAGTTATACTTGTTTCTAGTCTGTTTCTGAGATCTGGGATCATGCTTTTCAGTTGAGGACTGAGTTCAAGTGAGAATTGGGAGGCTCTTGGAGAACAGAGGGACTGGATTCACACCCCCCCCCNAAGAATCAAAGGAGGAAAGTGCCTAATATATGAGGGGGTCTGGTGTGAGTTGACACTACCTTCACTTAGGGTTTCACACTGCAAACTGTCTCTTCATAAAAAGGCCAGAAAGAAGCCACCTTCCTGATTAATTCATGGGGGCTACTGAGTAGAAATGGAAGCAACCAGTGTCAGACCAGCTATGCAGAGATGGTAGCTGGACTGAACTGTCTGAAAGTGTGGAAGGAAAGCATTTATTTTTCATCACCTGCAATTAAAACCAGTGTTTCCTGATATATATGGACATTACAAAAATTATTTCTCTGTGATCATCATAAAAAAAAAAATGGAAAAGAATAACTATATGTAAAAGAGAACAGTTGTTTTGACGTCTTTCAGTTGCAATAAAGTGTAGTGGGAAACTGCAGTTTGAAAACAGTAATCTGAAAGGTAAATGGGTCAGACTTGAAGCTTTTTGCTTTGGAAATCTTTGCCTCACTGTTTGTAGTGGGCCCATAGATTAAAGTACTCTTTGTCTCCACTGATCGTCAATTTAATTGCAAGGAGGAGATAAAAAGCTGATGGGAATGCAGAAATGTTAATAAACAGCATCTGTGAGGAACACACCCTTTCAAATATGCACTCAGAGGAATATGCTCTTTATAAGTCATGTGAAATAGAAAGCTGGGTTGTGCAGAGTAAATAGAGTCCTTCCTGCTGGAGTGACTAGGTCGAGCTTGTAAATGACCCCAAAACCTTGCTACCTGCTCAAAATTCAGTGATCCAGCCAATCACAACATTACAGCCTTTTAAAAAATGCTTACCATAATGAAGTGCCACTTGAGTCCAATTAATCTGTTATTAGAGGTGGCTGATCTCCATCTTTCCTGGATTAAAGATGGAAGAAGCTCAGAGGAATCCCGCTGCTGGACCATGTTGCATGTAGGAGGGGTTTGTGTTAAGTTTCTCTTGCAAGGAAAGCAGCTGCCAGAGGAGAGTCACCTGAGCCCACACCTGGTCATGAGAACAAACTGGTTTTAACTCTCCCCAGACTCCTGGTGTTCACATCCATGTTCCTGTGGATATGGCTTGAGTCTTTCACAATACATATGCTTGATGAAGGTATTAAAATATCACCAGGTACATTAAACTCTTGAATACTTTGGATAAGGGATTGATGGCACCCAAGAGATTGATCAAAGTGAGGTAGGTCAGCGTCTCTCCATTGACCTCCGATTCTCAGCTCATACCTCATGATGGATGTGGACAGCTTGTGGAGGATGCTGGGGGCAGAGAGACTTCTTCCTTAAAATCCTAGGCTTCTGCTCCTTAATCTTAATTAAGAGAAGGGAAGGGGTGAGGAAACACTGATGCTTCACCTCTTTTTAACTAGCTCCAAGGGAATTAGATGCCTTTAATCTAAATCAGAATAATAAATTAGGTAACATATTACATCCAAGATGTGGTGAAACACCATGATGTGGTCTTTGGATTGATGGGGTCAAAGTTTTCCATGTCTAGAGGAAAGGCAGCTGTATTCAGTAAGTGACTGACTGAGACAGGCACAGTAAATGGCTCCAGGTATTTCCCTGCTGTGTGTGGAGCAGTGTGAGGACTTTATCCAAAGAGTGCCAGAGTTCTGAAAGGTTTGGACACTGTTGCCTCTTAAATCAGACCTTATGTGCAGCATTTATCTTACTTGCCAGAGATACTACATCTACTCTTTTTCCATCAGAAACACTTGCTGTGACAGCTTTTTCTCTTAACAGTGTGCCATGCTTGGGTTAGTCTATTTTCAAAAGACCTTTCAGTACTTCCTCCCAAACAAATCAATGATATTGGTTGGAAGCTGCACATTTTTGTATACAGTAACAGGCTGAGCTGTTGGGCAGTAACACAATACAATGACTTTCTTTGTGATTTTCAAAAAAACATGACTTTGATCGGTAGCGACTGGGGGAGAGGTACTGTGTCAGTAGTGCTAATCCATTCCACCACAGCTTTGCTTTCAGAGAAACTCCCAAATACTTGTGGCTCCTTCATGATTTATGGTGCTGAATTTTCCAGCCTGCAAGAGCTGGGTGAGGAAGGTTATCCCAGCTAAAAGAAACATATCCTCCCCATAACGGATGTGAGGTGTTTGTTTAGCAATCCCACGGACTTTCAGATCAAATCCACACTCTGTAGGGAAACAAGGACACCAGCCTTTGATCTCCAGAGGGAATTTCATGATTTGAGTTTGGTCAGGTGCTTGCCAAGGTCATGTGTGAGCAAAGAAAGAACTCTGCTAAGAAGCCAAAACCAAATTTGATGAAAAAAGGAAAATAAATCCCTTTTTGTTTTTCACTGTCAGTGTGCAGGAGCTAAGATGTATCTCCCAGTTTACTTGGGGACTCAGACCAGCTGCCTGATTTTTTTCACAGCTCATCTCAGCAAGCACAGGCTCATCTGATATAACAACAGTCTCTGGACAAAAGAAGCTGGGACTTGTTATGTGTGGCAGAGCAAACTGTCCTATAGCAGGAGGTAGAGGAGAAGTGGTAAATCTGTGTGGCACACTTGTGTGAAATTCCGTCCAGCTTCACAGCAGTGAAAGGCTGAAAGAAGAGGCGAGACTCTCAGCCAAAAACATGGACTGTATTTGATAGTTCTTGGCTCCAAGGAGTGCTGCCAATTAGCCATACAGAGGATGCAGTGCAGTGTATAGCCCAGGTGAAACCTGCAATCTGTCTGAGTCCACAGAGACATTTAAGTAACGCTGTTAAACTGGAGAACCTCTTCCAGTGTTTTGATCCTTTGCCTGTGTCAAAGCCAGAAGTCATGTGCCCCTGAGCCATCTACACACTTGCTGTGAGGAGCCCAAATACCATCTTTCTTGGGGCTTTTGAACAGAAGGGTTTAAAAATAGCTTAGTCTCAAGTTTTTTTTTACCTTGGCATGATTTTCCCTATGGGACCTTCTCTGCTTGAGATCTGCTCTGTTCCTGTTCTTCCCCAGAGCTGGATTTATGAAATCTCAGAGGCACCAGAACCTGATAAAATGGTGAAGCAGCGGAGTGAATCCCATACCCCTCTTTCAGTGTCCAGGGACAACTTTTGCTTGCTGTCTGCTACTATGAGCTAGAAACTATCCATTCCTGCCAGTCCAAGTAAGGTGCATGGAACAAATAAATGCAAAGGGGGGGAAAAATCGCTGAATGTTTTTTTTTATTATTGTTCTTTTTTTGCAGGGGAGGGAGACTGAAGAGAAACAGATGATTAATCTTTTGATGGTTCAAGTATTCTTTTATAGATGAGTCATATGTCTAAATATTCAGGGTCACCAGTGACCTCCTCTTGGCCAGATTTACAAACTTTCTCCCTCCTTGGTCTAGCTGAAGTCTAGATACATTCACTTCTCTTATCTTTCCGGACTTTCCTAGCATAGGTCTATGATTTAGTTTTGCTCCTTGGGGACTAGTAATATGAATACAATAACAAAGACAAAGGATTTTTTTTCCCCTGTATGGCTTGCATAGTCCTGTGTCTCTTGTGGGCGTTTTTGACGGGCAGCATATAAAACATATTTTATGTGGGAAAAAATCCTACCCAAATATTTTTGGGTGCATTCCCTGCGTTATAAAGATTTATAGAAATCCTATTTTGAAGCAAACTGACTGAGATGGAAGCAGTTACAGAACAGTATTTATTAAACTACTAGACAGCCAAATATTACTTCATAAAACAGGAATAAGCAAATAGTCACTGGTTAAGGGATAGTGACTCCTTACAGAATTTGCTTGGGCAGAAGTCATCTCAGGGAGTCCCTACTCACAGCATTTCTACTTCCTGTGTATTGAATAACTACTACACTCGTTATGACTACAAGAGGCAAGCATTGTAAGTCAAACCTGAGGACTATATTTTCAAATCTAATGCTTATTTTCTTAGGTTACTGTGACTATCTGCACATCCACAGCCTCAAGTGATCCACAAATACATGCTCTAAGCCCTGCCTGTGCAAGAAGAGGGCAGGATTTAGGCTCCTGCTCTTACAGATGCTTATAAGTTTAGGTGAGGAAGCTGCTAATAAATAAAAATAGCAATACATATAAGTTAGGGATAGGGCCAAGTTCTCTATAGATTTCTACAAAAGGCGAACTTAGTACATAATAGGCATATTAGCGCTCTGAAATCTACATCCACCAGTGTTCGGTCATGACTTGGTCCTGAGAGTGCTTCCTGCTAATTTTATTACACCATTTTTATTACTGCAATTGCACCATTAATTTGCATGGATTTACTTCCAGTTTAGGTCTTGATTTATCAACACATTTAAACAGCATTACAGGATAGTAAGTGAAGTCCATGGTGTGCCTGTAAGGACCGAACATTTGTTAATTAATAACCTAACAATAGGATTTTGTTAGGAAAGTGGAAAAAGCTCACAACCAATCTTGTGCTGGTCTTTAATAGCAGATATGTTGTGTAATCCACAGGAGGTAATTTTTCAGCTTTGCTCCATGTGGGCGAGGTCTTTACTGGAGCAGTGTGTCTGCTTTGGGGCCTTGCTTTTGATGACAGATGGAGACTAAGGGTAGGAGAGCCAGAGGAGGCCAACATGGATGATGAGAAGTTTGGAAAACATGACCTATGAGGAAAGGTTCAAGGAACGGATGTGTTTGGTTTTGTTTTCTTTTTTTTTTTTTTTTTTATTTAGAAAAAACGCACCCGANTTTTGTTTTTTTTTTTTTTTTTTTTTTTAATCTAGAAAAAAGGCATCCTGAGATGGGACATCATGAAAGACTTCCAGAACTTTAAACATTACTGTGAAAGGCTATGGTGCTCTTAAGGATATGGGAAGAACTGGTTGAATTTATGGCAAAGGTGATTTAGGTTAGGCATTAGGGAACACCACTTACTGTTAGGAAAATCCAGGAATGAAGGAGAATACCTAGAAAGACTTGTTGCTCTAGTGATTAGAGACTTTTAAACGACAGCTCAGACCTACATCTGCCAGGAGAGGCCAAGATATTGTTAGGTTGCCTCTGTGTGAAGGGTGGGGAAGGTGTTCTCTTGAGATCCCTTCCAGCCCTGTATTCCTGTGATTCATGGTCTCTACGTGACTTAAACCTCTGTTGAACCAGGGCCTTGGACTACAGTCAGCTCCTAGACATCAAAGGCTTCATTTGGGAAGACTCATAGGCAGGCCAAGTGCCAAACAGTTTTTTCTGCCCTCTGAGGAGAAGATGTGTCCCTGGCTGTCACTCAAGTCTCCAAGGTACAACTCACAGAGTTTTGTGCCTTGCTCATTGGTCACTCAGCTGAATCAGACCTGCAGCAGCACAGCAAGAGAGCAGGCAGCTCCTGGTAAGATTTTTCCAAGGAAGTTTGAACAAGTCCAGGGTGCATCTGGAGCTATTCCCTTTCACATGGTCTCCTCACCCCGTCCTGCACTCTTCTCGCCAAGGGCTTGATGTTGGAATACCCTTCAGGAACACCATTCAAGAGGCAGAAAAACGCTCAGGGGTCAGATGTGTAGCCAAAAGTTAAAAGCTGAGTCTATAGCCAAAATGGATGTGGAACAAGTGTTGTCCAAACAAACAAAAAAAACCCCAAAACCAAATAAAAAACCTTACAAAACAAAACAAAACAAAAGCAGCCAATTGAACCCCGAGCACACCAAACTTGTCTTGCTTTCATACCCAATGCAACTGGCCTTCAGGGGCTCCATGTTTACTTTCAGAGAGGAAAGAAACACAAATGGTGGTGCATAATCAGAACAGGATCACTGTACTAGCACCCATGTTTCCTCTTAGCAGAAAGGTCAAGAGATGAGATAAGACCAAGGGCCCTTGATGCTAGATTCAAGTCTGATATATTTTCTACTAGTTTTTGTATGAATGCTGTTGCTGGCATGCTGCCTTGGTCTTTTAAGGGGACTGTTTTTTCCTGCTGTGTGTAATTCTATGTGGTGTGTCTCTCTGAATACAGCACCCACTGCTGACCCCGGTGTCATGTGCACAGTTGTCCCACCCTGGTCTGCCAGCCCAGGTCCCTGCAGCTGCATGCTCAGCTGGTAGCAGCTGTGAAGGTCTGTGTGACCACAGGAAAGCAGTGGCATGGAAGCTGGTATTAAAAAGGAAGAAGACAGATGTTAAGTATTTGCAGTAGATGTGCTGCCATGATAGTAATATGGATACCACTATCCTTTAAAATATACAGCAGGATGCTTCTAGCTGCTGATTTTTCTTTCTCCAAATTTCTTGTCTCTTGATATTAATATTAACCTATGCTGGGATTTGAAATCCCATTTGGCCACTGGAGGGCAACCCAAACTCTTCAGCATAGGTATTTCTACCCCATGGCTTGCCAAGTAGCAGCATTCCAGCTGTGCCTCAGGGACTGCAGTTTGCTTTTGTGCTGCCATCCCCATCTTTCTTTGCTCCTTCCTTTCACATACACCACCAACAGGCCTGTGTCAGTGAAGATTTGTAATTATAGGAAGTCTTCTTTCCAACGAAGTGTCAACCATGCCAAAACAAGATCCTTCACAAGTCCCTTCCTCGACAGGTCTGCAGGGAGTGCTCACACTTGGCTGACAGACTCCATGGTAAGGACTCCATGTCCATCAGCCCTTGGAATTTGGTCAGTGCTGGACACTGCAGTGACATGTTGGACAGGGGTGAATTTCATACTGTCAAACTGTGCGAATGCTGCATCGTATGGACGGACTAAAATTTATCTTGGGGAAAGAGAGGTGTGTAGAAAGATCAGAGTGGGCATGCTACACCCAGTGCGGCACAAGAAACTCTGGGCACTGCCATCTGTCTGCATCCTGTAAGAAAGTCAGGCTGTTACTGCCTAAACCTTCAGGGAATACCTGTAAGAATAATGGACAGAACGCGTTTCACCTTGTGTGTTCTACATTTGAAATAGACCCTTGGGTTTATGTCAGATTATGTAATTCTGGTTCCAAACAGGGTCAAGAGCACCTTGCATTGGGTGCAGAATCCCAGCATGACATTT
The DNA here is from genome assembly GCA_013397055.1 of Pachycephala philippinensis. NCBI lineage: Eukaryota > Metazoa > Chordata > Aves > Passeriformes > Pachycephala > Pachycephala philippinensis. The sequence continues at coordinate 498,673 of VWZT01015009.1, forward strand.
TTTTAAAGTCATCTCCTGCACCAAGGTCTACTGAAAGTTTGAAGGTTTTCAGCAACCAGTCAGCAGCCCTCAGTCTCTCACTGAGCAGATTCCTTCAATTCCAGCAGGGCTGAGCACAATAACAGTGTCCCAGATGGAGCTCTCTCTCCCTAAGAAAGGCCTGGAATAGGGAGATGCTGAACAGCAACCTCTTCAGAAATGGAGAAAGTCAGCAAACCAAGCACATCCAGACCTCAACCTTGCAACTTACAAGGCTCCAAGAAGCCTTGGTCCATCATCTCAGTTGTCTATAGATCCTTCCCCCAGGCTCACACCTGTGAGTATTATTCAGGCATCTCATTTGCTAAGAGGTGCTGCTGCAGAGTCCCAGCAAGTCACCAAGACAGCCTTTGAGGTACTGATGGGTTCATTTCTTCTCTTGACAGGATGCTGGATGGCCTCCTCACTTCTTGACTGCCTGCCTGGTGGTTTCCAGAAAGGCAAAGCTCCTGCAGTGGCAGGATCCTAAGCTCCCAAATGTCCAAAAATCTGTCTGGGCAGGTGCAGCCCACCTCCAACCAGCCACAGTGTGCAGTTTGCCAGGTGCCCAGCTCTGTTCCCAGCCTGCACAAAGCACAGCTTCTGTCATGAGCTTCTCAACATCATCTTCCTGTGTTTAATGTGATCCTGTAAACAGGACCTGTATGTAGGCTTTTCTATGTATAAAACTACAACATTTTACAGTCCTTTCTTAAGCTTTTCTTTTTGAAGCCATGAGAGTAAGTATTTCTCTGTAGGTAAGACAGGACATGTAAAATTGCCAGGGAGGTGGGAGATTCACAGAAGTATGGACAAAAAAGGCTCTTTTAAATTAGATGCAGGAAAGGGTTGTGCATTTTCCATCAGACAGGGTTAAAGGGACTGGGACATAAAACAAATGCCAAGCCAAATACTGAGAGCAATGTAACCAGTGAAACAATGGGAAAGTTATTTAGCAACATACACAGCCCTGGAACAGCCATGCTGTAAGTTAAGCACGCACACCAAACGTATTTTGGACTGCTGGTGCCAGAGCACTCAGCTAACCCTCAGAAAACCAAAATTGTACACAACATGCTTACATCTCCCTCTCAACAACAGCTTGTGAGGCAATCACTGTAAGGGGATATACAGCACTTATTTATTTCAAACAGCCACTTGGACAAGCCAGCTTGGACTCTGATCTTAACCAGATGCTCTTCAGTCATCCCACATGCAAGGTGCATTGTGCAGCTTCCACGTGCGTGCCTAGAGCAGCATGTCCTGCTCTCCCACTGCCCTGTCCTAAGCACAGTCCACTGCCCACCACTGTGCCAAGTAACTTCATCTGTCTCCTGAGCATCACCTCTCACAAGCCAGCACAGGATGATTTCTGTCATTGCAGAAGACAACCTGTCCTTGCTCCTTGAGAGAGGAGGCCCATGCTTGCTGGTAAAATAAAGTTGTTACCAAATTACCGTTCTGCAACAGAAGCATTGTCCTTCCCTTTGACCCACGTCCTCATTGGACCAGCCTTGTCGTAAGGGATGAAGAAATCTGGGATAAATAACCAGGCTGAAAGGTTTGGATCCTCTGCCATGATGCAAAGGTGGCTGACAAAAGTTGTGTGATGGCTTTAAAAGCAGCCCGTATTTCTTCTTGGACTGTTTCCTTGGCAGTGCTAGAAGATTTCTTGTTAAAGTTCTTGAAGGATCTGCAAGCAGAAGAATGCTGACAAGTGCTCTGATTTTACTATCTTTTTTCCCCATGATTGGGGAAAAAAGAGCTTTGCTATTTTCTTTCCAGTTTCCCACAGAAGAGCCTTGGGAAGTCTATGTCATCCCGGGTTTGGAGAGCAGTGCAGCATGCAGAGCCATCCTCAACACAGAAGATGCCAGAGGGGCATTCTGCCTCCTTGCAGCCAGCAGGGAATGATGGAAGCACCATATTTTCTTTGAGTTATACGACTATTCCTCCTCTTCAGCAGAGCCTTCTCTGCACTTGTTACCCAGAGTCTGTTGGCTCCCACAGGCATGTGCTTCACATGACTTGCTATTTCTGTTTCAGGAAGTAAAGTATTCAGGATGGTTTATCAAGGACTGAAGTTTTTTTCTTACAGTAATGTTCCTACCACAACCACCAAAACTGCTCCTCTAAACACTTTGGTGAGAAAGAAAGTTAAGGTGAAGAAAATACATTTACATATCTGATCACCATTTTGTCTCACCTAAGAGAGAGGGCATCAAACATCTCTGATAGGTTTTTTATTTACACTTACAAGTTTTCTTTATCATGTTCACACTTTGGAATAGCAGGGTCATGAGCTGGAACATGATACATGAGTACGTGTGTGTGTGTGTGTGTGTGTGTGTATGTGTGTGTGTATGTGTGTGTGTGTGTGAAAAGAGGGAAGAAGGCATCAGAAGCTTCAAGTAAAAAGAGGATTTTTAAACCTTCAATTTCACCCACCCTGGATGTTAGGACAGATTAGTAGAAAACTATTTTTCTATTCTGTAGCAATTTTCTATTTTGTTTGGGTTTGTTTTGTTTTAATAGCTAATAGCCCTGTTTGCCAGCACATGGTGAAATCAGCTGGGGTTTGTGCTGTCAAAAATGAAAGGGTTTCCCATTATTCCATTGATTCCATGCTATTATATTAATAAATCATGTGGTTGGCTACCAATGACATGAGCTCAGAGTACACTGAGCAGTGCTTCATGCTGTTGCATGCTGCATCTGCTGGGGAAGTTTGTCAGTGAAGAGGCAAACATGAACCTCTGTTTATTTAAATTTTCTGAATCGAGGTCTTCTCCCAAAGAAGTCACAAGTCTTACTGCAGCTTTGGGGTGCCATTGTGGCATGTGCAAGTTGGAATAACTGCATAATCCTGTTGTATGGAACTGAGTTCTGCTGAAGCAGGAGAAGAGAATCTTGGACCAGGGTCCCGCCAGATCAGCACACACCTTGGCAGGCATTTACATTTGCTCAGCATTTCGACTCCTGCCCTGCACCCCTGGGAACTGTCTAGATGGCTTTATTTTAAAAGAAACAGGAAAAAGTCACGCACTCCAAGAGTAATGAAGAGGTGTGAGGAGCCAGCTGGTCCCAGAAGATTAATTTTGAACACTGAGTCCGAGAAGTTATGTTTGGGCTTGCCTGGTGCTATTAGACTCGCCTGTATTCAGGACTGGCCTCTGCCATAAACACTTTCATGGCATTTTAATCTTCTCAGTGGCAGGCTGTTAGGGGCATAATTAGGTACGCACAGCTCTGCCACCACTTGTCATTTACTGGGTCACAACCAGCAACCACTACAGAATGTCCACACATCCTACTGTCCTTTCCTGCCTCTCCCAAAATCCCTCCCGAAAACTGAATCAGAGCTCCATAGTTTCAGTTTGTGCTTCATTTTCTGTTACTGCAGTTATTTTCTCCAGGGTGCTCCACTGAGCCTGCCTACCAGACATACGCAGTGGGAAAAAGATGCAAGAAGAAAATTTGTGTATAGTGTGTTCTATGGGCTAAGTGGGAACTAAAAGACATTAGGAAGCCCAGACTTAAGAGATGTTACCTTTGTTCCCATGATGGCCTTAGCCCAGTGTTAGGATCAGTTAATTTGCAGGGATCACTAAAGCAAGTTACTTCAGCGTGTTTGTGCTCGGTACCAGGGCTGGTGCTGACAGCCAGAGGGATCTCCATAGGCTGGGAAAGGGCTGAGAGGTCCCTCATTAGTTCAGCAAAGGGAAGTATAAAGTCTTGCCCTGGAGAACAAGCCCAGACACCAGCAAAAGCTGAGTGATCTCCAGAGGGGCCTCCCAGGCCCTGACATTGTGTCAGTCAGCAATTATTGCAAAGCCGTAGCAATGATGCTGGTGCAGCTACAACTGTGCTCCTGCAAATGCCATTTTATGATGACATTCAGGGAACGCCCAGCATGGAAAGAAAACATCCTTGCACATCAGGTCAGGGTTTAGTTCAAGAGCTTGCTGAAAGAAATGGCACAGAGCAAAAAGTGTGGCAACCAGGGTATTGCTGCTGCAACTCATGCCTGGAGTGGATTTCTGCCTACCCAGATTCCACATGCACATGGCACTTGTGGTGGGGTGATGAGCATCAGATTGTGGTGCAACTGAAAGGAGTTAAATTCTGTGGAAGGGGTAACTCAGGACTGACTTAGCTGAGGCAGAGCAGGGGCCTGGAAATGCAACTTCTGAAGGAGGACTGTAGGGCTACAGAGGACCAGCTGCCCCAGAAGATTGTGAAGAGCTTCCACTATGGCAAAACAGATTACTGCTAATCTAAACTAAATCCCCTTCTTTTACATCTGACCAGGGAACATTTGGTGCCTCTGTGGATGCCATTAAATCAGTCAGGGGTCTAAAGGGAAATCAAATGTTTTCTCTGTGTCTTTCATTTGCTCAAACATCTTTGGATGACAGTTGACGAGAGGGTGAGCTTGTCTCAGAACACTGGACAGACTCACCTTGGAAGATAGCATAAAAATTTTTCAGAGGTTCTGAGATACCTGGAGGAAAGGGACACACAAGACAGCTGAGTGCAGAAACAAATCCCTCACAGTGAGTGTCTTCAGGCTCGATAAATTTATCACAACTTAACAAGGAAAACAATCTGAAAACAGCTTGCTTATAGCCTGTGAATTCCTCCTCAGGGAGAAAATCCAGGGCTGTGAAGAGTTATTTAATCCTGTTGAATAACATGAACTGAGGACTTGAAATCAAAGGCAGAAAAATTCAAACAGAAATGAAGCCTGAGGGGAAAGGCAACTGCAGGAGAGGTTCTTATTGTTCCCTCATCAAAGCCACAGGTGTCCTGTGGGCAGGTAGGGGGGGCATGGATGGAGGAGAAAGGCACCTGGCCAACAACTCAATGTTGCCCTGGGGCACAAGTGCCAGGGCTGGCAGTGTATTAAGGAGGTTGCTCCCTCACCTGTGAGATTGACATTGCTTCATCACTGCTTCCACACACACAGATCAACCTCCCCTTCCTCTGGAGATGGTCACCGACGGTCCCCTGGATCACCCAAAGTGGGGCAGTGAGGCCTGAGAGGACAAGGGGGCACCAGTTCTCGCTGTGGGAAGGCTCATGGCCAGCAGTGGAGCAGGACACAGAGGTGCCAGGAAGCTGCCCTGCTGCAGCTCAGCCCTCCCCACCTCTGAGCTGAGCTAAGGACCTGCTTCTGCACCTCCATGTCTGATCCATTCCCTGTCCCATAGGTCCATTGTGGTCCTTCCCCATGTCTGACCCTCTGGTATGACTGTGCCATGAATGTGAAGTGGGGCACAGCCCTCCTGGCCCCACTCCATAGCATTGGTTCTTTCAGAAACCAACAGTCTTGTCCGAAGAGCAAGGACCTCTGTCATTAACAAATTTGCATTTATGCTGCCTGCAGATAGCTGACTTCCTGGCTGGGCTGGGTGGGCTGGATATTTGGTAGGTCCTGCAGGAACCTTGGGCAGTATGGGTGCTTTGACTCTACAACCCTTCATTAATTAGGAATGTTTCTGTACTGTGTTTTTACACATGGATCTACTCTCATATGCATCTGGCAAATAGTTTACTCCCAAGAATGTGAAGTAACTTTTGGCTTCAGAACTGGAAGCTTGAGTGTCTGTTGTTTAACTCTTTGCTACCACTGGGGATGCTAGATGAGCCTCTGGAAGGCAAGGAACAGTTCCCCCTTTGCTCTAGCAATAGATGCAGGGATCAGGTTCTGGGACCTATGGCTTAATCATTGCTATTGGAAAGACTTTTGCACTGTAATTAATTTCAGAACTTAAAAAATCACTTCAACGCAAGTCTTTTGCTATTTTAAAGTAGGAAGGACAGGATCCTGGACAAACCATAGACAGGTTTGGCTGCATTTTACTGGCGGTGTAGCAGTCATATCTGTGTTGTATTATGTTTTTCATATATTTTTTTCAGTAAAAGAATTTTTTATTTCTGCAGTCTTTGTTTCTGTTAACTTTGGCTGAAAGACCAGTATCTTTGTGTCACCTGAAAATGCTTTATTACAATTTTATGTGTTGAAATCCAAAAAAGTTTTATTAGAAGAAGATAAATTCTTGACATTAATTTGGATTAGCATTTATTAGTATAAAACTAATGATCTGAATCTCCCAGCTCAGGTAGATTCTCTGTTGCAGAAGAGGATAAGGTTTAACCGGGTAATGTGCACAGGAATTTTTTTGGCAGCAGAAAGAATATCACAAATCCTTGCATGTTTGCGATCCCATATGTCCATGTATTCAGAGAGACAGCTGGATAATTTTCCTGTGTGTGAGGAGATTAGAGCAAAAGAGATGAAATGCTGATGAGCAGATGGTTTGGATGTCAGTTTTATGTTCTACTCACAGTCTTTAAAGCAGTGCTGTTAAGAGAATCTGAACATGAGATGGTTTCAATGGAGCTGATTTGTAGTATAAATAAAGGCAATTAATCTTCTTGTTATCATTCACATTAGGCACAGAATAAAACCAGTGATTTGATTTTGAAGGATGATCTTTTGGAGTAACAAGTGTTCCTGTTTCCAGTGCTCATTGCTGCATATCATGTGCTTTAAGTAACTGAGTAGGGCATTTTTCCTGCTCTTCTGTTTCACAAAATGGAATAACTCACTGCAACTCTGTTGTCACCAAGTACCTGCCTGTAACACAAAACAGAAATTATGCAAAAAGGAGAATAATCCATTTTTTCATCACAAGACAAGATATCAGATGTCCTATCTGTCTGTGATTGTTTTCTTTATCCTTGTGAACTTCCATTCTGTGAGAGAGGCTGCAGAGGAGAATCTAGAACATGGATGAGAACAGAACAGAGATCTTCAAATTCTTAGTCCTACCCACAGAAATTTGGGTGAAGAGACAGAAAGGAATGGAGACAAACATATTGATATTCTGCACACCACCCTCCAACACTGTTTCTCCAGTTTCATCTTTCTCAACAGTGCCTGAAAGGCATAAAGTCATTCCACCCAGATCTGGTGGTACCCTCTTTAAACTTTGATGTGTGATGAGGTGGCAGGCTGTGGAAAGACATGCCCCCTTGGTTTTCTGCATGACCTATATCCTTTCCCTTCTTTACCTCCTTCCATGGTCTAGTACTGGTTTCTGGTCCCATCACAGCTTAGAAAAGCATGCTGCAGCCCATCAGGGTTGCATCTCTGAGGTATCCAGCCTTGCCTGAGTGGCAGCTGAAAGCATCTGCTGCATCGCTAAGGTTACATGGGACTTTACTGTCAACTGGGACAAGATGAAGAAGAGTAAAACCCAGCAAGCTTCATCTCTGCTAACAGAAACATTTGGCTTGACATCAACACTATTACAAGTTTCCTATTCCAAAGATCTCACAGTGATGACAAATCCATACCATTACAGTCTAATATTTTGGGGATTAATCTTCTGAATCGGCATCCTGTCTGGGGATCATCACTACCATAAGTGTCCATAAGCCCTCATACCTCTTTCTCTCTGTAGGGAGCAGGGGGAAGGGCAGTGCCTGGGGCAGCATTCCTGCTCACCAGCTTTAGTATGGAGATATGGCTTTTCTCCTCTTTTGTGCACTTTCCACCACATTGCCTTGTCCTCGCCCGACCTCTCTGGCCAGTGTCTGGCTGGCCTTCCCAACACTTTTGTGGTGTACAAACAGCTTCCCTGAGGGGAATCTCCATCCCTTCAGTGGGGGCATGGCAGTGATGCAGCTCAGCCTTCAGGACAACACACAAGCATTTTTGCTGTGGCTGAGAAAAGACCTCTGAAAGAGGGGCAGTGAGATGTCATGGTTCCTGTCCTAACACACCTGGTTTTCCCAAGTGGGCCAGGGTGGTGTTACTCCCCTGTTAGTCATTGGCCACTCTCTGGGATGGAAAGTGATGAAGATGGAGGTTTTGCATTCCTAGCATCTGTGTAAATTTTACAAAATTGTGGCATGACTCCTACACATTATCCAAATCCAGTGTGTGAGTGTGAGCTAAAGCTGGAGTAATCACCTGCGGCTTGGTACTAGAGTTGTTATGAAAAGTAAGTACATGGTTCAAAAGCTGATCTCTGCAATAAATTGCTTCCTACTTTTCAGGCATGTGAAACTGCTAGTAACCGGATTCAGTATGAAAAGTAAGCCAGAACTGTGTCTTAACTGTACTAAAACTTTAAGTACCCATCACACTCCCTTTGTTGTGGTTGTTACTTTGTCAACTCTTTATCAAGCTTTTACCTTGGTAGTGATCCAATTGTCAAAGTTGTGTATCCTCAACTTAGAAGAAGAGACCGCAGCCATAAAAATTTAGGTTGAAAACTGTTAAATCTTTTAGCTATTTGTGTTTCATGTAGTGCAAGCTCCTCTGCTCTGCAGGTTTTGTATATTGCTGCACATGAAAGCGTACCATGATGCATGGGAAGTGTACTGCGACTTACGTGCCCTGTCCTCATCCTCTTGGAGGTGACACCAGGCTCCTCTGGCAGCACAGCAGAAGGGATGCCATGCATCAGACCTGGGGGAGTCCAGGGGCACGTGGCACTACACCATGCCAGGCACACATGCTCCCCAGCTCCCCGTGAAGCAGGGGATCTGCACAGGGCTTCAGATCCTGGAGCTCAAGGAGGGCTGAAGCATTGCTCCATACTTTGTAGGGAGGGGGCTGCCCCAGCCCTGTGGTGCCCTGGGGATGAGGGCCATGGAGCTGAGCACTGCAAGAGAGGGAAGGGCTGAGCCCACAGACCAAGAGCTCCTCATGGCTGCGGCTTTTATTTGGGTCAAGGGTGCCTGTCTGCTCCTCAGTCACACACGTGTGAAGTGGTCACCCTGTGCTGGAGGCAGTGGCAAGGCAGGAACAGAACTAGTGAGCACAAATGCAGCCTCAGGAGACCTATGGAAGAGGGCACTGGTGTTCACCCTGTGGTTCACAGCAGTTCCTTGGGATCCCTGGGAACTGGACACTGTGGTTTTGCCCACCTTGGGACACCCACATTTTTTCTGTGTGTGCACAAGTATCAAGGTGAATAACTACAAAAGGGAAAACAGGACTATGCAGAATATGAGGTTTCAGGAAAGTGTGTTCCTAATCCACGTGCATGAGAAGCTCCATGAATACAACGTATTGCTGATTCTTCTGTTTTGCTGACCAAGAAAGCAAAACAAAAAAAAGATATATAATTTTTATATTATTTTATTCACATTGAAGCGCTTCTGACACAGGAAATTTCTGTTGTTCATTGAACAGGGATGCCAGATTTGAAAACCAATCCCACCTCTGTGTCTAGATGTTACCTTAGACCAGTTGTGACCCACACAGACACATTTAGGAATCTCCTAGAAAACCTGAGAAGTGCGTGCTGTAAATACTTAAGATTATGAACAGTTTTGTGGACTTTTCTGGGACTAGACTTGATAGTAAGGCACCAGGTAACAAGTGCTTGCAGAACTGGGAACATTCTCCTCAATATATAGAAAACTACATTTTCATAAGGATCAAAACCCTCACTTATTTTGGAAAAAAAAAAAAGAAACCCAAGTTATTTAAAGAATCCGAAAACAGCTTTGCTTAGGGCAGCCAAAGCAAAGAGATTTTAAAATTTTTGTGGGGTAAATTTTACAAGAAAGTTTCCTCTGGTATTCTTACTGAAGCCATTATCAGAATCAAAAAAACCCCTCTTTTGCTTCAGAAAGACAGAGATGGGCCTTGTTTAGTAGTTTGCTGAGGTTACAGCCCTTTCAGCACTGGTGTTCTTGGAGCTCTTGGACTAGATCCAGCATCAACTGGGCATTTCACCCCAACTTACACTTCAAAGTGAAAGCTCAGTGTTGGCATGGGTGTGAGCAGGAGCAAAGCTGGGGGATCAAAGCCTGGCTTACAGAAACATACAGTCGTGATTAGCTGTTCAAGGAACCATTCTGCAGCTGTCAAATAAATTCCTGCACTTGCTAAACATTGTCTGTCAGTGCTATTTGTTGGGTTAAATTTCACTTCTGTCGCAATTGTAGTTCTGTCAGGGGAGTGACTGAAGGGGCTGATTTGTCCTCTTTTATTTCTTCATGCTTTTCCTCTCAGTTTGCACTTAGGCTTTTCTAACACATCTTTTATTGCTGCCTCCCTCTGGCACACATTTGTTACTCAGGAAACCACAGGCCGGTTGTTATGAGAAGAATTTGCCTGTCACCCACGAGTGCTGTACAGAGTATGTTTATACAGCATTTTGGAATTTATGCAGCGGTTTGGGAAATGTGTGGGCATCCGTATGATCATTCTTATGACCACATATATGGTGCCATGAAAGTATTTTAGGTGCAAGACATGTAACAGATACAGTTCAGTTCCTCCTGTTCTGAACTGTTATTCTGGACTGGCAAGACATAAATGTGGGATCTCCAGTGATCTCTTTGCAGCTCCTGGATGATGTATCCAGTGGCACTGGTCACCTGGCAGGGCTTGGTGGGTCAAACGTTGAATTCTTTGACATTCACTCTTCCCACTACTCTGCTATAAACCAAATGGTGGATGCTCACTATTTCAGGTGTGTCAGTCTTGTAAGGGCTGTTGCAGGGATGGAAAGGGCAGGACTGTGCTCCTGTGACTGACGAGATGCCAGCACAATGGGAGCATGGCTCAGCATCCTGACTCATTAAAAAGCATTGTCCCTCCAGCATGCTTGCCAGCTTGTTCAAACACACTTCATTTTTGCTGTATGCTGCCAGAGATGTAATCCCTTGTTAACTGGAAAATGTTTTATTGCTGCTTATTTCTGCCTCTGTTTTCTCCTAACGTGCAGCACACCATGGAAGCACAGTGTGCCAGGAGGGGACAAGTCTCAGAAAAGGACATTTTGAGATGGGTGCTTTTGTACTTGCTGGCTACTGACACCTGCCTTTTTCCTTATGGACTGCAGTGTAGGCACATGCAGCTCAAAACAGCCAGGCCATTAGGAATTAAGGCACTGGCTGGGTTTTTTTAAAATCTGCTTTCTTCATATACACAGTTCCTGAATCCTTCTTGACTGAAAAAAGCACTGAGCTTTACATCTATCTTACCTAGTTTTTAACCTGTCTCTCTGCCATTATCCATGAGAAAACAATTTATTTATTTTAAAAACAAAATAACTTCTGTGAGAGCTGCTGCCTGACAGAAAGCCAGGAGGCCTGTGGGAGATTCATAATCTAAAGCATTTTTTTTGCTGTTAGCCTTTTATAGCAGGGCACTGCATAGTCAAATGACCATATGTCACCACTGTTAATTCCATTTGTTGATGCCAAGGGTTTCTCTAATTTACCTGCTTGAATCTTTTTGCATGATTTTTTGCAAGTCTTCTCTAGCCATTTGTTCAGATTATCTTTCAAAGGAGCAGCAAAAGATTTGGCATTCAGATACCAGGCCTCTGTAAGAGATTACATGGTTGTTAGAAGTTGTTTAATTTTAACTGACATCCTACTTTTCCTATATATGTCTGTGAGAAAAAAAAACCCCAAACTGTCTGGAAAGGCACAACACTGATGCTGTTTGAACAAGGTACATTGCCCTCTTCCTGACTGTGACTCAGACATTAGGTCTGTACAAAAAAATCTACTGCTATTTTTTTCCTTTTTTTATTTCTTTGGTGATATAAAAACCCATGCCATTGAAAATGGCCATGCTGTAGGAACAGAAAAATTTCCTCTAAGGGTGAAAAGAGAAACAGATGAGTTAAGAAAAAAGCAAGGACTCCCTGACCCCGTATTTTCCGTAGTACACTACAGCAGGAATTAAAATGAATGCTAGCAGATGGGGAATGGAAAAGTTTGCTGCTGCTAACACTGAGGTGGTACTGCTCTATGTAATTGCAAAAGCAAGGACTGTTTCCATTTCACTCTGCACGTTTGTTTTGCTTGCATTTTCCAGACTCATCTCCCAGGCATCTGCACATGCTTGGCCACTGATATATGAAAAAAGCTAGGAAATAAGCTTTCTCTGCCCTTCTCTCTCTCCCTTTGGTATGTGTCCATTGCAGCAGACACTGCTGTACTTCTGTATGACTAAAAACAACTCTCAGTACTTGAAAAATAAATAAAAATGTCCTTCTAGGCTGGTGTTCACAAGCGTCCGTTCAACAAAATATTTATATGCCTGCTTAAATTTGTCAGTGAAGCACTGAAGCGTAAGTTTAATGATATCCACATGCTCAGTTCCATTAGCTTTAATGATCTTTAAGCCCACATTGAGCATAAGAAGCACACTGATGGATGTTCAGAAGAGTGTTGGCTTGCCTAGAGTCTCGTGACTCTGGGAGCTGGGGGTGACGCATTTGCTGGGTAGTTCCTCTTCTTCTGTCAGCAGCAAATGTTCAGAGTCGTGATTGTTAACATGGAAGGACTGGTGGTCTGTTCCATCTAGTTAAAGGATGTGCTGAGTGGAATGGATGAAAGCTTTCTTTCTGAGACCTGTATTTGGTGGCTGAATGGCTGGGAGGAGACCTTACTTTTGCTTAAAGAGAGAATTGGGGCAAAGGCATTACTGGGAAGCTCTTGTCATCTTTCCCAAGAACATTTCTTGAGAGGATCTGCTGTTCACTGCAAACCCCTCCAGCCCAAAGCCAGGCTGAGAAATATTTCAGGGTATCAGAATACATTATCTCAAGCAGGAGTGATTTTGTGTTTGGAGGAAGTTAGAAAGCACTGAATGCACAGGCAGGGTAGGAGCCCCCAGGGACTACATCCAGCCATGTTAGCACACTGCTCTTCCCTGGGGCAGGGTAGCAGCCCTCCTGGAGCACTGATGGACTTACCTAAGGAGGCAATGGAGTTCTGCCATTTTTCAGTAGCTGAGGATATGGCCTGAGGCAAAATGGAGGAATGCACAGGACAAACGAGGAAGGAAGTGAGGGGGGACATTTTTTGGTAAAAAAGGAGCCTTAACTTTACCAAGTTTTCAATTAAAAAAAAAGAAGGGTGGAAAACAGAGAGATGAGGGGAAATTGCCCACTGATTACCAGTACAAATGGAGAGCCAAAGAAAACAGACTTTACAAGAGGTTTATGAAGAGGTTACCATAAAGTTTCTCTTCACCTTTTGACCCATATTATGAGTCACTCCAAGATAAGACTGAGCAGAGAATTGTCATATGGGAAACTAAGCAGAGGCAGCTCTTCTCCTAAACAAATAAGTGCTCTACCCAAGGGGAATTAGAAGCATGTAAGTTGGTTTATCTTTCTCTCATGTCCTTTGGTTTTGTATTCCTGGCCACTGCTTTAGGCACTTGAAGTGCTGGAAAAGTTAATTGTCTCTACAATAATCCCCTTTCCACTTGGGCTCCATCAAGCAGCAAGTAACTTTTATAGAAGGAATCCCATGAACTTCTGGGAGCTTCTGATGGGCCAGCTGAAATCTTTGAGAGTTGTCTCTTGATGTCTGTGGTAGGATCCATCCCATGTTCTGCTGCTGATGCTGAGTGGGTGTGCTGCCTGCCACTAGGCAAGCCTCTGAACTAATGTTATACCCCTGTGCTCATATTTGGGGGTGCAGAAGTCAAGCACAGCGTCATGGAAGGCGGAGCACAGCAGAGATATGACTGGCTGCTCTCCAGGTGAGTTTTGCAGACAGCTATTCTGGTAACGAAACTAAGCTAATTTTTAGTTACTCTGGGATATATCTGGATAACAACATTGTGACCCACCATGAAGCTGTCATTGCTGTTGGATACTCCACTGCACAAAGTGGCACCTTGTACAAAGTACAAAGGCATGTGAAAATGTCTTGAGCTTGTCCTGGCATGCATTTGGATGGGGTCTTATCTGGACCTTATTGAACCTTAACACATAAGATAGGATTGCTCTCTTTTGGTACTGAAGAAGCCCCTCCCATGAGATCACATTCTTCTCTCTCTCTGAAAAAAATAATTTGTCTGCTAACCGAGGCCCAGCGCTTGAGCAATTGTCACTGAGCTTGTCCCAGCAGTGTCAGAGCGGGGTGGGGGGATGTGCAGAGCTGAGTGCTGTGAAGCCAAGCCATGAGGAAATGGTGAGGTTTGCTACACAGATGTATTTTTGGAACACCACTTCTTTATAAAGGATCAGTGATAATGAACCAGAACTAAAGAACCAACAAGTAATTCAAGCAGATGGTGTTTCCCCATAATCCCAGTAATTTCTCTAACATGGTGCTTCAGCAGTGCCTGCTTGCCGAGGAACGGGTGTCATACAATGATAAAAAATGATCTGGTTTTATTTTTAGTTATGCTCTTTCTTCACACAAGGAGTTTAGTTTTATCTGCTCTGACACCATCATTGGACGAATTTCAGTTCAATGAGTTTTGTTTGTACTGGAAGAGAAACTTCTACATTTTCTCCCACCAAAATTGGCATTAATCACCTTGGAAAGAGAGACTGTATGAATAAAAGCCTACCAGTGCAAATCTCCCTCTCCCACCACCTCTCCTTTGCTTCAGCTCAACCCCTTGCAGGTAACTCACTGCCTTCCCTCCTGACACCTGACAGCCACCACATGGTGCAGTTCATGTGATACTGACTGCCACCACACCATTGAATCTGCCTGTGCATTTAACTCATCTCTTCTCTTCTGCATTATCTAGTTGGACAGTATCCTCTGTGGGATAAATGACTTGAACAGGGCAACTTTCTTCCTTGCCAGTACTTCAATAAATAAAAAACAGTAGCAATAACAGTAATAAAAACAGTGATAATAACTATGGCAGCAGAAACAGAATAAGCAGGTTATTAATTTCACTCTTCAGTGAATACAGTTGCTTCGAAAATTAAATCAGATGAGTCCCTTATGAACAGCCAATCCATTAAAAAGTTACATGCACAGGACTAAGGTACTTGCCTGTTGTGTCATGGTCCTGCAGATGCTCTTGGAGCATGGCAGACAAAGTGAGGTATTTTTATATAGTTCCAGGAGAAAAATGTTTAGGATGAATGTCATCACCTTGCAATTCCTGCTTATAAGCACAGGGTCAGTACCATTGCCCAGCCCATGCAAAGAGGCCAGCTGATTTGCCACGGAGTTACCTTGCAGTGACAGCTGGTCACAGACCTGGACCTGGATGAGCTGTCATTAACAACCCAGGATGCCTTTGGGCACCAAGATGCCAGAACTCCCTCAGAAGTCCAGGGCGTAGCATTTTAATAGGATTTAACTGACAGGTGAGAACCTGTGCTTTCAACGGAATTTTGCTGATCTAAAACCAAACGGCAGATAAGCTTTCAAAAACATTTTAAAAAATCCTTGCAAAATTCAGAGGTTTGACCATAAATGCCCCCAAAATGTCTTCTTATTGTTTTGATAGGAGGAAAACAAGCTAGAGGATCCTTCCCAGACCTACAGGGCCAATTTCAACCTCAGCAAGAGGCCATCTCCACCAGCAAATGTTTAATTTATTGCACTGAACTGCTGAAGCATCATGTTTGAGGCTGCTTCTTTGATTGATATGTGAAAGTTAAGTAGAACCCAACCAAAATACCACAAGCCCAAAGGAAACAGATCTTGCTTTGCTGTCAACAGCTTGACAGAGAATAAGTGAGGCCCCGTTTTCCCTACAAGCTATCAAAGACTAACTTGATCAAGTCATACGAGATAAACAGAGATGACACGGTCATGCTGGGACAGGAAACACGCCTCCAGCAGTGGCAACGGAGTGTGTGTGTGTGTGTTTGCTAAGGAAAGGGCAAGGGTCTTGTTGTCTCAAGCTGCAGCTTTCTGCTTCAAAAGGCTTTTGTGAGCAAGTGTGAACACGCTGGGTCTTTGCTGTCCCAGCCATTGATTGTGGTGGGAAACCAGGACCTCCTCTAGAGACAGCAGCTCATGTACTGCCAGGAAAATAACTCTGGTTTGGGTTTTAAATTACTTTTTGTAGTAATAAAGCTGAAAACACCAGTCTGTTTGAAACTTTTAATTAAAACACCCAAGAGAGCTGGGGATGTTTTCTCAAGAGATAGCCATCCTTAGCAGGACCTCAAGAAATAGGGTCCTGTCTGTTCTGAGTTCCTAACTGCTCTGGCTGAAGCAGGAGAGTACATGATAATTATCAGGCTATTCTGGCATTACAGCTTTCCTCCAGCAAAAATTCTATCCTGGACTCAAGATGGTTGGTCAAAGCTGACATGCTTCTGCAAAGCTGTTTGGTTTTCAATAAAACAGATTTTTTGAAGAAAAAAAAAGTTCTGAAAAGCCTCTCCTTGGGTCAGGTGCTTTTGAAGTGTGTCCAAATGTGGATAGCAGTAAGTGCTTTTCCAGCAATCAAGTATTCTACATTTTTCAGTCAAAGATCTAGGAAAGAAGTGTTTAAAACTTGCAAACTATAAAGGAGGTCCTGCTCGTGCAGTCAGATAAACCTACACTGAAGAGCTGCTTTGAACATTTTAATGGCAGTTTTTATTTCATGTCCAGATACTGGTTTGGTGATGAAAATATTTTGCAAATGTATTTTTGGCAGAATATCTCCTGAGGCACTGAGATAAAGGCAAATAATATGGAGACAGGAGATGTGACTTCATTCTGCTTTGTGAAAGCATTTTGGCTTTTTCCCAGTCGGGAACAAAAACAGCTTTAGGCTCCCTCATAAGTCTGTCCCATAGCAGTGTCACTTCCTGCCGAGTCAGATAAGTGTTGACCAGGTGGCCCCTTTTTTTAGCACTTCAGTGGATTCTTGAGAAACTGTGGAATGAACTATGAAAAGGAATAGCACAGCCCATGCAAATCCCCTAGATGCCCCCATCTTTCGTGTTATATTCAGTTCATCTTATCCTGGCTGTGATGCTTCTGTTTGCAGCACGCCGCAGGCATTTTAATTGATGATATACAAGTGCCTCAGAGTTTTCCTGCTTTCAGCTGTCTCAAGCACACACGGACAGAAGAACCCATCATCTTCCTGGAAAAGATTATGCGGCCAGTGGGAATCAGAGTATGTCTGCAACACTTTTCCAGAGCCTCTTGTAGCTATTGGAAGGACTTCTTGTGGGCTAGAACAAGGGCCTTTCAATTCCCCCAGGCAAGTGTTAAAAGCTGTGTTCAGACTCAGGACAGTATCAGCTACCTTCAAGTGAGAATCAGAACTTTTCATCCTGAATATGCAGGATTAGAGGCACCTATTGAAAAAAGAAAAAGCAATTCAAATACAGTTTTCAGGTTACCATTCTTAACATTGAAGGAGCTTGACCATGGGATGTAGAGCTCTCACATGCAGGGCAGGAGATGAATTTTGTCAAGGAGAAATCTGCTCCCTTCCCTGAGGTCATGGGGAATGGGGACACCCACATCTCACCAAGGTGTCTATATTCATGTGGGGAGAAGCTGTAGCCTCCAGACTTCTTGCAGTGTGGGAAATCTCAAACATCTCAAAGACTGGTGAATCTTCAACATCTTCATAACCAACTCGGACGCAGGACTAGAAGGAATACTAAATAACTTCATCAATGACACTAAACTGGGAGAAGCTGTTGACTCCCTCCAAGGCAGAGAGGTCCTGCAGAGAGACCTTGACAAATGAGAGGACTGGGCAATCAGCAACTGTGTGAAGTTTAACAAACATAAGTGTTGGATTCTGCACCTGAGATGGGACAACCCTGGAAGTACGTGCAGGCTGGGGAATGAAGGGCTGGAGAGCAGTGCCATGGAAAGGAACCTGGGGGTCCTGGTCGATGACAAGTTGAATACGAGTCAGCAGTGCCCTGGCAGCCAGGAGGGCCGAGCGTGTCCTGGGGGGCATCAGGCACAGCATCGCCAGCCAGGCAAGGGAGGNTGGGCCTTGAGGGGAAGCTGCAGGAGGAGTGACTGAGGTCACTTGGTGTGTTCAGCCTGGAGAAGAGGAGACTGAGGGGAGACCTCATTGCAGTTACAACTTCTTCTCGAGGGGAAGCAGAGAGGCAGACAATGATCTCTGTGGTGACCTAAGGAAATACCTTGAAGCTGTGTCCAGGGAGGTTTAGTTTAGATGTTAGGAGAAGGTTCTTGACCTAAAGGGTGGTTGGGCACTGGAACAGGCTCCCTGGGGAAGTGGTGACAGCACCAAGCCTAACAGAGCTCAAGAAGCATTTGGGCAATGTTCTCAGACACATGGTGTGACTCTTGGCATGTCCTGCGGAGAGCCAGGAGTCGAAATTTGATGATTCTTCTGGGTCTCTTCCAACTCAGAATATTCTATGATTGTATGAAATCTCTGTCATAGAAACAAACATTAACCTTTCTTAGCTCTATTTGACTGCTCATGAGATAATTTTTTCAGTCTGTTTTAGGACTTGTGAATTTCAGTAAAATCGCAACAGCTACCTTTCATTAACTAACATATGATCTGCAGACAGACCTGAATTTTTGGATTTATTGTTTCCCTGTCTGAGAGGAAGATGTCTACTTCGTCTTCCTTCAAAGATACAGAGAAAAACACTCTTTTTGTGAATTTTATTATGGTAAAAATATGTTCATCATGAAAGGAAATGTCCCACATGTTATCTGTGCTTTGCAGCACACACACACTGTAATTCCAGGTAGCCAGAGCTTTCTTCTGGAATGAAATTAGGCAATGGCATAATTTGTTTCATGCACCACATGTGCTGTCTTTCATTTTGAGGATTTCATTGTGCTTTGCAAATGTCAATTGCTTAAGGCACACAGCTCAAGTAGGTATAATTTATCGTTTTTCAAGATATTTATTACCGAGATCATTTAAGTGGAACCCAGGTGTTCTGGGATAGAAACCTTTCCTCCTCAGCAGGCAGCACTCCCTGGCCCTCGGGGAGAGACAATTCTCTTCAAAGTGATTCCCAGGAATTCATTTCCTTAGCCTGTGATTAGGTTTTCTAGCTTTCCTCAGTTCTGAACTGTGGTCTTTTACGTTTCTGTAGCTGGGCATACATCTGAGTTCTGGGGTGTGGATGCCCAAATTGACGATCCTGGTAAGATTTCTTCTTATGTGCAGAAGTGTGACATGAGTATCTACTTCCCTGCTGACTCCACATCAAGCGGGACATTTTTCAGTCCTTTCTTTGTACTGAATGTGAGATGATAAAGAATAAATTTTAATGCCTGAGAGTGAATATTGCATCTGCTTTTGACTTTGCAAAGTGTTTAGGTTACTTTAATTCTAACCTCCTATTTTTGCCCATTCATGAGGGTGGGAATTGAAAAAGATTCCTGAGGCTTTAAAAGTGACTAAATTGCATTGATTTTGCTCTGGTAAATTTTGTAATTTGTTTACAAAAGTATGGTAACCAACTGCTTTAACACCATAGTTTTCTACAGTACTAGTTTTAGTCATCTTTTAAAGTGAATACCGAGCTGTGTTCCAAGCAGTGCCAGTGCAGTTAAGTCCCAGTTTATAAATCTGTTATTGTTATTGACAGCAATGTGCATCTTTTAGCACTTGTCAAGATGAATATGAAGCATCAGAAGTTAGGCTATATGCACGGCCATCTTCTACTTACCTGTTTGAGTTTCCGCATAGAATCTGGAAAAAATACCACTTTCTAGTATTTGACCTCTGTTATGTTGAATGGAGACAGGAAAACATCATCAGTGTTTTGAGTAATGCCTTAGCAAGGAGTCAGGGATTCTGGAAAAATCAAAATATGTATTGAATGGATGTATATAAAAATGTTTTCCTTAGTTTTATGGTTTAACTGATTTCCAGGTCTTCTGTCTTTAATAAATGGCTTCATTTCATTGCAATTCCCCCTATGAGATCATCTGCATTTGAATCAAAGTACTGAAAAATGTTTTGACCAACATGACTATTTTGAGATATATTTACAGAGTACATTGACAGAGACATGTTCTTAACTTGGGTTTTGGCACTGTAACGTGTTCATGGAGAGGAGAGAAGCAGAAAAGTTTCCACACCAGTATTGGCAAGGGGAATATAGCCGGGAAAAAGGGCTAGAGTATCTCCTCACAAATTAATAACTTCAGGCAGAGCTTTGGGACTTGACTGGCCCTGCCTTTTTGTGCTGGGACTTGACTTGGGGTCCCTGATCCCCAAAAGAAGGTGTCTGTAGGTGGACCATTGGCTGTGTTCTGCTACACTGTCTGTGCAGCATAAAGAAAGATTCTTCCTGATGACAGCCTTGGGGTGACAAAGTAGAGGGTTTAGGCAACTTGTCTAAGATGGGCTTGGGAAATCTTCAATAGGTTCAGAACTAGCTGACATCTGTAAAATAAGAGAGAGAGTGAGAGGATCTGCAATGTGATGTGTTGTTCTTGCCTGTAGGAAAGCGTTCAGCCTCAGCAGGTAGAGAACTGACATGAGTAGCCTTGCGGACTCCCTGTTTTGTTTGTGTTCTCTGACCTTGTACGCCTTTTTCTGGACCTGGTCACCTTCCCTGTGCAGCCCAGGCTGGCCCCGATGGGACCCTCCAGTGCCTCATCTTCCTGGTATGGAGTTAGCTGCATTGCAGGCTGCTCAGGCTTGTAGATAACCGTGTGGCAATAATCAACTACTACAAGCAGCCTTCGGCACAGCAAGAGCTGCTGTTCAAGACACAAACTAAAACAAACCAGCTTTCCTTGTGAGAAACGCTTAGGGCTTAGCCCTTATCAAACTAGGCTTAAGATGAGTGCTGCAAATGGCAGAGTTATTTGTAAGTGATGGGAAATAGTGCTGTGACACCTTTTTCTCTCTGGCACGGAGCCAGTCAGAGACTAAAGGGGCTTCCAGCACTAATCAGGGGGCCTGGCAAACCTCTGCTCACACATCTGCCATCTCCCCCCTCTGTGGGCCTGCTCGGAGTTGCAGCTGCTGAAGCACACCTGGTTCTGCCAGACACCATCATTTGCCATTCATGAGCAACCTCATGAGGCACAAGCAAGAGCTCCTGGGTGCTGCTGTTTTGGAGGTATGAATCAGTCAGTAAGTAGGAAGCAGCACGGGGTCTCAAGGTCCTGAGGAGACACAGGCAGGGGAGAGGTACAGTAATGAACCTGCCTCTGTCACCTCTGCAAGGAGAAGATTTTGGGTGGAGGTGACCATAGGAAGAGAGTGATTTAAGCAATCTGGGGAGCAGAGCTCCCCACATGTTACACCCCAGAGCATGCGGAGGGTAAAAAAGTGGAGGAAGCAGGAGAGGGGCAAGTGGCTTGTGGAGGCAGCTGTGTCCCCAAAAGGGCTGGAGCTGGCAGGTCAGCAGGCTTATTAGAACTCCACCTCCCTTAGGGTGAGATTTGATCCCGTGCTGTTAAAGGCTTAGTATTGGTCAGCAAGTGAAAAACAGGCCAGAAATGTACAGCTTTATTGACTCTTATGAAAACATCTACTCAGGCCAGTTTTCATTCTTCCTTCTTGGAAACATGTCGGACCAGACCTCTTCAATTTAGACAGCATCTCCATTCCTGAGGCATCCTGTGATGGGGAGTATCAGTTCTCTTGGTCTCGTGAGACCAGGGGTTAGCTGTGTTTTGCCAAGTCCTATAGCTTGCTTTTTCCTTTCAGCTCTGTACACAGAGAGCAGATACAGATGGGTTCTGACATATCAGTCCCAGCTGTTGTGCGTGATAGGCAGGAGAAGAAAGGGACCAGCAATCATTCTGCCAGCAAGGAGTTTCTACATATGAAAATCCTGCTGCTAGAGCACTAGGAATTGTAGTTTTGCCCATTACAATAAGAAAACTGAATGTTATTCTTTTTTGTGCAGAAGCAGGAAGGAGAGTGAAGAACATATTTTGTCACATATCCCAAAGCTGAGGGTTAAATTCTGATCCTCACAGTATTTCCCACATGTACAATCCTGTTGATAGGACAAAACACAGGATTACTGCAACAACTACAGAGACTGGATGACTGCACCCAACCCTTGGGTTGTGTGCTGGATATTGCAGTATTGTCTTCATGGAGGAAGATATATTTAAGTGTCCCAAACCTGGTCATATGACAGGCTCCCACAGTAAGACAACATTTAAGAAGAGCAGAAATTAGTCCTACCAGTATGCTAAAGGA
The DNA here is from genome assembly GCA_013397055.1 of Pachycephala philippinensis. Lineage (NCBI taxonomy): Eukaryota > Metazoa > Chordata > Aves > Passeriformes > Pachycephala > Pachycephala philippinensis. The sequence continues at coordinate 520,589 of VWZT01015009.1, forward strand.
AAGAGCATCTTGGGAAACTTTTGAGAAAAGTGATCTTGTGTCATAGGAGTCCTCTGATACGACAGAGCCCAATAAAACAAAGGAGGACAGGTACAGCTGTTATTGAATAAATGGGGCTTCTGGTAAATGAAGATTTTTTTCATTGATATTGTTCATCAAGAAAACATTACCCATGATTGGATGGTATGTTTTAATCAGAAAAGATCAAATAGGCAGTGTGGCAGTATATTAATTGCAGACAAAGCTCCTGAAACCCTCAGAGGTTCAGCTTGTGCATGGAATACAGTTTAGAAGATTTGCAATTTTATCTCTTTAATCAAGTATCTACTTATTCTTTTAAATATCTGTAAAAATGTAGCAACACATTCCTCACTGTTAGAAGAAATTTACCTATCCCAGAAAGCTTACTCTGGGGATTCTTCAAATGATTTAGAACAAATTGAGTCTATTTCTTGACCAAGATGTTCAGTACTTAAGTAGGGAAAGACATTAGGGATAACTTTGCAGCATAAGAGAACAGTGAAGCTTTGGAACATATTTCCCGTGGAGCCCATAGAGTTTCCATCACTTCAGGTCTGTAGGAAGGGATTGCACAAGCTCCAGTCAGCAATTATTTAGCTCTCCCTACCCAAGGGTATGGGGATGGAGTGGACAGTCGTTCTGCTCTCCTTCTACAAGGGCAACACATGTTCGTCCAGAAACAAATAGGACAGAGGTTTCATGTGGTGTTCTCATCAATGATCTCATTGCTGAAAAGGTCCTGAATAAGCAAGAGGATTATTTTAATGAGTGTAAAACATAAATTTCAAGTAGCTGAGCTAAGTCAGTAAGTATTCTTTAAAAGTTGCTAGAATTCATTCTGTGTGATGGGATCCCTAGGGAAATTTTGCTCACATGCTTGATTAAGCATCCTACATTCTAAATAGGCTTTTGAGTGGGTTCAGTTGAAAATCATGAAGTATGGTAAGGTTAGAAGAGACTTGGGGCCATATTTTATGAAATGAGCCTGAAGTTTATGTAAGTGGCCAACCAATCTGAGGGAACAATCCATCAGGTTTTTCCTTTGCCGCTCTCCTGTGTCCTTATGTGAGGGAAAAAGGCTGATGTGATCCAGATGGATCGACCATGCTAGTCAGATTATTCCTGTGGATGCCCTTCATCTGCTCACACTGCTCAGTCAAAAAAATCATCTGGCACACCACATCACATTCAGAAAAGCAGGAAAATGTATACAGGTCAGCTATAATTGAATCTTTTTTCTGAACCAAAAATATGCAGGGTAGGTGACTTTTCAGGTAAACATAATGTTCAAATATTGGCTGTGATATCTAAAGAAGAAAGGTTTGTGATTCCCTGTTATTTTAAAACACCTGATATGTTAAAAAAATTACATTTAAAATCATTTATGGGTAGTTTATTTTATTTATCCTCTTATCTCTTCATCCCTCCAATCAAAATTGTACACAAGTCTCTGAAGGCAGCTGCCTAAAGAAATCTTTGCAGATTTCATATAGTCCCACATCTCAGATTTTATCTTTCTCTCACCTGGAGCTAGGTATTTTTTCCTATATAACCTTTAAGAAATGCTGATCAATGAGAGATATGTCAGGGTTTTTTCTTAGTATTTATACTCTGAAAAAAAATTATTTCTTGAACTTGGGGGAAAGAAACCAGCTGTTGGCCTTTTATACATTTGTACTATTTTAGCTACTAAATTTAATTTTAAAGTGCCAACAGAATAATGTCATAACCTGTACTGAATGAATTGTCTCTTTCAGAAGGGCTGGCTTAGACCATTGGATCCTCAAATGATGTAAGTAAAAAAAGTAAAAAAGTAAGCACGTCTATATCTTAGATCATAGCTATAGTATTTTACACCAGCAAAGAAGGTAGTGAAGTTTTTACTATATAAAAGTAAAAATAAAAATGAACCTATTTGTGCTTGTATTTGAATATCTGTCTCACAATGGATGAAACCTTGAGAACCTGAAATTCTCCACGATTACCTGAAAATGTGCATTTTTTCCCACTTGATGCCAGATAACATTGCCGGATCTGAACAGAGAGGTTTGTCTGCTCCTCTGGGAAGGCGGCCTGTCTGGCTCTGCTGGGGCAAACACCCCAGTAGAGTTTGACCCATCTGATCTCCTTTCAGAGAAGAGCCTCCTGGAAATGATGGGGGTTGACCTAAGGTTGCAGATGTCTGTTCTGCCATTTTTGGCTTGGCATTCATTGAGGACACTGTCAAGGCTTGATAGGACCCCTTGGTAGATGTGCTGAATTGCTGTATGTTTCTGGGGGATAGAAGAAGTCTAACCAAATGCAACAGCTAATATTGAAGTTAATAGCTTTTTCCTTCTGTGTAGTTATACAGAATACGTGTCTATACATCAGATTTAAGAGTTTAATTCCTCCATTAGCACTTCATGGCTTAAAGATAAAAGGCTGAAGGCGACTTTCTGGTCCAGTGAAACTGCATGTGTGGCTTCTCATTAACATCTAAGAGGATGTGCCAGCAGAAGGCTGGTTAACTCATGGGTATAGTTTTATGATAAGGATTTGCATCCTTATCATGACCAGTTTTATGATATGGATTTGCTAGAATGCTGTGATCTCTGGGAGAGGGATTACAACAGGTTGTAGGAGAATGAATTCATGTGAGTGCTTGAAGTTGAGCACTGGGAAGTGTAGGTCGTTGAATATCCTGTCTGAGGCCTCTGGAGACAGGAGGACACTGCAAAACAGAGACATTTACTCCAAGGAAGTGGCCTGGACAGTAGAATTGAGCATTATCAGTTTGCAGAGCAATGAACACTTCAGAGTTCAAAAGCTGTGCAGTTCTGAGCAGCATCCAGACCCTCACAGGGATAAGGTGTTTCTGTCAGATCTTAAACATGTGCTTAATTTTAAGAATGTAAACAATCCCTTTGACCATGTGGTTAGAGTGTACTCCAGCCCAGCTTGCTGTGTGCTGCCTGCTGAACAGGCAGAGCAGAGGGGAACAGTGCATCACCACCACTGCTACTCCCTGGACAGTGGCACATCTGGGTATGGCTGGGCTGGCACCAATTTTGTGCACCAGCTGTTCCTCCCTGCCTCCTGTAAACACACAGCAGTTTACAGGAGCGTTGCTGGAACAGCACTGTGGTTTAGTTCAAAAAGCAAGCCTGCTGGCAGGCTGAAGAGGTAATCTCCCCTCTCTCTCCCATTTGTCTTTCAGCTGGAGGGAACCATGCCAGTCAGTATGTCATAGATTATTCAGATCCTGGCAGGAACATTCAAAATGAAAAGGCAAGTGAATAGGGGTGGAAGGGGAAGGCTTTGATTCAAACATACTCTTTACTCTTTTTATTGGGTGCCAAGAGCTCTTGTGATCTGAGTGAAAGCTGTTATTACTCAAACCTTTATTCCAAGTCCTCCAGACCTTTCTCTACACCTGGCAATAGGATGGGTGGAAGTTCTATTACCTCACTTACATACCTAAAATTAGCCATCTAAGCCCAGGTCAGTCCCCTCAAGTCTCCTGGGGAGAAAATGCCTCCTTCAGGTGCAATTATTCATGCCTTAAGGCACCGGGATACCCATTTTCCTTCACTGGGTGTAGAAGAATGCTTAGGGTATAGAGGTTTGGGTGTTTAGTGTCTCAGAGCACTGTACCTTTAAGTGTCTGAAGTTAATAAGAGATTTTCCTTACTAAAATAGAAAAACATCAGTCGATATGCTGGATCAGACCCAAATTTCACCTACATAGATGGACTATTACATGCCTATGTTCAATGGCAGTGCCTGGGAAGGACACAGAAGCAGAGTGAGAGCTCAAAATACTTTAATTCCACTGTAATTCCTCACTTGGTACTTTATGTCAGCAGGATCCTCAACCTAATCTTTCATCGAGAAGTTAGAAATCAGTAATCCCAAGACAGAAACTGTTTGCCCCCAATTCTGCTTTCAAGTACGTGTTTCTAATATAAATTCAGAGGTCCATGAGTAGCTTTGCATGCACCCTGAAAGCAACTTGCAACTCTAGTGACAGTGCTAAAACACATATTGCTATTTGATTCATTTGGATTTTAAGATTAATTAGGAAATTAAGATAAAAGTTGTATAGTTAAAATGAGAACAAACTGAAAAAATAGGTATTAAAAAAGGGTACAGCCAGTAACGTTAAATTTACAAGGCTGCTTAAAAAGGCCAATTCCAGCCACCATGTGCACAGATGCATCCCTACTCAATAATGCTAATTTAAAGGAGACTTGAATTTAATCCTACATGATCCTGATCCCTGCATTTCCTTTCCACGTCACTAAGCAGCTCCATACTCCACTGCTTATACACCGTGAACGTTTACCACCTGTGCACTCCATCTTCACGCTGTGTGACTCCACACTGCTGCTTGACCCTTCCCAATATCTGCAGTAAGGGATTTTAATTCCCCCACCTAAACTTTGTGTTAACACTTTCAGCAGTATCTCTGCTGCTCTCCCTTGCTCTCTGTGGGTGAGCCCAAGAGCTGGAGAAGGGAGGCAGCAGAGAAGGGAGGCAGCCAGCATCTCAGTGATGGCTGAACTCATGCTGCTCTGTCTAAAGGGCAACTTAGCTGCAAATTCTGTTAGTGTGACTTGTCAGCATCCAAATGGTTCAGATAAAAGAATGAACATTATCTTCTTTTTATCTCCAGGAGTCAACACAGGACTGTTTAAGGGTTTTGCTTGGCAGAACTCCCCAAGTTTCAGTACAAAGTCAGATGTGGACTTTAATTTTACATCATTTAGCAAATATACTTGGAGTTCACCTCTTCATCTACATTTGTTTTTTTCTTACCTCTTGCCTCCTGATTTTCCTCATTAAGGTTCTAAAATCTGCTTTATATGGCAGGTCTAGAACCCACATTTCTTGTTGGATGACGTTTCTTCGAGCTAAGTGAAGAAACAGTGTTATACTGCACAGAATCATCTAAAGGTAGTTTATCCAGTATAGCAGAGCCTGTCAGCTGACACAGAACTGCTGGAGCAACACAAGCCAACTCTCATTTTATCTGTTATAGCTTCCCCTTTGTAAGCTGAAGATGTTTATGCACAACATAAGTGTATATGTTCATTATAAACATTCAGACATCTGCTGGGGAAAGCAATTGTACTGAAAATTACTATAATATGTTTGGGATTTCCAGTTTTCATAAAATCTAGAAAACTGGAGTCCTCAAAGCAGGGACCTCTGTATGAAAGTCTTATCCAGTGTTCAGACTTGAGTGTCTGGAATACAGAAGTTGGGGACACCATGAACAGATAATTCCTATCTACTAATTCATTAGCCTCTGTTGAATGAAAATCAACAATCCCCTAATTTCACACAGACTTATTCATCTGGAGTTCTTCTCCTCATCTTGTTTAAGTCTTTTTTGCCAAGAATTATAGGGAAAAGACAGAAAATGTAACAAGGTCCAAAAAATTTATCCTGAAACAAAACCAAACTTTTCTTTCCCACGTTTGTCATCCCCCCAGAAAATTCAGCTATCCATTACAAAATTAAGTAAACTATCTTCTTCTATTTTTACTCCTGCAAAGATAAGAGCAGGGTGAGGCGTAGAGGAGGGGTAGAGGAAGGGTAGAGGGTATCTGCACACAACTGCAGGAGTGGACAAAGAAACTTAGGCCATATGTCTGGAAAGAGTTTTTCACTCTTCCAGTGAGAGATGTGTAAAAGAGGCCAAGACCAAGAACAGCAGGGTGTTCTCATCCGTGAAGGATCTTCTCCAGTGTGATGTTAGTGCAGAGCAGGGCTCTCTGTGTGTGGGCTGGACTGCCTTCCCACACCCCAAGTCCCCCAGCAGGATGTGCAGCCAGGCCTCCCAGGCTCTCTGATGGGGCAGGGGATGGTGGCCGTAAGGGCAGTGTGACTTTTGGCACAGGCTCTACAAGTCTGCCTGAACCCCCTGTGCCTTCCTGGGGGGGGCCCTCAGGCTCTGTCCCCCAAGCTCATTCTGCTCTTCAGTGAGCTGGACTAAAGTTTCATGTCTGGGACATAGGGACACCTAGATAAGTTCATGTTCAAAGCCAATTGTCCCAGGCAAGCACAGAGCTTGGTCCTGCTGAAGTGAGGCCTTCAGTGCATTACAGTGAGGGTAGTGATGCCTTAGGTTTTAACTTTTATATTTTTCAAATTCTGTATTCCTGGTGTGTAACTCTGAAGTGTCCTGTAGCCTGTTAGCTGCTGTTCTCTCATGCTAAGATAGACATAACAAAGCCTCTCCAGGCTGCTCTCCAAGGACACCCAGACCATCCTAGGCTCAAAATGTGTAAACCAGCATCTTGAGAAGGGGGGACAAGCTGAGGGGAAATTACATCATTAGCTAAAGTTTAATTGATGAAATTGAGTTGATATGCAAATGGATCAAACCTATAAAAGTGTGAAGAACTTGTGACTTGTCATCCATCTTGGGTGTACCTTTGGCCTGCCCAGGGTGTACCTCTGAAGGTCTTTCTAATAAATATCCACCTTTATTTCCTTACTCCTGTCTAGTGTCTGTTTCTAGGTTGGCCTCTTTAGGCATCAGTAGGATCCACCACACCTAAGAGCTGAACGAGTCGGTCAGGCTGCCTTCACACAGAGAGAAATGGGCACAGCTGAACTCCTGCTAAAATAGAGATGATTTGCCCTAGGAAAATGCATTGTGGACAACTAAGGCAAGGAGAAACAAACCTGGGTCTAGAAACCCAGCTTTCCACATCTGTTTCCTAAAACTGCAGCTGGAGTTTACACGCATTGATCCATGTTACACTGGATTCAGTCCACCCGTTTTCGACCAGCACAGACTCCAAGTGGAGGAAATCTGTTACAAAAACCCAGTCCAACATACTTTGCTCATTCTTATTCTCAACCACTTCAGATTTTTATGCTATTATTTAAAATTCTAAGCATGGAGGAGCAGGAATCTGAGTGTCACTTCAAGTACACAAAATCACAAGAGCGACAGCAGAAACCTCTTGAAACCTTACTCGTGTCTGAAACTAGATGCACGTTTCTCTGAAATTAACAGGTTTGTTTATAAACAAGGCATCTCTGTTTACATACAATCTCAAAAGAAATATTATAAATGTATTTAGGCTATAGTTAATTGACTCTATGTAGCTAGGATCTCTCTGTCCTTCTCAGTTAGAAGCAGTGAGTTCCTCTCTTTGAGCTGCTTATAAACTCATCTCAAAGAATTAAGTCCCCTTCACAAGGCATCTGCATTTGCTGCACGGGTATGTACCACATGAACAAAAACAGTAATCACGAAATTCACGTGGAGATTGATCACTCTTCATAAAAACACACATCATAAAAATAAACAGTAAGTATTTGTGGAAGAAGTTTACATTCTTATTTTTCAAGTGTAAATAAATTAAATTGAAAGAGGCTATTGCATTAACAACTGGCAAGCTGTTCTCTTAATCCCTTATGCTCCCATAACTACAGATCCCAAAGAGCAAGAACAGACACAGGGCACTAACAGCCTTTCCTCTCTCAGCTGGCATCTCATGTGCAAATGTACACCTGTGGATATAACCCTTGTGTAAAGAATATTTTATTTACAGAGCTTGCTTGGCCCCTGAGCCAAGCCAAGGTCTGTACCGGGGCATAATGTGCATGTTTTATATCACATCCATTTTCTCAATGGACTTGCATGAAATACCCACCCAAGTCAGGAAAAAACCTCTACTGACCTCAGCTCAGGTCAGAGCTCTACATTCTACTGGGGATGGTGATACATAACTTCTTGACTTTTCCCTCTCCAAATTTTTATTGTTTTAATTTATTTTTGCATCTTACAAAAGCCATGTATCCAAACATGTTTGTGGCAGCAATGTTTTTATAAGTACTGCCCATAACATGTTAACATGGCAGAGGACTAAACTGGCTTTTGAAGGACTTGGTCAAAAACCTCTTTTCCACATTTTGTCTGTGTTACATCTTCCCAGGTCCATTGCAGATCTTAATTCAGGAAGTGTTTGCTCCACTTGTTCCATTTTGAAAGATGTGGAATGAACATTCCAGTGAGAATTCAAGCCAAACACTAGAAATACTGTTCATGGTTTTCATTTTTCAGAGCTTCCACGTTCACACCCAATGGGTGTTGCAAGATAAACTGAGGTCCTTGAGGCTGACAACCTTCTTTAACTTAGGTCTTAAATCTTATATCTCATTGCATAGTTCAGGCAAGAAAAATCTATTTCAAAATCAGATCTATAGTGCTGGTGGAGTTACATACCAGCACTAGTGATTACTTGCTCTGGAAAAGGAAGCCGTGCCTAAGTTAGGCAGCTCACTTGGAAACCGTGAACAGGGGTTTTCATATGCCTTGCACATGTCTTTATTCTCTGAGAAGCTTCCAGCATCCTCAGGCAGAAAGCACAGCAACAGCAATCCCTGAAAAACGGGCAGGAAGGAAACGAGTATTTTGCAAATAAAAAGGGTGATAAGTGCATGTTATAATTAACAGAAAAAAATTCTTTGCAGTTTAGTCCCCTCCAAGTCAACACCACACTTCAGCTCTTTTGGCTGATAAGGTATATATAATTAGGCTTTGTCTTCTATCACTGAGTATAATTATCTCATAGATAGTACATGGCTGTCTTATTTTCTAGTGGGATTAGCACCATCCTACGAGTGAACAGAAATGACCCCTCCAAGTGCTGCTCAGTCCTCACATCTATTAGCAAACACCTCCTACAGAAAGCTATTCTGGCATTTGTTTTAGAACTGCCTGCACAGAAATATTTTTGCCTGTCAAAGGGTTAGAGTTTACTGGATTATTATAGCTCCTAATTTGCAGAAAAAATTGGTGTTTGGTGACCAGTATTTCCTTATTTTTTGAGGTTTTCACCAACAAAGATACACAATGGATTTATTTAGATTGTGTATTAGTTGATTTTTATATAATAAATAGAAACCACTTAGACAGCTCCATATACGCTCTAAAATTCCCTTTTGTTTTGGCTTCAAGCAGAGCAATGAGCAACGTAAAAAAGTTCTCAGGCCATGTTAGGAGATCTGAGCCACTGCCCACACATTACAGGCTGTAAGGATCCTGTGTTGTAGGGTGTTGGGCACCTTCCACCCATCACCCCCTCCTGCACACCATCCCATCAGCCAAGCCACCTCGGCTCCCTCTCGGCCTGTGCCAGTGCCGGCCCTGCACACCAAGGCTCCTGCTCTCGTGGCTGTCCTTCTGCCTCTGTTAGGGCACAGCTGCAGGGAGCACCAGCTCATGAATGTGGGAGATGGCATGAGGCTCATGCTGTCCCTCTGTCAGTCCCTGGCACCCATGGCCGTGGCACAACAGGAGCCAGGGTTTGCAAACACAGCCCTGCAGCACCCAAGAGCGGAGAAGGCACGCAGGGTGCAAAGAGCCCTCACTGTTCTCTCCATTATCCCCAATACCCTATTCCCGTCTGCCAGCAGATGGCACTCATTATATGTTTGACTCGTCCACAACCCAGGTGCCCTTCCCAGAGCACAGTGAGCAAAGGTGGGACACTCGCTGTCCTCCCGTGTGTCATGGGCCGTTCTTTACCTTTCACTCATTTATCTCACAGTAGGGGCTATGATTTCAGCAGGGTCCAGACTCCAAGGGAAACTAGAAAGGTGAGGAACTGATGGGCAGAAATGTCCCTTGATGGCTGTGGCATGGGCTGCAGGGAGGCTGGGACAACCATCTGCCCAGGTATTAGGAGCTGCCAGCCATGGCACCCCACCTCCAAGCTTTGCCACCCATCCCACAGCTGAAGTAGCCCTGGGAAAAGGCCCATGGGGTGAGAGGTGGCCAGTGTAGCAGGTATTGGTGAAGGAAGACCACTCCTCCCAAGAAAGGTCTGTACCAGCTAACTGCTGGGCTTGGACCAGCTGCACACATAGATTGCAAGAGAATTATCCTGCATCAAAGCACATCTTTTAGAAAAATACCCAATCTCTCCTTCAAGAGGTTGGGCAATAAAAAAATCTGCACTATAGTTACCTTCCTTCTTCAAAAAGTAGGAATTTATTTATTTCAAGTATGAATTGGCCTGCTTCCAGCTTCCAGTCATTGGATCTTGTTATACCCCACCAGAAAGGCTGAATAGGGTGATCTGCCATCACAAGAATCATGTCCAGCCTTCAGACTTCTGTAGCTGTCTACACTGTCCTGCTTTCTTCTCTCAGGGGTGCTTTGGATGCATGCAGAGCCCAGGATGTTGCACCGCCATGGACCACCTGCTGTCTGTCCCCATTTCTGCAGTGCCACCACACAGGCATGGCACAGTGCCCTGGCAGGGTCACCTGGATGCCCTTGTCTCCACTGGCCCTTCGATGCTGTTGTATGGAGAGGACTGCCCACTCGCTCTTGGTTCCTGAAGCAGGAAAATTCTTGTTCGGTTTTTACAAGAAACATCCTGAGTGGAGGGACATTGCTAAGAACATCTGACCCCCATGAAAACAAAATTTTAAAACAAAAACTGGCAAGTTTTCTGGACCTCCTTAAGGAAATCTGAAGAAATTGCACTTTTTAAAGACAAAGTACTGAAGACCTGAATCACCTCAACGCCTTTCCTACAGCAACTGCTTTACCAGAATGTACTTTTTGCTATATGCAGCAGTTGGTTGGAGGAAGCAGATCATACAGCTATCTGGGACAGCAAGCCCTGTATGATGTGTGCTAATCCTTGCCAATATTTTTAGGAGCTACAGGAATCCTGGCATTTAGAAAGGTGCTGGTTAATTGTAGCTAGACCTGGAGCAACAGGAAACTTGTGTCCATCCCTAAAGTTTACATTTTGCTTCCCAAGTTGTTCCCCTTTTCCATCAGTCCACACCTCTGCTCCAAGTTGTCAAGATCATTGTGAACTCTTACCCTGTCTTCCAGTATTTTGGAAGGTTGGCACCAGATTTAAATTTAATAAGCATGCTCTTTCTTTAGTCTTTCCGGTCATTGAGGAAGACTGTGAATACTGCTTTCCACAGGAGAGGTCTGTTTGTGTACCCAACTTCCAATGCAGTGTTGCACCACTGACAGCTACCCCTTGTATATGGCTTCCAAACCAGTTTTGCAACCTCTTGGTTCCTATTTGCCAAGCTGCCTTAGAAGAATATCTTGCAAAATACTAGGAGAAAACCCTACAAAGCCATGATATATTGCATCTGTGATTCACCTCCTTCTCAGGAACTGTCATTCTGTCCTTGAAAGGATGAGGAGTGGTTTGAAATTATTTGTCTTTGAGATATCTGTATTAATTGCTCATGTACCCCATATAGGAGATAGAAAAGTGCTTTCCTTCCATTTTCTTTACCAGATCCCCTCAAAGTCCAATAAGCAGACCCAAGTCATTGCGCTAATGCTTCAGAATTTTTTTAACTGGACAACCAGCTCTCTTGGTGGTCTGTGGATTCCATGCTGTCTATTCCCATCTGCTGCTTTGTTTGTCTGTTAATCACACCCACTTCCTTGCTGTGGGGCTCCCCAGCCTAAGGGCTACCAGCATGCTCCATATACTGTGTGCTGGCAGGGAGCACAAGGGAATTGCAATCTTGCAACAGCTAAAGTGGCTTTTTACTGGAAGGAAAAACTTCCACAGAAGCTAGCACTCAGAGCAAGTACATGCAAGCTGACTTCCTATTTCCCAATAAACCAATCCCATTTTGTCCCACCCTTGAAGACTCCATGCAAGCTGTTGTGTTCCAGAGGGGGGGAGTTCAGAAACCCAGGTCTGAGTGCCTTCCAGTCTGGGATGGCCTCATACTGAGGTCCCTTGATTTGATCCAGCTCATTTGGTATGTGACTCCATTTCACACCATCCATCTGTGCATGGTTGAGAGAGTTTGTGCATAGGAACCAAGACAATCCTAATAAATCATATTATTTGCTATGGAAATACTCAGTAGCTTCAGAGTTGTACAGACGGTTATGAAGGGAGGCTGTGAAGCTGATGCCTAAATAAATAGCCCTCTTAAATATTTCACTCAGTCAGTTCCTTGGGATGGCTCAGGTTCAGCAGTGAGTAGTTTTACAGCCACTTCATAAGAGAGGAGGGAGGAAAACAGTAATTAAACTATCTCCTTTTGGCAGCGCAGCCCCTGTCGCTCAGACTAACGAGGAAGTTTGGTGCCAGACAGGAAAGCACATGGGAGCACAGGGTCTGCAGCACTCCGCTGGCATGCCCTGTCTTCGGATACCTTTAAAGGACAGGCTGTACCTGAACTGAATTCAGCCTCACATCTCTCCTGCTTAGTCTGAGGAGGAAGCAGGTGTTGGGGCTCTGAAGGAGAGAAAAGTCTCTAACATGCATACACACACACTTCCAGCTCTCTGGGAAAAAGCTCCGTGCAGCTAGTTTTGGCTGGAATCTCCAATCTCGCAATTATTTTATATAATTTAGAAGTTTTTGAGGCTCAGCAATTTGTGTTCCTCTCGGAGAGCTGCTGACAGACTGAGAAATCTTTATCAGTTTTCCAAGAGCTGATGTTTCACTCTGACTCTTCTAGCCCCCTCACAGGCTGCTTCCAAATCAGCCAGTTCTGGCTTACAGCAGTGTTTTGGTGGCTACACAAACCAGTAGATATGGAGATAGTGGAGATATTGGACTGGGACACCAGTGGAGGCTGCATGGACAGCCACTAGGGCTCTCTGGGGGCACAGGGCATCACCACTTGGACAGTGCTCAGCTGAAGGGTGTTTGTGTCTGAGTTGTATGGGGCCCATGCCCGGGACCACAATCACCATCCATCACAGTAATGCTGACAGCACTCCCACAGGAATTTCCTCTTTGACTTTCCTTCGTTTACTAGTTCTGCCTGGAAGGCTTTTGTCTTTTGTCTTCACCCAGAAGTGCACACTGAGCTCAGGTCTGCTCTTTCCACTGGCATAAGTCACCACCATTTACCAGCAGGGGCTCGGGGTGTTGTTTGCTTTCTGTTTGTGTTTGCAGCCAAGCCAGCACCGCTGGAACTTCAGCGAGGAAACTGAACCACCCTCTGCCACCTCTTCTCTTTCTTTCTCTGATATGCAGCCAAGCCCCAATGCCCAGAAGTCCTAGGGCAGATCAGTTTAGGAGATGATGGGAATTCAGAAATAATATATGTTGTGGTTTGCTTTTGTTTCCTTTCCTCAAGGCTTTTGAGCCTTCAAGACTGTATTTTACTAGCCTGCATTGATCTGGATCACCTTTTAATGAAGTTCTAGGCCAGAATTCCCTCACTCTCGTGGAACAGTGTCTTGAAAAAAATTACATTGGATATTGCACTAAAGTAGTCACTGCTCTTTCTGCTTCCTCTATTAATTTTTCACTGTGGAGCTGAGGGACACATTTGTGGAAGGTTAGTCACATTTTTCTGGTCAGCTGAGACCTCTGATATTTGTCATCATTGGCATGAATAAAGTTGGCTAAAAGGAAAACCTTTGTTCTGAGATCTGCACCCAGCAAACCTGCCTAATTTACTGCAACCAGCTTTCCTGCTAAAACAAAAGACAAAGAAGACAAAGAGGTTTCCAATATTTCAGTAACAAGCTTATCCAAAAAGCACCAACTAGTTTTTGCTTTATGAGATATTAGCTTGTCTGTGACTAGCCCAGCACTCCCTATCATTGCAACAACCTGGTCAACACCCATGTATCCCAAATGATTCCTCTTTAAATCCACACAGAGTGGGAATACTGGCTATATTTCTTGGCTCCAGTCACAAGCCGCGTGGTTTTAGAGACATTTGAGTACCAATATTGGTTTTCAGTTTTGCTGTTGATGCTTTCCAAAGAGTGTATATACAGTCAAACTGCCATTAAATGTAATATTTTTCAAATCTGTCTTGCTCATTACACTGTAAGTTACAAGCTGAAACCATACCATCTATGAGAAGGCTGTGTGTCTTCTGGTATTGGGTAATGGAGCATGCTGAAGATACTTCCATGTTGCCAAAAACAGCAGCAAAACTAAGAGACAGTGTGTCACATTTCCCTTATAGACTGATCCAGCTCTTTTCAAAAACCTGGAAAATCACAAGAGTGAACAGCCACAAGAGTTAGTTTCATCAATGCTGCTCATTTGACTGCCAGAACCAGCCTATATGAATCTTTGATAGCTCTGTTTTACAGGCAGGGAACCAAGAAGTGGCCTAAACTGTCTGGAGAGTGCATGGTTTGTCTCCTAGCTGACTTGCATGACGACAAGAGCAGGAAGGAGGGGGCACCTGTCCATTTGGCCCCACCTGGGGAGTGCTTTTGGACTTTTCCAGTGAAGAACACCGTGTGGTGGGCTGAGAGTTCTGGTGGTGTTCTCACCTCTAATCCATAGCCCCGGGGCAGATCTCTCAAATGGCTTCTCATTTCATGGATTGCCACGAATTTTGGCAGCAACCATGAACTGCAGAGTCTTCTGCCCTCCTACCCTAAGGCTCTTGTTGCCAGCAATGTTTTTTGGTTTACAGTGATTTTGCAGCGAACCAGCATCCTGACATCTACAGTGGATTATTTCTATGACATGACTACATGAGTTTTGTCCTTCATAACACAAAGCATCAACAGAAACTGGAGAAATGTACCAGGGAATGTACCAGGGAAAGTAGGGTGTCCCTGGCTGGGTAACAGCTACTGCTGGCAGAGCGAGTGGTGCAGCCTGCCAAGGAGTCCCAGCCAGGCTCCTGTTAGGGAAAAGCTTCCATGGAAAGCACAAGGTAAGGATGTTCCTACTTAAACTGAACACCCACTTTGTGATCAGCTGTGAGTTGCCATGGTTTGGCAAACTTATGTGATATCATTAGCATTATTTGGACGTGCTTCAATTTCCTGCTCTTACTGATGTCCTTCTTAAATCCTTCACCAAGAACCTCTCAACCAGCACAGAAGGTCAAGCAGCATGCTTTCCACAAAAGCAGTGTGCTTACCACACCCTTGAGAGAAGACAAAGTTGAACAAACTCATGCATAGTTACCAATACATCAAGAACAGGCATATGTGTTGGAGCTTTTTAAAAGAAAAGTGCTGCAACCCAGATTAGCCAGTTCTTCATTTAGTTTCAATTAGAGTTGGAAACCAATTCAGACTAAACATTTTAATTGATGAATATAGTCCCTTCATGCCAGAAATTGCCCGTAAACAGACTATGACTTCTCCAGAAATACGTACTATTAGCTGAAAGTTTTCCACAAGTAAACATCTGTCTGTGACTGGCTCACAAGTTGTTCACCACAACTATTTGTTCATGTATCTGAGATCAAAAATTTTAGCTACCCAATTAGTTAGCCAAAGTCACATGGCACTGCGTGTCTCTTCAGCCACATGTAACTGCCTACAGGAGCAGCTTCAGCACGATGCTTTTTGAAAATACTGTATTTACATGATTAATCAGCACTGGCTTGCAGCAAATGCTGTCAAAAACAAAAGCTCACCCCACCAGTGACTTTGATATTAGGACACATAATAAAATCATTATAGGTTTAGCATTGACTGGAATCTTAGAAGAATTCTTCACTCAACTCTGGTTTCAGCCTAATTTGCCACACTTTTAACCTGTGTTCATAAAGAACTAAGGCTTCTGTAGTCATAGCAATATGGCTGTATACCTTTGCATATGTACCCCTAATAACTTTTCAATCCCCTAGCCAGTATTTCTTGGATTTGACAGAGGACAGATGCAGACATAAATTTCGTATTTCAGGGAAAGACATGACTGTACAGGAGCTACTGAATTTTTTAGTGCCACCAAAAAAGACAAGACCTCAGTATAGCCCTTCCTTTACTAGAAAGGGCCCAGAAACTCCAAGTTTGAGCCTCAGCAATTCGAAGCAAATCAAGTTTCACTGGTACTATTACCCACCAACATATGGATTATCTTCATTTGCAGCATACAAACTAGGTGCAAACTTGGACTTAATTTAGGAAAGGGAAATATGATCTGTTTCAGATTTTTTGTTCTTTTTGATAATGCTCCAGATTTTACATATTCTTTTTCTAGTCAATCTCCTTTGCCAATTTCACATGCATCCTCTTATCTACAGGCTTTCTGCAATGCACCTTGAACAACCTTGTAATAAGAGCCTTTATGAAGAATGGAGATGTGTCTCTCTTGTCCTTTCAAGTGCCATGAGCAGAAGCTTCAGGAGCAGAGGTAGGAAACCCCTGTGGTCTTGCAATATGGGTGGGATAAAGCTACGTTTCAGAAATTGTGTTAAGGTTTGGAGTAAAATGTTGAGTAATTATCATCTGAGCATCTTTTCCATGCAGATGTCATCTGCTTTAGTGGTAGGAAGTGCAAGTCAGCCTTTATTTTCAGCCAAAATAGGCTTGTTTTCAATCAGCATGATTGAAATATGTGATTTTACAGTCTGTAGATAAGAAAGTGTATTATTTTCCTACATGGGAGCACAAAAACTGAAGGTTGGAGAAAAGATGAAGGACTTTTCAAAATCCTGGTATGGCTCTGACTTGTCTTTCATCAAAATGCAATGCAGTTCAGGAAGGAACTGTGTTAAACCCTGTTCAAGTATTTTTGAAAACCTCACCCACATTTTTATAGTGTTAGTTTATATTACTCCAGTTTGCCTACAAAGTTAAAACAACTTTTTGGTAATTACACAAGTCTCAGGACATCATGACCTATGAAATGAACTATTGAACCGTCTTTGTTGTTAAATATTGCCTTCAAAGATTTTTAAAGTTTCATGTTGGAATCTGCTTTCCCAGTTTCCCAGCTGTCTATAAAGATTACCATGGTTTTAGCATGCTTATAGTGATAATAAGGCATACACTTATTCAGACAGGACCCTTGGGTGGTTTGCTTGAACTACTGGAACTGCCAATATGACAGAGTTGCCTTTCTCTGTTCTTCAAAGCCTATGTTCTGAAAACAAGAGTTTAATTTGTTTTACAGGGGGGCAGAACTCTGCCCATTCCAACCCATTAAATTTAATAGGACAGGTAAGGACATAAATAGAGAAGAACTTGGCCCAGAAACTCCTTATTCAGGAACCTGTTTCAGGAAGGTAGAATCACAGAATCGTTGAGATTGGAGAAGACCTTTAAGACATACAAGTCCAACCATCAATCTAGCACCACCACCATGTTCACCATTAAACCATGTCCTCATGTGCCATTTGAATAGCCATTCATTTTTTGAACACTTCCAGGGATGGTGACTCCACCACTTCCCTGTTCCAATGCTTTACAACCCTTTCTGCAAAAACTTTTTGCATATCCTCCCCTGATGCAACTTGAGGCCACTTCCTCTTGTCCTGTCACTGGTTGCCTCGGCAGAGACTGACACTCACCTTTCAGGCAGTTGTAGAGAGCAGCAAGGTCTTCCCTGAGCCTCCTTTTCTCCTGGCTAAACAAACCCAGCTCCCTCAGCCACTCCTCATAAGACTTGTGCTCCAGACCCCTCCCCAGCTTTGTTGTCCTGCTCTGGACTCGCTCCAGTGCCTCAGTGCCTCGAAGTGGACACAGAAGTCAAGGAGTGGCCTCAGCAGTCGAATACAGAGGGACAATCACTGCCCTGGTCCTGCTGGTCACACTATTTCTGTCACAGGCCAGGATACCATTGGCCTTTTGGCCACCTGGGCACACACTGGCTCATGTTTAGCCATCTGTCAACCAGCTCCTCCAGGCCCCTTTTCCCCAGGCAGGTTTCCAGCCACTCATCCCCCGGCCTGTAGTGCTTCATGGGATTGCTGTGACCCAAGTGCAAGACTCAGCTTATTGTGTTACTGAACCTCATACAATTGGTCCTGGCTCATTGATCCAGCCTTCCTCTGCAGAGGATTCCTCTGCAGAGAATTCCTACCCTCCAGCAGATGGACACCGCCACCGACCTTGGTGTTGCTGTGAATTCGCCTACGGTGCACTCAATCCCCTCATCCGAGTCATCAATGAAAGTGTTAAACAGGACTGGCCCCAGTACGGAGCCTTGGGTGCCCCACTCGTGGCTGGATTTAACTCCATTCACAATAAATCTCTGGGCCCAGCCATCCAGTAAGTTTTTTACCCAGAGAAGAATGCATCCATCCATATAATGAGAAGACAATTTCTCCAGGAGATTGTTGTGGGAAATGGTATCAAGTGGTTTACTAAAGTCCAGGTAGACAACAGCCACAGTCTTTCCGTCATCCACTGGGTGGGTCACCTGGTCATAAAAGGAAATCAGGTCAGTCAAGCAGGATCTGCCTTTCACAAACCCCAGGAGATTATGCCTGATCTCCTGGTTGTCCTGTACTTGTTGCATGATGGCACTTAAGATCATTTTACTCCATGACCTTACCTGGCTGACAGGCCTGTAGTTCTCTGGATCCTCCTTTCAATCCTTCTGATAGATGGGCATCACATTTGCCAACTTCCAGTCATCTGGGACCTACCTGGTTGACCAGGACTGCTGACAAAGGGTTGAAAGTGGTTTAGTGAGCTCTTCTGCCAGCGCCCTCGGTACTCTTGGGTGAATCCTATCCAGCCCCATGGACTTGTGCTGGTCTAAGTTGTGTAGCAGTTCACTGACCATTCCCTTCTGGATTGTGGGGCCTTCATTCTGGGCCCCGTCTCTGTCTTCCAGCTCAGGCGGCTGGGTACCTTGATAACAACTGGTTTTATGATTATATGCTGATGTTAGCACCTGAGGCCAAAGGTATTCCAACACTTTCAGGACAATGGTTTTAAAAATCTCCAAGCATAAATTGGACCCCTAGCTTCTTCATGGCTAAGTAATTACAAGTGAACATTACTAAAATTACTGTTTGAAAGATTAGCAATTTTATTTTGGAAGTGCTCCCCGTTTTAGTATTCCTCTCAGAAAGACATTGGGTCAGTTGCATTTGCATCAGAGAATGTATAAATTGAGAAAATCTCAGAGAACTCTGCAGAGACATGTCTCCAGAAGCCCCCAGCAGCAGACTTCGACACCTTCCCTAGAGACATCTTTTCTGTTTTGTTTTGTTTTTCTCTAGGTCCCCTTCCTGTTCACTCCACACCCATGAGGGCATTTGCTTCTGAGTAATTTTGAAAAGTCTGGATTTCAGTTATTAAATGTTTCTGGTTTTTATCCTCTGAGAGCTTTGCCAAGGTGCTGGCAGCTTGAAAGCCAGTCATTCAACTCCACTGTTCAGCCTCAGCAAACAGCAAGTGACAGAGAGTATTTTCCACCTATAAGCCTTTGGGAGTCCAAACCTCTCATGGCAGGGAGTTTAAGAGCACAAAAACAGGGAAATTGTGAGGACCAAGACAGCTTTTTGTTGCATGGCATAAAAAAGAGGTTGCAGGTTGCTCACATCTGGTGCTGAGTGGAACGTGAGAGCAGTCCCTTCCAGTCTGGAGCGTCCCCAAGTGGTCATGCCAAGGGGCATCTATAAATCTGGTATTTATTCTGCTCCCCTTGGTCTGAGAGAAGGGCACAGGCAGACCCTGGGCAGCAAGACATGCTCTCACAGCCCCATCCACATGCATTCAGTAGTTCCTGTTACAGGAGTCATCCCTGCACCCCCCTGCCAGCTCCTCCAGGAACCCCAGTGGGATAGGAAGGGAAAGTCACCCAAGGGACAACCTGACTGCTTGGAAAGAGAGGGCAGAAAGAGTGGCCTAGCCCCAGCCCTGCTGCTCCTCACCTTCCTTCTTAGCATGGGGGCCTCAAGCATGCTGAGCCTTCCCCACAGATCAGGATGTACAGTGCAGTGGATTTTGTGGTGAGCTGGATAAGTGCACTCTACTGGGGTGACTCAGAGAACTTGTCATCTGTGGCATGATAAATTGTGTTTACTGAGAGACACTGCCCAAAACAGCATCCTTCTGGAGAGAACTCACCCGTTTGGAAGGACACTTGCAGTACGCTTGGGATGCCACACAAGAATGTGTTAAGATCCTGTTTGATCTTCATTTAAGTTGTGGCTTTCTGTGGAAGTAGTGAACAGTCATGCTCTGGGTTCTATTAATTTTCTGGTGCAGGATACGACCACATGCATCATTCCATCCCCTCCTGCTCTTTTGGCAGGTGCTTCCCTACCATCTGTTGTCTTAGGCCCAGAGAACCCAGACCCCTCCATCAAAGGACAGCAGTGGCAAGCAGACAATCATATGCTCTTTTAATGATTCAGACATCAGCATGATGTCCCTTGCACCATGGTTGTTAACAAAACAATTAATAATGGTTGAAACAGAATGATGGGATATAAAAGCATCAGCATGACCTTGTCAAGAGCCAACTGCCTGAGACCAATCTCGTTTCTTCCTCTGAAGGGATAAGCCATCTGGAGAATAAAGGGGAAATAAGCAAAATTTTCTTGCTTTGAGTTCTTTACACTCTCCACACTGATTTTCTTTTGTGAAAAAAAGTGAAATAGTCTCTGTTGAACCACCACGCACAATCGGTTTTATAACCATGTGCAAGGAGCAGTTGTCTGTGTGTCATGCTGTGCAATGAAACAGATATCTTCAAAAAGGAATAGCCTAAGGTCTGATCTGTATCTTTTTCTATTTTCTATTTGGATCTGGGCATAGAGAGAACTCCTGTGAAATTTATTCACAAGACAGAGAAGAGCAGGCACCAAATCTAAAATTATTTTGATAAAAAAGAGAGACAGTACCAAAATTGCATTAGACTAATTTTTATTTTTGATCATGTATAGCTATTTGACCTTTCTCTGTGACATTCTTGCCTGGCTGAATGCTTTCCTCTTTGTATCTGTGCCTTTCACTTCTGCCTCGTAACACTTTCTCTTTCACAAGTTCCCTATATAGCTTAAAGCAGAGGACAAGAAGAAATCCACCTAATTTGTGGCAAAGGAGGTTTTGGATCAATATGAGAGAAGGTTGTGATGGAGAGATGGTGGGTTCTTGTCTACTGGAAGCTCTGAAGAGCAGATGTGATGAACATCTGTCAGGCTTGATCTCCCAGAGCTAAATCAGTCCCACATTCCAATGGTAAACTTTAAGAGAACAGCTGTGGATGCAGCAGTTGCACCAAGGACACGTGTCTCTTGAAGTTGCAGAGCTATTGACTGTATTATAAAATCAACAGCTGGATTTTATTGAAAAAAACCCAATATTTCCCATCTCTCCCTGCACAGAGGCAAACAAATCACGCTGCATCTGTGCTTTGGTCAACGAGAAAAGCTTCTGCTATTAAAGTATGATTGTATTAATTTAGAAGTTCTTCATGGGTATGTTCTTGTGTATACATGGCTCTAGGTATATTTCTAGTTGATATTTCAGGAGAAATGAATAAAAGTGGACATTTTGCACACCCCACTGACCTTCTCAGGACAGCTGTAGAGATGGAGCAAATCAGCTTAGACAGCGTTTTCAGTGGCTGAACTATCCAAGCCAAAGCTTGCGCTGGGATTCCTAGCAGTGGAGGAAAATTCAAAGTGGCTGCCACAAGGAGGGGCAGGTCTGGAGCCACAAGACCTCATATGCCTGTTACAGGACAGGAAAAGGGAGGGAGAAGGAATGGCAAGAAATGATCCCCACATCTGTTACATTCCCATCCCTCCTGTCACATGCCTTCAGAGGTGGCAGACCCAGCACTGAAAAAAATGCACAATGGAGCCTTGACCACTTGGCTGCAATCTTCACTTGACTGCTGCTCTCCGTTACTTGTGTCCAGAGTCTGACTTGTCCCACTTTGCTTTTTCAGTGAATTATGAATTATGTCAATTAAATCCTCCTGGAACATTTGTATGAGCAGAACCCAACTGCAGGCTACAATGCCAAATGCTGGCTCTCTGAAAGCTCCCAATGGGACACCAAAAACAAATGCTGCAAATAGCATGATCCTCTGTGTGTAATGCCTGGCTGAGTAGCTTCCAAGTGCTGTATCACACTCTGAAGGAATGGTGTTTCTGCATTGGGCTGTCAGTGTCTTCTAATAGGAAATTCTGGAACAGCAGGTTTTTGGCAACTTGTGTCCTGGGGGTTGGCAAGAGCTCTGCCAGGCAGGACAGACACCATGGCTTTAACCTCATGGTAGAAACTAAGAATTCCTTTATTTCCTGATGAAGAAAAGTTTGCTCATCTGAATGCTTGTAGTGGCTATTTCAGAAGAGATTAATACAACACACTCTCATTTTACTGCTCTTGATGGTAAACCATTGCCATGCTGCTAGGACTGGCAGAGTATAAAACCCCACAGAACTGAATCATTACAGCAACACAAATAAGGCTGTGAAGACCATTTTTCATCTATTTCATTAAGTTTATAGCACAGGAAAGCAGCCTTTAGAAATATAAATCCCTGTGTTCTTACAATTAACAAAAGTTTCATATATTTTGTGGGCCTTTATGGATCCGGCTGTAACACTCCTTTAGTTTTAATCTTTGCCTGTTTTCCAGCAAAATATTCAAAAAGCTTTTAAAAATGAGAGCAAACTGGCTGAAGGAAAGCACATCAGGCCAATCTCATCTGTTAATAAATACGGTTTCTTCAGAACTTGAATCTCTCAAATACTACGCAATCCATTTTGGTATGCTTGCTGAAGATGCTTGTTCATTAATTCAGAGCTGTTTTTCAAGTTTATAGAAAAGTTGGCAGCACCCTAAAATACTCTAATTTGACAGCATTTCTTTCCTGGTCTGCCAGCTTGGAATTTAAAGAGGGTGGCGTCTCCATGGCTGTGCCTACGGGTGACTGGGTGTCTCAAGGGACTTGTCAGCAGATGACAGAAAATCCTCATGTCTGGAGCTCAGCTCATCACTGAAGCTGGAGTTATGGGAGGACCATTCAGTAGCTGTCACTAGCTGGAGGAGCACCAGAGATGTTGAAATGATGGTTTGCAGGAAATCATGTGGGATTTGGCCAACTTCCATTCACTGTAAGCTAAGCTATAGGGGAGATGCTAATTACTGTTTATGCAGCCTCTTGGCAAACTTGGCAGCCTGCTCTGAACCAGTCCTGCAAGCTGACAGCTCCTCACAGAGGCAGGATAAGCCCAGCCTCAGTCAGTCACAGCACTGCATGTGTTCCCTCCCTTTGAGACCACAGTGGTGCCTCTCCTCCTGCCTGGCCAGGTGGCGATTGGTGTGCACTCCTTGTCATCCCCTGCTTTAGGTTTTGGAGCCCCACGTGCTTGTCTCCCTCAGTCTGAGATTTTTCAAGCTGAGACCAGCAGGGACACTTGGAGGAAAAGCCATATCCTGGGAGTCCTTGCTAGGGGAGCAAATTGCAGAGGTTTCTTCTAAAACAACCATCATCTGCCCTTCCCTTTCACTCCATGGTCCTTTGCATATGGACTGCAGGGGCCTATTGCCAAAAGGAAGGCATTTCTCATATCCAGCTAGGCCACCTTCAGCACATCTTTGCACTCCACCTCAGCTACATTCTTCTCCTCCATTATTCTTCTGGTATCAGCAAATGGAAAAGTTTAGAGAGAGATGACTGTGGCTGACCTAACACACAAGCCAGCTTATTTTAGAGGGCTGCTATTAACTCCGTGGTTCAAGACTGGCAGCCAGAAAGGGAGACAAAAAATGAAGAGGACTATTTCCAAGTGAATTCCCAAGAGTGCATTCAATTAGAGATGTTGTTTTTTGACCTTTCACAGGCTTCATTAAAGCCCTTATCACTTTTCCAGAAAAAACAATTTTGGAAACAGATGGGAATAAATGAGAAAAATTATTCATGCCACACAGCCCAAAATGAGCAGTCTTGAGTGATCTCTGCTGAGTACCAGTGTTCAATTAAAAGTATGCTTATGAAGCCTTCATACTGTGAAACACAGATACTTGCCTATAACCTACTGGGAGCTGCTTCATTAGAGAAAAAACATGCACTCTATTAACTCAGCTGGTAAGAAGTTTAGCATGTAGGCTATAAAGTGGCTTAGAAAGGGAAGTTTATGGTCACTGTTATTAATCACTACATGATGACACAAAGTGAGAAAAAAACAGGAAATAATTATTCCTTAGAAACAGCTTTAAAATACACAGGAAAATTCCAAGAAAAACTGGGAAATAAGTTTGGGAAAGACCTGAAAATTTATTTTGAGGGCCTAAAATCTGAGATGTTCTGTGGGAATAAGACAGTTGTCAAGTCAGTAGAGCAGGCTGGTATTCAGAAGAGCTCCCATTACTTACAAAAGTGAAATACTCCTTAATAGGAGCCTGTGATCTGTGTTGTTTTCTAGCCCATGTGTGACTTTGTTTAAATCCCTTTTGGATCTAGCCTCAAGGGCCTTCTGATATCCGGAAGAGTTGTTTTCCAGCTCAGAGAGCTGGAATGCTTTGTTGGAAGCACTCTGCATCCCACCTGTGTAATGCTGGGTGTTGTGCCTGTCACACACTGACAGCTGGGCAATGATCCTCAGTGTATGTCACGACAAGCTGTCCCCACTGAAAGTGACTGCAGCCCATTTCTACGTCTTCATTTTGAGATTAATATAACTAAACACTTCAGACAAGGGAATAAATTTAGATTGGGTTCCTTTAACTAATTTTATCTCTATTCCTATCATATGCTTAATACATTGTTTGTGTAATAAGCTATGGCAGTAATAATTACGGTAATTTGAACCAGCTCTCCTGACAAAACTTCTCTAAGCTATTTGAAACATGAGAGAGTGAAAATGGTTACAGTCTGTTGCATTTCAGCTAACTACTGAAGAGCTTTTGGATATCAGAGCAGGAACAGAATGCAATTCTCCTTGTGGAAATCAGAGTAATCAGACTGATATAAACCCAGGCGACCTGCAGTCAGTGCTCACTGAGCAAGCTCAGAAGTTCAGTTCTCTGGGAAACGTATGAACCAATTTCCTTATAATCAGCTGCTTGCTTTATTTCTCTGCAAACATTCTTCTGGAGACATTAGTGCTCGTATGATGGAAGGCACAGCTAACATTATGGCTAAACTGAGCTTCATCTGGAATGAGAATAACTGTGGTTTTTTTATTATGCCAGTTGCAGTCTGTTTCTGTTGGGTGAAATGTGTTTACTGGTTCTGCCATGACCAACATTACTTCACAAAGTCCTAAAATTCTTGACATTTTCAGCTGTGTATATTTCTAAATGTCCGTTCTAAATAAATAAATAAGGCCAAACCATGTCTTCCTATACAAAAAGATACTTCTTAACGTTTGCATTTTTAAGGCTCTTCACTTTATTTAATGTGTGAATACTTGAAAATCATTCCCTGACCTATGGCTTTGTGCACTTTACAAATATTTCTTAAGCAAATTTTAGAGAGGACAAGAGAATAGGGTTTAGAGTTGATCCTAGCACCTTCCTTTACTGCTTATACGAGGCCAGGCACACCAAATGGACACACACTCTGCTCTATGTAAAAACATTCACTTCTTACTGAAGGGAAATGACAGGAAAGAGGGAAGGAGGAGTATTTGAACCTGGTTGTGGAGACTGACGCTTTTAAGCTTATAATAATTTACTGCTGCTTCTAAATATCACCCTGTAATCTATCCTTTAAAAGGAAACAAACAACAATAACAACATAAGTTTATAACTGACACCATCAGTGAATCTGCTCCTCTGGAGATGCCACAGGCATGCACTCCCTTCCTCAGCTCTGCAAGTACTCAGACACTTTCTGCCTCTCTCATCTGATCACATGATGCTGACACAAGGCTGCCCAGGTGTAAGGTGTGCTACAGGTGGAGGTGCTTTGTGTTGCATCCCAAACTAAATTCATAGAATCATAGAATGGTTTGGGTTGGAAGAAACCTTAAAGATCATCTAGTTTCAACCCCCCTGCCATGGACAGGGACACCTTCCACTAGACCAGGTTGCTCAGAGCCCCATCCAACTTGACCTTGAACACTTCCAGGGATGGGACATCCACAACCCCTCTGGGCAACCTGCTCCAGTGCCTCACCACCCTCACAGTGAAGAATTCCCAAGATCTCCCTCAACAACAGTGTCTCTCGTTCCATGTGTATACCCCAAGGAGAAAAAACTGCAGCTGGGTAGAGCAGACCTAGAAGAAGACCCTTGTTATCCTCAATGGCTTGACAGTTCTCTTCAAAACTTTTTCCAGCATGTTCCTCGTTAGGCCTTTGTGCGTCAGAAACCTCCCAGCAGACAGGAAATATGGAGAGAATCATTAAAAGATGTACCCAAGGCCTTAGAAGAAAACCAGGTCCGTATTAAAATTTGCACAACTAAGCAACTTCCAACTCCATCCCCATTTGTTTTCAGAACAATATGTGTTGCAGTTTAAGGAGGAACACCAGCCACTACAGAGCTGAGGAAGTTGCTTGTTGGTAGATGAAATTAGCAATTGAAATTGCAAGAAGATGGAAGGAAAAAGCTGAATTGTCTCTGGTGAGATGAAATCCCCCTCAGCTGCAGTGGGTTCCCACTGAAGTAGGCAATGCAGCCTTGCCCACAGCTGAAGCTGCTTGCAGTGATGTTCACTTCTGCAGGCTTTAGAAACACTAGCCCAGTCTCTCCTCCTCAAGGAAAGCATGTGTAGTCAGCAGAGATGCAAAGCTATTTAAAGAAACACTGCACAAAGATGAGGAAAACATTTATTCTGTGCATCTAACCATTCAGCCTCTTCCATTTACGTTAACTGAGACTTCGGGGAAGTACCTAAAAAATGAGGATTTTTAGCTGCATTAAGTCCAACAGTGTATCAATGAGCAGCATAAAGTCAGTAACACTTCGTACCAGCATTTCTCTCCTTCAAATGCTTCTTCCCTGTGATCCAGAAGCTTTGGGACAATCACTGCATTTCAGTCTTTCAAAGAAATGACAATGCATGGCAATGATATTATACTTTTTATTAGATCTTTGACACCGGTACTGCTTGCTGTTGATTCACTTAGTAACTCTTGTCTGGAACTGAAACAGATGGAATTAGCACAAATATGGTGTTGTTAAGGTTCAGCACTTGGCAAACAAAGGTGCTTGGTTGCTAGGAGAGCAATTTCTAACAGCACATTTTTAAAACAAAAATTAATGTTTTACCCTTCGCATGTTGATATCCAATGTCATGTGCCTCTAGTAATCCACTTCTCTCCTCACAGCAAAATATTCCACTCCCAGAGTCCAAACTTTCCTGTCTGCTTGGGAGCTATGAGAATACAGCATACAGGAAAAAGTGATGCTCTTCCAGAAACCAGCCATTCCTCAATGTTAAGGCTGGATATTGTCTTCATGCTGAAACACCTCTGCAAAAACCAGCATTCTTTTTTAGTGAGGGATCCAAGCCCCGTGTCTCTGATCCAGGGGTGTCTTGCTGGGATAACTATTGGCCCATAATTGAATGTGTCCAACAAAAAAATACTTGTGAGGAGAACTGGAAGAAGTCATGTTACTCCACTGTGGGCCATTTGGAAAACAACCATGAAAAATTAACAGATCAAATGATTATTCTTTCCAGAACTGAGAACAGTGGATCTGCTGACAGGACATGATGAAGGCAGAAAAGCACTTACTATGTACCAGCTAGGCTGAGAAGAAATCAGGTTAAACAGACATACCCATGCATGGATTTATCTCAGAAACCAGAGATCTGACTCCAGTACTGCCACTGAAGGCCATGCAGCACTGCAAGAGTGTGAGTTCTGCAAGAGGCACCTTAAACAACAGTGCTTTGTGATAAATGACTGACACTAGCAGGCAAAGCTAGTCACTCAAACGCTTTCTGAAACAAGTGCTGCTGACAGGTCACAATATACCTGCCAGCAAATCAAAAACAGAGGGAAAAACCATCTCCCGTAATGCCCATGCAAGAATGCCCAAGGAGCAGTACAGCCTTCAGAGCTGAGGTGTTCCCTGGCCATGGCAGGTGGGGGTGCAGAGCATCTCACTGAACTGGGCATCAGCATCAGCCACAGCTCAGCCCCCACTGGCAGACTCACTGGGGCTGGCTTTTCTCCCCTGCACACCCCTGAGCCAGAGCACCTCAGTTGCTGGCAAATTTAAACTGGAGGCAACCTACTGCTGCCCCTCAAAGTATGTCCCCATCTCTGTTTTACTGGGAGTAATTACAAGGCAGCTGTTCCGATGGAGAACTGCTAAAAAACCTGCTTGTCTGAGCTGGCCAAACCAGGGCCCAGGGGTTTGCTCCAACTCGACCTTGCGTGGGGCAGCTCCAGCCTGCAGTGCCTCTGCTGTGCAAGCAAAGAACAAACTCATGGTTTTAACACGAGGACAGAGGGTACTTTAACCACCAAAGTGGAACAGGGCAGGTATGGAAAGGGTTTGTTACCAGAAGTATGTTCTGTTCCTGGTCTGTGGGATGGCTGGCACCTTCAAACTGAGGCACCAGCCCAGGGATCCATCCTCACAAGCCTAAAGGGCACCAACAGGACACACCAGAAACAGCCACCAGATCAATTGCACAAGTTCTGCATGGGACAGGAGCAGAATCCTGTCTGCCTTGTACTGCCAGGCTTGTGCATGATGCTGCCCATAAAATGCCTTGCCAAATGACACAGCTGGTTAAGCCCTTTTCCTCACTCCCTCTTCTCCTCAACTCCTAGTTTGTCTCTGTTGAAGTCCTGGGGGCTTGAACAGCATTAACTCTGCACCTGTCAGCTCAGCTGGCACCTTTCATCTCAAAGCCTCCATGGAATCACTTGCTCTGAAGCTGTGGGAGCTTTTAATGCCAAAATCTTGCCTGGGCCTTGAACCCTACAAGAATATTTTCATTACACTGTTATTATACAAAAGGCCCAGAAGGAAAAATAAAAATCAGGCACCTGCACAAGCCTAATTTAGCCTGGTAGACATGTCGGAGATCTCTGCAGACCTGTGTCAAGCAGCAACCTCTCAGCACATTTGCAATCATTATGGCTGAGTTCAGTGTGCCTGAGCAAACTAACCATCAATAGGTCTCAGCACTGAGATTGCCAGGGCCTGATTTAACAAAGAAATTTGCAGACCCCCTTAAAACGTTGCCTTGCCCAGCAAAATACAGCACTAGGCCATTGGGACAGGAGCAGAAACCAGCACTTCCCAGGCTGAAACCAGCACTTCCCACACTAAAACCAGCAACATGACCAGTAGCCCACCAGCCTGCTATGAAAGCTGTGGGTGTTTTGCAGCCTCTGATGGCAGAGCAGACCCCCCTGCTCAGCTCTGACTACCACACTATGCCTCATCACTGCCCCAGCTGCTTCGCAGAGGGCTTTTGATGCAAGGCAACCCCAAACTTGACATAGACCTGCTTCTCATTTTGCCAACACAGAGTAGAGTAAAGCACAGCTTGGCAGTTGACCCTGCATGTGAAATTACCTTTTCTGCCCTGATAAACTGCTTGAAGCAGAACCAATTTTTTTCTTTTCTGTGAGGAATTATCACTTCTAAAAATCATCTCAAGGCAAGCAAACCCCATGAGGTAATGTGCTTGATGTATAAGCACATTGATATCAACAGGTAGTCATATATGCCCTCATAGCTGGCAGCTTTTCTCTGAGACTGTATCCAGAATGTCACAAGTTTTGTGAAAGGAAGTTGGCTACATTTTGCTGAGACATCTTTCTTTTCTGTTATGAAGTGGCAGAGTTTGAGGCTCTGACACAGCAGAGCACTTAATCACTTCTCTAACTTGAAGTACCTTTGTAGTGCTGAGCCCTAGTAACTGGTTTCGCTGAGCTGAAATAGTTTTCTGCACTTGGAAAGGCTCCTGGCTGTCCCTGGGCTGTTGCTTGCTTAACAGCACAAGTCTTCTCTGCTGTGGAGCTGTGCCTGTCTTAGTCAGTCAGATTGAAAAATGAAAGCAATTTAAAAATCTGCTCAGACTGACATCTCCCATTTGGCTGACCTGGCTCTGCAGACGGGGCCACTGGCCATGGTACAACCAGCACCCTGCTACCTCTGCATGCCCCGGGCTGGGGCTGTGCTGGGAGGGGAGTGCACCAGGCAGGGAGGGAGATGGCATCTGCTGCCACTAGGAAAGGGTGTAGAGGAAATTTGGCATTATGGGGAGGCAGGGGAAGGGAAAGCCACGTAGACCTCTGCAGGAGGATGAGGTGGTGCCTGGAGTCAATGAGGAGAGAAGTAGAAGGAAGTCACAATTGAGAGGCTGTGGGAGAAGAGAGAGTGTCTGAGAAAGGGAGGTTGATTTGACAGGCAATATAAAGACCCCTTCTTTTCCTATCCAATTACTGGCTGCTTCTACAGTCCAAAATTAACTACTGTATTCGCTAACAATTACAGGCCTCATTAAAGCCATGGAAGAATGAGCTGTCAGACTGAAGAGCTGTCAAGCCCTTTCGTCTAAGGAAAAGAATCAGAGTCCCAGGCTGGTGCAAGCCACACCGCAGGCAGCCTCAGCCAACAGGCAGGGATTTTCTCTGGCAACAGGCTTGGGGTGTGTGTTGGAAATGCAAAGCCAAGGAGATTTGTGCCCAATGTGGGTGAGTTTGACAAGCTGCTGTGCTAGCAGGTTTGGGAACAGCTGAGTTGGAAGGCACTTGTACTACCCCTGCCTCTTTGGGAAATGGGGCTGCCGTACTTCCCTAGGGATGCATGATGGGGTCATGTCAGATAGCCTCCAGCTGTGTAACTGGTTCTTACCCTAAGGGAAACTGTCTGCAAGTGACTTCCCTCAGTCACATCAACTGGACAGTGTCACTGGCTGGGCCATGCGACACAATGCCCTCCAGATGCATTCTTTCATTCATTCGTTCACTCATTCATTCGTTCGTGTTTCAGCCTACAAGAATATAGATTTTATGTACCTTGGGATGTGGAGGGGAAGGCAGGACTGAGCACATATGCTCTGCCAAGGCTAACTGCAGAGTTGGCTCTGCATGTTGGCACGAACACTGTTGCTTCAGCCAGTCTCACATCAGCCAGAATTCAGTCCTATGGCCTGTGCCTGCCAGATAAGAAGTCCAACAGCATGTACTCTACACAATATCTCTCATCACCCATGGTGCAAAGGTCTCCTTGCAACCAGATTACAAGTCACCTGTTCCAACCCCTCCATCTTCACAGCATTTGGCCTGTTTATATTTCCTCTTTTCTGGGAGAGGGAATGAGATTTGAAGACTATTTAATGCTTTAAAAATCCATGCAGCCGTGTTCCACTTAACAGAGAAGTTTTACATGGAAAATGTGTTGTTTTTTCCATTATGTTAACTTCTCACAGCTCTGCCTGCCAGTTGTAGCTCCTTGCTTTCAAGCTACTGATGAGCCTCAGCATCTGTTCTTCTGGGCATCCAGATCATTTGCAGATTCTTTAAAACCAAAAGCCATGACATGCTCTTTCAAAAAATGACTGGATGTCTTCCAGGGTTAGAGTCAATTAATGAAACAAGGCCTCAATGTATTGCTGATATGATGTTGCAAGAAGGGCAGGTTGGCAGCTTGTCCATTAATTCTAAGTCTACTCTACCTTCTTCTGTTCTAACCCCACCAGCAGAATCCCCCCAGCACTGGGAAGGGGTT
The DNA here is from genome assembly GCA_013397055.1 of Pachycephala philippinensis. Lineage (NCBI taxonomy): Eukaryota > Metazoa > Chordata > Aves > Passeriformes > Pachycephala > Pachycephala philippinensis. The sequence goes on from VWZT01015009.1 coordinate 551,916, forward strand.
GGAGAAGTCAGTCTTTCTAGTACATGTCAAACTGGAAAAATAGTTTTGAATAGTGCTGACAGCCTAGATGCTCTTTAAACCCATGTTAGAACAAGGTCTTCTGACTTGGAAAACAAATTAAACTTTTAACAAGGCAAAAGTGCAAGCAAAATCTCTGGATAAAATCCTGATGGCATTTTCCAGCTAGTAAAACTAGAACCTTACATTTTATAGCTGGAAAGGAAAGTATTCAACAGCTGTATGGGAATGAAGCCAAAGTTTTGTGACAAGGATTGTCGCTCTTTCACTCTCCAGCCGAGTTTTACCCATGAGGCTTTTTGACAGTATTGCTTTTAGTCTTTTGCAAATCTCACACACCTTATCCATTGCTGTTAATATCCAGGCAGGCAGGAGAGTCCTGAGAGATTATCTTTTGCTGATATTCTCCAAATGAAGGCTCAGAATTTCTTCTGTACAGCAGAGTTAAAGGTTTTACTAAGCAATGCACAGAGCTCAGCACTTTCATCACTGCTGAGGTGTTGTTGGGCATGTAATTTTTTCATAGTACTGCCAAGTCTGGGAAAAGGACAGTATGATGCCTAAATGTGAGTAAGAAGCAGCTTTCAGTGACTGCAAAGTTTTCACTTCATTCCTTGCTGTAGCAGTTTTGACTGTTCATCCTGTGCCATAGTCACTTCAGGGGTACAAGAAACTGGAAACTAGTGTGACAGGAATGGAGACATAACCCCAAAGTTTATCAGAGTCTGCTTCCTATTGTTGCTTTTCCCTGGTCCTAAAATTAAAAGCCAGACACAGATAAGGGAAAAAGGGGTTTTTACCTCAGTATTTATTTAAGGATCCTTAAAGGTGCACCACTTCACCAAGGTGGAATGCGCCGAAATGCACCCGCACAAGAGATCATGTGTTCAATTTATAGGCCTTGCAAATTAGCATATCTATCAAAGATTTCCTGATGAGAATCTTAAATGAATAGCATGATATCCCCCCATCCGGAGGAATTCCCCCCTGGATGGGCCTATCTTAGCTTGCATGTTCTAGGGAAGACCTTGGTTTCTCAGGTTAGCATAGGGCTTTCTGGCATCCAGCTGGGGGCCTCCAGGATGTTTGGTCTCCTGGCTTAACGTAATATTAGGTCTAAGCTAAGTTATCAGACTTAACAAATTACAAGTATGTGTGCTAAAAACACTGAGGATACAGAAAAGCTATATAAAAGGGTATATGAAAGAAAAGGCAAAAAATCATCATGGCATCATCATCCCTGTCCAGATCCCTCCTGAGAAAGTCAAGGAAAGAGAGGTGGCAAGGCAACACATGTCTGTGTAAACCTCCTTGTCACTGCTGGTGCAGTGTCAGTGTGCACATGGCATAAACCAGTCAAGCCCTACCTCAATGTGCCTCAAAATGGGAAGTGGACACGAATAAGACAAAGCGCTTCTCAGTGTATGTATCCCTTGGCCTGGATGCAAGTCCATTAATCAAGCTCCTTTCTGATCTTTTTTCCCCTTTTCATCAAGTTGGTCTTCCACAGACATTTTGTCTCTTTCCATTTTCCCCCTTTTAATCACACGAGTGACAACAGCACTAAGATGGATGTGTTTACAGCCTAGAACTGGGCTGGTGTCTCAAATTCCTCTGCACTGCAGACAATTGCATGACTTCACCCACTGGTCACAGCAGAAGGCCAAGGGGCTGCCAGCCAGCAATGTCCAGCAGCATGCAGGAGTGGCAGTTCCCACTTCACTGCTGGCACCTGGAGAGATGAAATGCAGCCATGGATCCAGAGGCAGCATGCCTCTGGCAAGAGGAAAACCATAGGGAGCAGGTTGGGGATGGACTGTGTCTGTGTGTGTCTCCACCTCGCAGTTCATCCATCTGGAGAGATTGAGCAGGCTCAGGTGCTTGTGGCGAGTTGGCACCATACCTGGGTAGTCACAGTCTGGCACATGTGTATGCTCACAGTGTGTGTCACTCCCTGCACCAGGGCACTGTCATGTGGAGTTAAGTCTTGCTCCTGGTTCCTGCAGGACAGCCCTACCAATTATTCCTGATGTCTGAGGCAAAGAGGGGAAACAAGCCCCCTTCTGAAGAGACCACTGTGTGGGCAGCTTGGTGAGCATCAGTATCACAGACTTGCTTTCTCTGGGTTTCAGACTTAGAGATGGCAGAAGAGTAACTCCAGTTGTTTTACAGAGAGTTTCCTTGCAGCTCTGAGAAAGGTGAAATGCCCATCTTTATTTTAACTTCATAAATTCTCTGCTGTTACGTGGGTTGAGGACATTGACAGTACCTGATCTTGGCTTCTGCTTTCCTGAGGAATATGATCATTTTTTGGCTTCTGGCTTTACCTGCTGAAGGTCTGAAGTTTGATTTAAGGTGTTGGACAGTACACTGTGGCTGTCAGCACTTGGTATGTGAGGTCTGCCACCCCTCCCAGCACACACAGCTCAGCCCTGTTCACCAGCCCGTCCCAATGACAGGACCCAGAAGCCCAGGGTTTTCCTGACCCAACACTGCTTAATTGTCCAAGATAACAGCAGAGGTGGGTTTCACTGTTTCAGCGTCCTTCAGAGGTTTAGCAAGGCAGATCAAGTTGACTATTGCCATCCCAGTTTGGGAAAAAGAAGACGATTTTGTAAAGGGCATTGTTTTTCTCCCACCACTTTCTTTAGAAATGTCCTCTAAAGCAACTTCACATTTCAAGTAGCTTAAGAATGCTCAGATTTCATCTCTGTTTTCAGACTCTTCTGCCAGACTGAGGGAATATGCTGAAGGTTGGTTTGCAATGAGCCAAACTCAGGCAGCTGAGGCAGGGATTTTTGCTGCCTTCAATAGATTTCCCCATCCCCAACTTACCCGTGGGAATTTCCCTATTTCCCCATGCTGTCCTACTTATTTCTAAGAAAATCTTCTCTATGAGAGATGATCTTGAGACAATTTTTTTGTTTGGCTTTTTCCTGGTGATTTTGTGATCATTTATAGCCATGCCAGATGTGTGGACTGGTTGTGTGCTTCACCACCTTCACTTAATATGAATTGCCACCTCAGGAGCACACTACTGATAGCTGGTCCCATAACTGACTTTCCAAATCTTTGTCTCTTCCTGGAGCAGAGTTGGGATTCTTGCAATGCCTGCTTCTTGGGCAGATGCACATTTTAATGGCTGTCACACAAATGCAGAAGATAAACCATATTAAATTATCAAATGGATCAATGTGTACTCTTTCCAATACTAGCTCTAATGCTGAATGTGGTGTGCGAAAATATGAAACAACCACAGAGAGCAGAACCCAAAAGCTCCCTGCAGATGTGTGCTAGTCAAAAAGCCAAATCTGAGATGCAGCTTTGAACATCCTTCAACTTCTGTTACAAGAACAATACCTCAAATAATAGGAGAAACACTTGTGGTTTCACCTGATAAATTCATCCTTTGTCCTAGGGATTTAAAGTGGTCACAGCTTGCATGGTAGAGGGATGTTATAATAGGTATTATGAAAGAGATTTTTTTCCTCTGTCGTTTCCCCACAGGAAAACCATTGTAAATGGGGAATAAAGAAAAACTGAAACTTTGCACAAATAGGTGAAAAAATAAATGTAAGGGAAAGAGGTGCCTAAAATCAAAGAGCTATAGGGCTGCATGGCTTTTCATAGATCTTTCCTCCACCAATGTGCAGAATCATCACCTCCACCCCTGAGGGCAGCTAAAAGTGTTTACAAGCCATTTTGGTACTAGGGAACACAGAACTCTCACACAGAAGAGGTCAAATCCCAGCACGAAAATCCTTGATAGCACACAGTGATTAAAGTAAGCATCTATATTAAAATGTGCGTAATTCCAAATTGTTGTACATGTCAACAAATTATAGACACCCTGCTGATAATGTCTCTCCAGTGCCCCTGTAACAAAATGTAATTTGTGTTTTGAAAGAACACTGTCATTTCCAATCTGATCTCCTCCATGTTTTCTTTTTGTATCCAGAGCATAAAATGAGAAAAATTTAAATTTGGGAGAGCTGAGGTCTTTTGTTTTGTATACTTTCTCGTCTTTGCTTTAGATACCCAAATCATAATTGCTTTACAAATGGAACTTTTTGCATCATTAAAATAAGTGGGACCCATAATGTAGTGAGCTAAACAATGCTGTTTCTAGTGGGAATGCCACAAAAAAATGAGAGGTGATGATCAATATTTAAAGGTTCAGATGAGCTAGGCAAAACAAAAGTCCTAGCAGCAAAGAACTTGATGGCTGTGTCTTTGCATCCTGTAATTACAACCCTTCCCAGGGACCTCTGCACGGAAAGGTCTGGTGTCCACACCCTGGCCTCTGCTTTTGGGGAAGGGGCTGATGGGACTGAAGCAGAGTATGTTCGCCCCGCAGCTTATGGGGAAGGGGGAGACAGCCACCTTCACGTCAGCTGAGCCAGGCATCACCAAAGCAATTGATGGCAACCTTCATGCAATGTTTCTGGTACTCAGGTTACCTTGTTCAAGGCAAGCTTATGTATCTCTGTGCTTACTGTGCTCTGTTACAGAATCAGCATTCAATCACAGCATGCCCTGAGTTGGAAGGGACCCACAAGGATCACTTAATGAGTCCAGCTCCTGGCCCTGCACAGGACAACCCCAAGAATCACACAGTTCCTGAGAGCATTGTCCAAGCGTTTCTTGAAAATCTTCTAGAACTCTGTCAGGTTTGGTGTTACAACCATTTCCCTGGGTCCAGTGCCCAACCACCCTCTGGGTGAAGAAACTTTTCCTAACCTCCCCTGACACAGTTGCATATCATTGTTTCAGCTCTTTCAGGTCTGATGGCCAGAGAGAAAAGATTGGTACTTGCCCCTCCTCTGCCCCTCTTGAGGAAGCTGTAGGTTCCTAAGAGTTTTCCTCTCAGCCTCCTCTTCTTTAGGCTGAACAAACCCCAAGGTCTGTGTAGATGTTCCCATGAAAAACTAATTTCCTGACTTAGGAGAACAAAATTGGAAACCAGACTAAAACTTTTCTGAAATTTACTCCCTGGTTATATTTAGTTCCGCATTAGCTTTGCAAAAACTCAGCTGAATCTGCAATTACACCCCATGACCCCTCCAAGGAAAAGAAACCAAACCAGAATCTTAAACTATCCTTTGAAATTTCTGCCTCCTTCAAGGGTTTGGCAGGGCTAGGTCTTGCTTGTGAAATGTAACAGTCTTCCAGTGCAGGACCACTCATTTGTTACTACCTTCTCCTCTAGGACTGTGGAAGGTTTAAAATGATCAGGGAAGTCCATTAATATATATATTTTTTTCTCCAGCATTAATTTCCTGTTCTCTTTTCATGTGAAAAGTTACCTGGACAAAGCACAGTGAATGATTTGCTTGGTGTGCCTTTCCACATTATTGTAAAATATAATCAGATCAGAAGCTGTTCAGGGTAGATTAATACCAACCAAAAACTAAGGTTTACTGTGGACAGCATCCAACAGAAATTTCCTTTTTCTCACCACAATTTTATATGGGATTAAAATTGTATTCATCAGCGCTTTTTGCAAATGTTTTTCACTGACATTGCAACTGATGTTTTCTCTTACTATTTTAAACAGCTTGATCAATTACCAAGCACAGTAAGTTCCCAGTAATTCCATCTGTGTTATAAGAAGGAAGGTGTTTTACTGAGGTTTGGAAATTTCTGTTTACCACAGACGTATGTTCAACACAGCCCTTCCAAGAGTTTTGGAGCCACAGTTGTTAATTTTCTTCTTCCTTGGAAGGATGCCTGGTCATAACTGAGGTTCTTTTGCTTGTTGCACTGTTGGTGCGTGCAAGGACTAACACTGCTTGTATAGATTTGGGAAAAATGGAAGTTTGGAGAGGAATGAAAGTGAGGTTTTGTCTAAAGCTGCAGTGCAGTTTGTGCCTGTGCAGCCCTCCTGCCCCGGGCAGGTGACACACAAGGAGGCTTCCCTGTCTGGTCCATTCCAAGAATGCTATTCTCTGCAGACCATCCTTTAGCAAGAGCATTAGTGCATTGCTTGTGATGAACAAGGATTTCAGAACTGATACAGTAATGTCTGCAAACCTCAGCACGTATCTGCTTTGCAAGGCCTGGAGCACAGTAGCTGACTTTGAATTCTGACTGGTGATTGAGTGCTATAAAATGGAGTGAACAGAAAATACATTCTCACTGCATAACACTGGCCCTTTTGTTATTTTTCCAGTTGAGGCACCCCTTGTGCCTCAACTCTGGCTCTCACACATCCATCCAGCCTCCCTGAGCTCTCCTGGGCATTTGCACTTGCACTCTTACTTCTAACACCCTGTGCAGAGTCTAGTCAGCCCGTACTGACAGTTTTTTAATTTCCAAAATCCACATATGGCTGGTCACCACAGCGACCATACTTGATAGCAAAGAAAACAACTCTCACATAAAGAGGTTTGCCTAATCCAAGTCACAAGCCACACTGCCCTCAGCATGCTATGTCTTCTCCCAGGTAAAAAATGATGCCAAAGGGTGAATGATACTATTGGGGCCCGGAATTTCCTTCCCTTACTCTGAATCTTTCTCACACAGGTGATTCTGATACCATGGCTTTAAGGATATGTTGTGTGAGGACAGATAGTGGTATAAGGTGAGGAATCAAGGTAGTCTTGATTGTCTTCTGGAAACTCTGGCAAGAGATTCCTGTCTTATTTCTGGGGCAAATCCCTAAAGCTGGATTATATGAACACACACTCTCTCTCCCCTGCCCAAGAAACCCTATGTTCCCCTCCAGAAATGTTCCCATGTAATTCCTTTGCCAGGTGCTGTTGGCTGCAGCTGAGGCCAAGCTCAAATTTGTATTTAAATTAAGCTGTGACTTTAAGTCCTGACCCAGTATTTATGGCCTCTCTCTATACAATCCCAGAGTGCTCTTTCTAGGCATTAAGTCTCCATAAGAGTAAAATCCTGGCATGAAAGGACTTTGCAGTGTAGAAAAGACAGCATGGATTGACCTAATAAAAGGAAGCACTGGTCCTAATGAATAGCAGCTCAAACAGATTCTAGAGTAACTCTGAGACCATATTCTCCATATACTGGGCTGAATGTGCAGAAATCCCCACCAGCTGCCATCACACCACCTCCTACAGCCACATGCAGTGCAATTCCTCTACCTAGTTTTGTGCTAATACATAATACAGTTGCTGTATCATCTCTTTCAGACCTTGGGAAACCTTGCTCATCTTTCAGGTGTGGATAGAATAGCAAGGAGAAGAAAATATAATGGTAACTGGGATAGGACCATCAAATCCATGAACAGTTTATTGTTTTCCAGTGTTACATATGCAAATATGAACTCAAGCTCTTGATCAGTAGTTGTAAGCCAGAAGGTAAATGCTCGGGGATCACAGGATCACAGAATCATTTAGGCTGAAAAAGACCTCTGAGATCATCAAGTCCAACCTTTAATTGATCACTACCTTGTCAACTAGACCATGGCACTAAATGCCTCATCCAGTCATTTCTTGAAGTCTTCCAGGGGTGGTGACTCTAGAACTTCCCTGGGCAGTCCATTCCAATGCCTGGCCACACCTTCCACGAAGAAATTCTTCCTGAAGTCCAATGTGAACCTTCCCTGGCATAGCTTGAGGTCATGTCCTCTTGTTGCCTCAGAGAAGAGACTGACCCCCACTTGGCCACATGCTCCTTCCAGGCAGTTGTGGAATGATAAGGTCTCCCCACAGTCTCCTTTTCTTTAGGCATGGAGGCAGTCAAAGACCAATGCAAACCAGGCCTGGCTCCTGGTCTGGCCTAGGGAGCCATGCTGGATTCAGCACTTGGATCCAAAGTCATAGGTGTCTTCAAACCACCATACTGGATAGCAGTCTGCAAGCTGAGGTCAGAATGGTCTTGCTACAAGCTCCTTCAAAACCACCACACATTATGTTATGGCCCTGTGCCCCATGCTGACACCCTGTTATCCAGAAAAAATGAGTTCTCCATAAAATTGATAGGGAAAGGGTTAAAAGGAGATGCATCATCATTTGTATCCTTTTCATTCCCATTGTTGTCTTGATACATCTGTGTACTAAACTAGGCAGCCTGCAGACCACCCTCATTTACCTGCTAGTAGCCCTTCAGGCTATTCTGCAAGCTTGTGTCGGGGCACAGACACCCCATAACTCTGTATTCTCTGCCCCACACCATGCCCCTCATTGTTTTTAACCTCTGTAGGGTTTACAAGTCCGTAGCTGTAGCTTTGGATCTGGAGTCAGGAGGAGCAAGCCCTGTGTGTCTTTAGGACAGCTACTGTACCACTATTCTCTTGAACCCCTGGAAGTCAGAGGCAAAGCCTGACCCTATTCCACAGGTGCTTTGCTTTACATTCCCCTTTCTGCCCTATAAAGGTGAGGTACGAGGCCAAGAGCAGCACAGAGTGATGTCCTGCCTTTAAGGAGGATAAAACCAGACTGGAGATGGCCACCTGATAACTGGAGAGTGAGGGGGCAGGATTTATCTTCCCCCTTTGGAGGCAGACCCAGAGCTGAGGGTTTGTCCCCACCATGGGGGCAGCCATGGAGGCATCTCACTGGCACAGGGTCCCCCCCAACCTGGTCCCCAGCTCCTCACCCCAGGAGCACCCACCAGGGGTGCATCACTTCTGTCCCCAGTGCCAGGCCACTCTGTGACAAAATCCCAAGCCGTGTGCTTCAGGCACAGTCAGGGGTTGGTTTTTTGATTCCCTTATTTTCTTTTTAATCTAAACACAGCGGAGTTAGCAAAGTATCGGCTTACAGAGCACACAGGGGCTGCTGCTGTTAAAATAGCTGGGTGATGCCAAGTCCCTGCAGGGCTGTTGTCAAAATGTTTGACACCATGAAGCGTCCCAGCAGAACAGCCTGCACACCTCCCTGTAGAATAAGTGATATTCCAAAATAACTCGGTAAGAAATACACTTATCAATCAATTCACATACAAAAGTTCATATAGGTGCAACTTCAGCACATCAGGACAGCTTACCATGGGTGAAGAAAACCAGTACCCCTGACCAATTGATCTGAGGCCCAAGGTGGGTCTGGCTTTCATACTTCCTGTAGATACAGCATACAGTGCATAGAGGGTTGGGTATCCCAGGAATGGATCCCAAACTGCCAGCAAGTCAGGCAAGGTATCCTCCAATGACAGTACTTTAAATGTTCAGTTTCCAGATCTACACAACCTCCTGCCAGTGAGTACTGTAATAACTTCCAGATATCAGATCTTTTCTATGCGTGGGACCTTCTGCTTTGAAAGAATGATGCTGAATCTTAAACCAAAAAAAGCCAGAACAAGTGGTTGAACTCACATGTGCATACATGAATGACTTACTGAATAAAATGAAAAGCAAGAAGAGACAGAAGCAAATGGATAAACAAAGAGTATGAAGGTTTAGTGGAATACATGGATGTTATAGGAGATTACGGCCAAATCACAAGATCAGAGAAGAAACTCAGATAATTTGTGCAAAGGATGATAAACACAATAAAGAATGGCTGAACAAAAGGTAAATTACAGAAAGAACATTTTGAAAAGCTATAAAACATACAGAATATCCCTTGATGCATCTTACATCTGTGTACTTAACAACTATAAGTGGTGATCAGGAGCAGGGTATCCACTGAAAGGAAAAGGAGAAAGCTCAGCTACTCTTTTTATGCAAAAATGGGCTGGTCTTTCCCCTGTAGAGTTTGTTTCTAAGCATCTGAAGTAGTCTGTTTCGGGCAGTTGCTTCTCAGTGGTCACAGGGATAAAATATGAACGTGTGTGACAGTATTTCCACTTACAACCAGCAGCAGCAGGGAAATGCCTGGCATCACTTCTGCTGTCCAGATGGAGGGATGGGAGCCAGGTTTACCCTCCATCTCTGCATCAGACTCTCTGGTTAAGGCAGATGGTTACACTGGGCATCTGGAGGTGTCCAGCTGTCCTCCTGTCTTCTAGCTTGTGTAAGCTGATACTCACAGCTGGGTCAGGCTTCAGGACAACTTCAGTGTGAGATAAGTTTATGACAGCAGGTTTGAATGCATGCTGTGCTTCTGGCTTCCCACCACATTCTCCTGGATGTTGAAATATTTATGGGGAAAACAGTCTTATTAGCTGAAAGAAAGAGATAATGAGCCACAAAACTGCTGATTGCCATAAGGACTCATCCTCCTCTGGTGGACTTGAGTTTCTCCCATTTACTTGCAGAGACAGGCTTTCTGGAATGGAAATGACTGCAGTCCTGTATTTCACTTGTTTGATGAAATGGGCATAAACACCTCACAGCCAGTAGCTCTTTCCAATATTCATTCTGTCATTACTGTCCTTTCCAGTACAGAAGGGTGAAGTCTTGTTCTCCAGACTGGGTGACACTTTCCTTAAATCTCCAATCTATGCTTGCTTTCCAAGTCACAATACTTTCCAAATTTTACATGTTATCCCCTATTTTTTCTTTTCTCTTGTTCTCTTTTCTTCTCTTTTTTTTTCCTTTTCTTTTTCATCTTCTTTTCTTTTTCCATTTATTTTTCTTTTTTCATCTTTCTTTTTCTTCTTTTCACAGTGGTAGTTAAATGTTCCTTTTATTGATAGCAGAACTCAGACTCCACCAAGGTTCAAGGCAATGATTCCCTGTGGCAGCCAAAACCACTGAGTAAGGGAGCCCAGCTTGGAAGGTTTTAGGGGACAGCGGTTCTGGGAACTCAGATTTTGGATGCCTGGAAGATGCTTGGGAATGCGATGCAACTTAGTTTGGGGCTTTCAAGATGTCATGAATTGTACTTTGGAGGAGGCAAGCTGGAGAATCATTGATTCTGGTAGGCAGGTGGATAAAAACAATTAAATTGTTTTACATACCAGTCTGAGATGCAATCTTAAAGCTAAGAAATCCTGTTCTGGGATCAGTTCAGAAAGTCTTTCATATCATTAAAATCCATCAGGTGGCTACTTTTCCCTAGGAACCGAGGATGTTTCCATGGCAGCTCCACATGGTTCTGCTGGCTGCCGGTCCATTCCTCTGGATGGACCAATATTCTCTGAAATGACACAGGGGCAGGCAGTGTGAGCAGAGAAGCCCCCATCCCTACACTGAGTGGACATGTGGGTCATGTCTGAAAGGAACAGGATGCAACACCTGTCTTTTAAGAGGAGCTGATGTGGTCAGAAGCAAACTGGAACAAAATGGGACTGTTGAAGACCATTAAGTACCTCCAGCTGTCACTGCTGACACAGCTGCTGGAAGGAAGACAAGTCCTTATGGCTTTAGGGCAAAACCTCACTCACACATACCTTCTGCATGGAGTGGGAGGCCACAGGGGTGGTGGGTGAGGGTCCTTTTGAAACTAGGAGCAGCCAGCACCAGCCTGGCCACCAGAGCCATGCCACGGGCAAACCCTGTCTCTAGACATCCCCACATCTTGACAGGGAGCTGCCACTGCAGAGTCCTCACAGCCCTGTATGGCCCAGTGCAAAAAGAAAAGTTGGGGAATAGTTGGAACATTTGGATGCTCTGGCATCCCAAGGATTTCCTTTCTAGCATTTGAAATGGCATTCCCTTTTGAAAGATTTGTTATTTGAGAAGAAAAAACCATTTGGAAACATTTTTAAAAGGTCAAAATCAAAATAAAGATTTGGAAAATAGAGAATCCAGTCACTCAGTGTGAAATGTTCATTTCCTTTGGAATTGTTACGTATAATTTTTCTTTTTTTCCAGGACTTCAACATTTCTTCTTCTCTGGTCAGAAAAGAATGTCAGATCCTGACAGTCCTTGTGGGGCTGGAGGAGCCTCTCCCACCCAGCCCTTGTGTGCACACATCATTCATATCAGGCATTGGCCCTTGGACTGTAAACCAGCTGAGCAATTTGCTTCCAAAAGGAAACCACCACCAGAGTAGAAAAAGATGCTGAGAACAAAAGTTATTGTTTAATGTCTTAAAGAAAATCACTGTTGAAAACAGCTTCCACTCTATTCCATTTCCTACAGCTTTGTCATTTGAAAACAAAGATTCTTCTCTCTCTCTCTCTTCCACAGTCTTGACCTAAAGCTTATCTTTCTCCCAGTTATGTGTCACCTGAACTCTACCAATTTTACACTTCCTCTCTGACTCTGCTTGTCGGGGCGGAGCAGGGACACGTTTGTTAGTCACTTTCCAAAGCACAGCAGGCTGCTGCTCCCTGATGAAGGCACTATACCAGTACAGAAAATAAACAAAGGGGACCATGCCAAGCCATACAAGAGACAGAACTTTGAAGTTTTCACTCTCTGTTTTTCTCATTGCAATTTTAATGCAGTTATTTAGAAGTTAATATATTTCACCCTTGCTGCTCACTGAATGTCCTCAACTCAGCAGAGATGTAGAGCTGCTGAACACACTTAAAGCAAGGAGAAATTGATTGCCAGACAGATGCAGAACATTATTACTAATTTCTTGGTTTTCATCGTTCCTCTCAAGTAAAGAAAAAAAAATCAAATCATTGAAGTCTGAAACTGGTAACAAATCTTACTGCATTTGGAGTCTGAAATAAAAGAGAAAGCCTGTGTCTGCAATCATCCAGCAATTTGTCCCTTAGCCTAAATGTGTTTGTTGTCCTTGGCATTATTTTTAAGACATCTCTATTTCAAAAGTGATCCTCTGACAAGTGGGATTTCTAAGGTATTGGCTGTGCCCTCTCTCTGACCCTGTGGAGGCAACAGTCTGGGATATCTCCTGGTTTCACTGACCAGGCTGTTGGTAAACACAGGCTAAATTACACAGGTTTAATTTACCCTGCCTTTATTCTCACTGTCCCTCTGATACACCAAACATGATGAAGCCACGACAAATATTTTTGTCCTACCACAGTGCAGGTTACACAGTGATGAAACCTGAATATCAGGGGTGCTGCCAGGAAGAATTTTGGCTTTGCAGACCCCATGCATTCCCCTTCACTTCCTTGCCTAAATTTAGGTGTCTAAGGATAGGCACCCTTTGGGGCTGGGGGGTAAAACACAAGACCTACGGGTGACCCACAGCTTCCCATGATCATGTCTAGGGACCACACAAGATACACTATTGCACCTTAGGCAGAGACCTGTGTTTAGGCATCTGAGTCCTACCTCTAGGAAGCAGCAGGCACCAAGACTCAGGTGTTTGCCTAGAGCTACATTCCTCCCCCACTTCAGGGTGAGATGAGTCTTTCCACAAAACCTGTCAATTTATTTTCTTTAACTGTACAGGAAATCCACCCAGCTGTGCTGCAGGTGCTGGAGACCCCCTGTCTAGGCGAACATTGAGGGGTTCTTCATGTTTGTGTGGCAAAATTCTTTGGAAGTATTGACTTCTTTCCAAGGAAATGTTTTATCCATTTAAGGTGGGGAGAACAGAGGGAAATGGTTTTGTTTGTTCTAAAATAAATATCAGGTTGACAAATTTCTTTAACACTGACTAGTATGCATTTCTTTCCCATTTCAGTTTTGAAGTCTGCTAAAAACTTTGTGACTGCATGTTCATTCCTCACAGTCATGTTAAAGGCAAGCAGTGCTGCAGGCTGAAACCTCATCCAGCCAAAAATGATGGAAAGTCTCCTACGAATAACAGTAAGGGCAAGATTTTACCCCTAATTTTTGTCATCAAAATATTTCCATGGATTCTAGCTCTCCAGCATATGATTGTTAGCTGGACTAGATCAGGCACCACAGGGAAAATTCAGACAATTTGCTCTGAGATCTTAAAGTGGGGCAGAAATACCCTCAAAGGTCACATGCTTGCACAGGGATGCTACAAGGGGATTTTAAAGCAATAAAAAGCTGCAGGAGGCTCTCAGGAGTAGAAATGGTTCTGAAGGAGGTTGGAGGAGGACAAGGTGAAGACATTTCTCTGAACTGCGTGAGACGGCAGCTTGAAACTCGGTGAAAGTTCGGGGCTGCGCTGCCTTTATCCAAACCAGATTTCCTAGCTTCACTCTCTGTGTGCAGGATTATTCTTTAGTTATTATTTCCTAGCTTTCCTGTTGCTGTATGTAATTGCTCCAAAGAATGCTCAGCTATTTTCAAAACTCTGTGCTTAATAACCAAGGTGGATTTTTGAGGAGGTCACAATTTTGTCTGCACCAACATGGAGTGTAGCACAGTTGGACTAGGTCTGGGAGTGGGTTAGTGCTGAGGACCCACCTCAAAACACTCATCTCTCCTCCAGCCTGGTTCAGATGCCCATTAAGATGTGGCACATGCTACAAGCACTCCCAGGAACCCCTCTCAGCCTGGTTTCACCTGCCAGTCTGAGTTCCCTGAGGCCAGTCTGCAGTACAAATCTTTGCAGGTTGTGCATGGGGAAGGCAGATACTTCAAAAACACACTCCTGCTGCTACTGAATGCTGGTGTCAGCACAGCCCCAGGTGTCTGTAATGCAGGGGCAGCACAGTAACTTCCCTCTTTGCCCCCATCACAGCAGACAGAACCACAGTGCTCCTAGGTACAGCCACGCTGCTCAGGAAGTGTCAGTGGCACCAGAAGGGAAATGAGCCTGCAGGGCTGGATGTGGCTGCTATTAGGACATTAACTCTATGCAGCTCAACTATTTTTCCACAAGCCACAGCAAACCATGCTGATCCAACCCATCCAGAACACCTGGTAGTACAGAAATTATTGTGTAGGAAGTGGTTAACAATTAGTTAAACATTAAACTGTCATTTGTAAGAAAGGAAGAAGGAGAAAGGTCCTTTCCAGTAACCTGTCCCAAATCAGTGCTTACAAGCTGAGCTAAAAATGCAACAGTTCAGCTTGCACTCAGGTGCTGAGAGCTACCTGTTGGGATGTGAGTAACACCTGCCAGGATGCCTGCAGTTCTTCCAGCCTCTAAAAACAGAAATCACCTAATTTCTGGACTGAGCTTGAAGGGAGCCAGTAGTTCAGGCTCATTTTAATTGTAATTTATGTGACTATTCCTGCTTGGAGGAGCAGGCACCAAAGAGAGAACACACTGCAACCCTGTCCTCCCTGTGATCACTGACCCATCTCTAGCCCTACAGGGATGACAGATGCAGTTTGTTCAGTGGAAGATGGAGCTGTCATGCAAGAGCACAGTGCTGCCCAAATGCAGCACTGTCAGCTCTTAGGGACAAGTTTGCCATCTTTGAGGGCAATTCTTGCAGTGCTTGGTGTTCTGCTTGCCCTCTAACTTCTGAAATCAAACTAGCAGAAGTGTATCACAGGCATTCTATTTCTTGAGCCCAGCTCTTGCAATCTCATGGGAAACATTGTGAGAGCAAAATGCTCCAATTCAAGAATACAAATGAAGATAACTCTAAATTTGTTGTTTAAAAAAAAGTTTAATTTTATACAACTGTCTTTGGGGTGAGAAGTAGACTAACACTGGGTGATTTTGTGTGAGTTGCAATATATAAATAGCACACTCTAAGGCTAAGGGCTATCTAAGCTCTTCTCTCTTTCCAATCTCTCTTCTAAATTAAGTCAGCACCTCCTATGTGCTTGTGGTCTCCTTGTTCAGGAATGGATTCTCATCCCTGAAAAGAGCTCAGAATATTTATCTTGAATGACCCGAAACCTTTTCTGGGATCCATGAAGACATAGCTCCTCCATTTAAGTTGGAAATTTCTTAAATACAGATGTTTCATGATCAGATCCTGCAAATGCCCATAAGTAAATAAATCATAGAATCACAGGATATGCTGAGTTGAAAGGGACCCAGAAGGATCATCCAGTCCAACTCCTGGTCCTGCACAGGACACCCCAAGAGTCACACCATGTGCCTGAGAGCATTGTCCAAATGCTTCTTGAACTCTATCAGGATTGGTGCTGTGACCTCTTCCCTGGGGAGCCTGTTCCAGTGCCCAATCATCCTCTGGGTGAAAAACCTTTCTCTAATATCTGTATTAAATCTCCCCTGACTCAGCTTCACGCTGTTTCCTCGAGTCCTGTCACTGGTCACGAGAGTGAAGAGATCGGTACCCGCCCCTCATCTTCCCTCATGAGGATGTTGAAGACCACCATAAGGTCTTCCCTCACTTTTTTCTTCTCCAGGCTGAACAAACCAAGTGAGCTCAGACACTCCTCATACACCTTCCTCCTTCTTGCCCTTCTTGAAAACTAGGACAATGTTCACCAGCTTCCAGTTGGCTGGGACCTCTCCAGATTCCCAAGACTACTCAGCAATTGCCTGTGGAAATTGCTCACGTGCATAAATGTTTCAGAACTGGGTCACCTAAAAGGATATTTTTAGCAATGGTCAGCAAAATGCTGGTTCTACTTACATAAACCTTGTGGATCGACAACGCTTGGCTGCAAATACAAGCAGCAAGAAAGTGGAAAGAATTGTAACACTTGTGCTATTAGTCAGACCCCTGAAGAGCAAAGAGCTTCATGAAGAAGAAAAAAACCACTGGAAATTATATTAACCAAACTTTGCTGAAATTGCAGTCTGTTGTTGCAGATGGAAAGAATATGATACATTAGCAGAAATGGCCAACCTTTCCAGGTCCATTGCAGTCAACCCTTCAGACTTCAGTCTTCTTGTTTTCTGAAATGCAGCATGTCACTGCTCTGGGCTTCTGATCACAGTAATGCCACTGTCCTGCTGGCTGGTGGCACCAGTCCCCCCAGGCCTCCAGGATCCCGTAGGCAGCTGACCTCAAGCCCATGCAAGCGTTTCACAAGCAGCACCATGACTGCAAAGTATGCAAAAGTATGTGAAGAAGGAATCACAGATCCAGTCAGCTCAGCTTGATGAAGGAATACAGACATTTTCCTTTGGCTCTCACTGACCTCATAAAGCCAGCATTTCACCACCTCTTTGAATTTCTGTATCAGCTTCGTGTCTTGCAATGCTGGATACAGCTCCACTGTAAGCAGGGACTCTGTACAGTCATGCAGCTCGGTACATGACACACTTGCAAGGGAGCCTGGGGGCCTCACAAGGCAGAGCTTGCAGGGAAACCTAGAGGGGTGGTGCAGGTCCCTTAAGTCCCAGAAAACTCATGGCTAGTGTTTTGTGCACCAGTCACATGGATGTGTAGGAAAATGGATGAGCAGTTAAAGATTCAGGCTGACAGCACATGGACTTTGGTCTTGTGCTAGACAGGGAGGAGGTGCCTGCCCAGAAAGGTCTTGGTGTAGGGCTGAGAGGAGGATTTAGCTGTGTGAATCGATAAACAGAAGTTTCCTCTACATTCTTCCCTTCAAGTTTTAGTAGTTAGCAGTTTACAGATTCACTGGGTTTTGTGGTTCAAGGCATTTTAGCTATTTTTTTGAATTGGTTTCTGCATCCCCCTGTTGCTCTTCTACTTAGCTCAGGATGGGAGAAAAAGCCCAAGTACTGAGGCTGAAAGCCTTTTAGTCTGATCCAAATTCTGCTCTCAGGTCTGCCAGGATAAAATTAGTGACTAATTTAAGCATGAGCAAAGTCAGGACTGTTCTCTTGTCCTTTCTGTCGAAAGGCAGCAGAGAAGGCCAGCAGCTCCCTGGGCTGTGTGAGCAGAAGCACAGCCAGCAGATCAAGGGAAGTGACTGCTTTTTCCACTCAACACTCAATAGACCACGTGCAGAATACCGTGTGGAATTTTAAAGTTCCCAATACTAGGAACACATCAATAAACTCGAGAAATTTCAGCGGAAGGTCGCCAGTATGGTCAGGACTAAAGCACTTGCCTTGTGAGTGGAAGTGAGGGACCTGGGTTCACTCAGCCTGCAGAAGAGTTCCAGTGAGACCTGAGAGCAACTCCCCATATCTTCTGCTCTAATTTGTGAAGGAAGGTATGGGTGAACAGGATGGCCACAGCTGTGGTCTGTGACATCAGTCTTATGGTCCCCAGCCGTCTGACTTCCCTCCATCCGCATGCCATTCCATTACTGGACATCATTAAGGGACCTGATCTGCCAGAGTCCTTGGGTCTGCTTGGCTCTCAGCAAGGAACATGTTCCTCACCCTTGCTCTGAAGAAAGCATCACATTTCAAAAGTATTCAAATAGCTCAGCATTTCCTTGACAGAAGATGCTAAATTCAGACCAAGGCTTTGTAAACACTTGATTCATAATGAGACTTAATAGAGATGGGGGTGCTGGAGCTCTTTTGGTGATTGCTGCACTCCACAAATTTCTGAAGGGCTTGTTATAGTACCTGGAAGTGCCAAACAGGGTATTTAATGTGGGTCTGTATTTCAATGGCATTCTAGTTTCAGCACTGTATTTATAAAATGGAAAATGAACTACAGTTATAGACGTTACTTACCACAGCAAACTTACTTGCAGCTTGCAGGAGGCAAGGGAGGCCTGAACCTGGAATAGGATGTCTCAATCACAGAGGAAAGGGATTTGGCTTGACAAGCACAGCGTTAGAGCTGCCCCATACCACCACTCTGTGTTGTACTGGCAGTACAGAGCAGACACGAACTCATCCTGGCCAACCATGGTCTGGCTGTAACATGTGGGTACCCGCCTCAGAATGTTCTGGCTCTGTTAGGGCTTTGCACTTTCCGCTCTTGGCCTTTTCTCCTACTTCATATATTTGGGAGGACTATTTAAAACACGATGAGGGAGCAGTGCTCTGGCAGTGGCATTAGCAGGAGCTGTGTATTTTGGAATGCCTTCTCAGCCCAGGCTAAACAGCGAAACCACTGAAACCCCAAACCATGCTGATGACTTTTCATTTCTTGAGGGATTTTTATCCCTGTCCCCAACATCTTGGAAATGGCAAGGTTTAGGAATGTAAAATTATTTTTCAGTGTAAGATATTAAGGACTTTTACAATGTTCTTTAGGAAAAAAATATTCTGATACTTCACTGCTTTGAAAGCTTTATTGTTGGGGGGTGAGGCAGAAAGAGCAAATATCGGCATGTGATTAATGTGTGGATTACAAAAAGGGGAAATATAAATTGGGTTAAATATTTTTTCTTATCTCTAGCTCACTGCACTTTTGTGCTCTTTCCAGCTCAGCAGGACTCTCAGCCAGCTCAGATGTTTCCTTAGAGACCCATAAAAGTTCTACAATCCAGAAAAAGACCCATAAAATAAGTAAAACCTCCCAGTTTGAAGTTCTTCCTCACTCCCATTTAGCAATTAGCTCTTCTTCCTCCCACTTTCATAGAAGTTGGCTTCCCACACCCTGGATGCCAAGTTTTCTGCTACTTCTTTTTCACACCAACCTCAGGAGAAGGACAACGGATTTCTAACCATCCTGTCCTTGGACTGTGCTGTGTTCTCATCTCCAGATCTTTCCTGGGACAGCTGCAAGCTGCTATGAGCCTGTCCCAATTTTATTGGCCATTGAAGGACACTCAAATCTTGCCTTCAACTGCTCCTCCTATGGGAATATGTCCTAACCATACCTAAATATCTTCCTCTCTCTTAATACCATCTGTGCTACCAGCTTAGTGAGAAACACTCTGGCTACTGGAAGCAAAGATCTGGTGAAGGTCTTGGCATTAGGCAGCTCTTTTGCCTTGTGTCAGGCACACAGAGAAGTTACAGTAAAACAAAGTCCATTGGTCTCCCACATCTCCCTGTGACATAACCCCAGCACTGCCCTAGCTCACATCTCTCCTTCTTTGTTGATGGCAGACCTCCAAAAGGTCTCTTTTAACACCCACATTCACCTTCTTAATTTGTTTTTTGCCCCTTTTATTTTCTGGAGGATGAGAAATCACTTCTACCCTCCATTTCCTTTTCCTGCAACTCTAGGTTATAGTTACTTACTGTCTGAGCATGTTTGCTCAGAAACCCTGGAAGCACAGTGCAGTTTGTTTTAAAGACCATTTGCAAGTGGAAAATACCAAACGTTGGTAGTGGTGCCAACATTTATTATATGGAGTTTCCCCTGTAGCTGGTTCATATGAAGTATTCATGGTACGACATTGCAAAATGCATGTGATTGATTGACTGGCTGTTTTCAGGAACAGTAGAGTCTGTTCTGTAGCTGGCTCCCAGCCCCTTGACAGCTGCCTAGCTTCTGCTAGCTTCATAGGGACAAACTGGAGAAGCAAATTCATGTGTCTGGATGCGGCTACTTAAGCTCTATACAAAAAGTTGACAGCTCTGGAATACAAGTCTAAGCTAGCAGGACATATTCAGATGTGGATGCACCATTCCTTGAGTGCTTCCTGGAATTCAAGAGCACGTTAAACTGTCCATGTCAACACAGCCATCAACTAGACCATCCGCACATCAAGGGAGACAAAAGTAAACCTGGCACTGCTCTGTTGGCTTCTCTGTGGGTCCATTTCCTACCCAAGTACAAGAATTGCAGTTCACCTGAGGGTTGACTGTTTCTGTCTAACCATGTGTGCATGTTCTGTCGTGCATTATTTCCCATTAGATCTGTGCAGATCTCGAAGGAGAACCACTTCCTAGTTCAACATCATAAAACACAAAGCAATGTAACAGTAGCCAAATAAACATTTCTAATAAAATAGGGAACCACAGCAGTAATACGCATGTAGAGAAAGCCGCATCAGCTGTGTGATTAGAACAGATGCCTAAAATCAGTCAGGAAGGGGGGAAATGGCAAACAGACCCTTACGTGGCACTGTTCATTCTTTCCGAAATATTAATTTCTCTGTAGTCACTTCCAGCCTCAAAGTAATGACCCTCTTAGGTGAAGCTCAACAGAGGCATCTCTGCTGACCCATGGTGTGAGTTTGTGGTCACAGCTGCTCTGCTCTCATGCCAGCACATGGGGGCAGAAACTACAACGTAAGCCCGAACAAAAGCTTTCAGTTTATTGCATCTGTAAGCAGTTAGTTGTCCAATTTTATATACCAATTTACATTCAAGATCTCTAAATGTTCTTCGGCGGAGGCTGAAAACTTAAGTGTAACTATAACTTGTCCCCGGTCCACTACTGAGGCAACTAACTACTTATTATTGCCCCCTTTTTTTATAGGAAACCTCAGCTTTTCAGAAGGAAGATTTTGCATTTTCAAGAAGTGAAAAGGTCTTCTACTGCAATATAAGGAAGGAGGTGGGGATTAATCATCTGGTCTGAAACCTCCAGCTCCAGACTGTTTCCTTGCAGCTGTTGGCAGCTGGCTAACCCACACCCTGAAGACCCAAATGAAGGAGGAAGTTGCAATTCCAGCTGTTAGTTGAGACCCTGAAAAGGACTACAGACCCATGTGTGTGAACTGTGTGGAGTCTGTACCAAAGTGACTTTTAACAAAGTTTTTTCAGGCTCAGTGACAACAACAGAAACAAAAGCTAGTGGAAAAGATGCAAGACTGAAAACAAGACCCCATACTGAGGGTCTTTTCCTATAACTTCCTAAACAATGAACAAATCTCTACAGAGCAGTGAAACTTGGAGAAACCCATGACCAGATTTAGTCCCATGCTGAGAGATCCCCAAGATATCCGATTCCAGCCCTGTGAAGCACCAGGAGTCAGTGAGGATTCCAAAGAGTCCCTTTTATACTTCTGTAATTGCATGAAGCAACATTAAGACAGGGATAATATTTATCAGGGGGTTTTCTCGCAGAGAAAGACCTTCAGAGATTTTTCCATTGACATTCTTGCAATCTCCTTTCCTGTTATTCTTTGGCAGAGTGAGAACCAAGAAGACCAAATCAGCATTAGCTTGGTGTGCTGCTATTGAATGAAATGCGAGGTGTTTAACATAAGGAGACCTCAGGTTTAGTTGCATGCAAGGGATGAACAAGGGAGACTTGGCAAAGTCAGCAAAACCCCAGAGGGCACTGGGCTATCACATCGATTCTTGCCTCTCTTTCTGTTTGGAAAACAAATGTGTTGGTTTTGATGTGGCTGGTGGAAGGTAACAGCTACAGAAAAGTGAATGCACACCATGTAGAAGCACACTCCCCTCCACAATAATGGAGCCAACAAACAAAGCCTTGACGGGAGAGAGGCAAATTAGGCAATACCACTGGTTTTACAATCCAGCTGTAAAAATCTCAACACTCTACATGCTGCAGATAGTAAGACATACCACAACATTTTTACCTCCCAAGTGATACATTACAGAATTATTTCAATAAAATGTTTTTCACAAGCCTGAAGCTCTTATTTGGAGCTGCGACCTCCCAGGTGAACAGAATGTTTGTAAAAATGAAAATTTGGATGACAAGAATGGAAAGCTGCAGTTATACACCAAGATGACCGGAACACCACTCAGCACAGATAAACTAGACACCTGTCTTCACCAGCTTGCTTTTGCTGACAGAGAAAAGATGCCTGAACAAAGAATGTTTCCATTAGTAGACTGTGGTCTGGCTCTTTTTGCAAAGGAAGCCAAGGCCTGTGAATCTCAGAAGTTTGAGGGATCACAAAAAGTGCATCAGATTTTGATCACTCAGCTTAATTGACCCCAAGCTGTTTGGAGTAACTGGCTGTACCAAGGGACATTCAGCCTCTTGAGAGTACTGTAGAAGGTGGACCAGTGAAAGATTTCCAAATGTTTTCAGAATTTTCCAAGTTGTAAACATCGTAATTCTTCTAATACCTACTTAATCCACTTGTTAGAAACATCAGCATATCGCTAAAACTCACTAAGAGTTTGCTATGTGCCATGTGTTGTTCATGTTATATCCTTCAGTGCCATACATTTTTCTCCTCAGATGCAACTCAAACAACCCTTATAAAACATTTTGTCCCTATATCTTATATGATGGCTCTTTGAAGCAATTCTGTTTTCAGTACAGGTTACTCAAATATCTTGTGATATATTGATTGATTTATACAGTATTATAATATACTACATAATAAATATAAGAATTCACTAACTGTATAAGTGGCGTGTCAGTTTCTTTGAGCAACATGTTTTTTTTTTCAGGTTTCTGAACCTTTGAGCATTTAAGGAAAAACAGTCCTAGCAGATTTCTCAGCACACATGATTCCAGAATAATTTTCAGAAGAAAATTTCAAAAGGAAGAAACTAAAGCAGAGTTTCCTTTGTAAAAAAAGATCTTAAAGCACATTTCTAGTAGGGAAGCTGAGAATCCAGAAAAATAATTTAACCTTAAAATATAAAATAAGAGCTGCAGCAGCAGTAAAGGTAACTGGGAAATGGTTGGTCAGCCCTGACCTAACCTGGACCATTTTTGTGCAAAAAGCAACCAGTAAAGCTAGGAATCACCAGCTTTCCCATCAGAGGAAGATTCCCCATCATCTTGAAAGTCAAGCCATGTTTGTTGGCAAGATCAATTTTGAGCCTTTGCAGACTAAGGACTCGCAAAGTACTTGGTAGGAGAGCAAAGGGGCTGCAGCATCACCATGGATGCTCTGTGCAGGAGCCAGGCTGATGCAGTACAGTGGACAAGACCACCAGTGTGCAGTTTTGCAAGGTAAGTTTCAGAGCAGCAGAGTACCAAAAAACGAAGAGTAGGTGTAATAATAACCCATAGTGCTACTTGAAATGAAGGGACAAGTCCTCATTCTGATTGGTTACTTCTCTGTTTTGTTTAGGTTGCACTGCCTAAAGCTGGTGTTGACAATACTATTCATTTTGTAGGTTTTGGTTTTTGTCACATTCAGGGAGTGGAAATTGTAATATACCCAGAGCTTGGAACAAATTTCTCTTGTTTATTCACTGATGATTAGCAGCATAAACTAAACCGATCTCAGCTGACTTGTATTTACATACTCTGCTGTTTCGGTAGAGAACACAAAAATACACAGTGATCTGCTCTGGGCAGCCTCTCCTGTGTATGCTCTTGCCTTTAGGCAGTTCTGTCTCTATGGGTCACCATAGCACAGAGTTGGGCTCTTACCTTGCCCTTCCCTGGGGAAAGGGACTCCCAGTATGTGCCCATGGATGTCTGTTGGGAAGATAGGTGCAGCTCTGCGGATGTCCTCTGCCTTTCCCAAGGCTGTCCCAACCAAGAGCAGGGCAGCTGCAACACTCTGAGGAGCCATTTTGAGTAGCCCCTTCCCTCCCCTCCAAAGCTGATCTACGAATACTGACCTTCCAAGGCTACCCAAAATGATCCTCACCACCCAGTGGGACGGCATGCGTAGTCTTGGGAGAAGGGGACTCACTGGTGGCTGACTCCAGCTCATGAGCTTGCCCCAAGCAAGACCTGCAATGCAAGCACTCGTGCTCCGTAGGGACACCCATTGGCAGCACAAGATAGGCTCACACAGGAGAGGTTTTGCAGCCTGGACCAGGCAAGACAGGGGCCAGCATGAAGACAGAGATGCTGGGTGAGGTGGAGTAGCAGAGAAGATCCAATCCCAGGTCCTCTCCTGGGATTTTACTGTTTTACTGCCTCTGTTTTATTCTCTCGTGATGCTACTGACCAGAGGGAAGGGGGAAATGCTGCTACAGCTTGTTTTGGGGTTTGTGGCATTAACATCTGCTATGTTTATGCAGGAGAGAAATGTGTGGGCAAGGCAGATTAAACATCTGCTAGAAGACATTGAGTGGGACAATACAGGTCATACCCATGGGTGCCAGGGAGGAACACCAACCTCTGAGTGATCCATTGTGAAATATTTTTGGATACATCTTAGATCATACTTGCAAGACATAGTACTTCAAGAAAGACACTCAGCTCCAAGAAAGAATCTCCAATTACCAAAGGAAGAAAGTCAGTGAAAGCGAAAAACAGAGGTTAATGATGGAGAATCAACAAAAGCTTCTGGGATTTTATCAGCAGTTTAAACAAACGCAGCCCATATTTTTAATGATGAAGAAGACCTTCACATAGCAAAGACCTTTGGAAGGATGGAAGTGTGGAAAACAAGTAGGTGGGCAGAAACACTATTGCTATTACATTCAAGAAGAGTTTGAAAGCCTCCTGGAATAGTCAGTAATGCTTTTCTTCCTACTGCAAGATAAACTGGTTCTTGTTGCCCAGAGTATTCCTGAGAAAATCACACTGCCTGCAGCCTTAGGAAAAGTATCACCTGTGAAAGCCCAGAAGGATCACACTGTGTTTTTGTACCTCTTTCAATTTAGAACCTTCCAAAGCTTCAGACAGAGCAGGCTGCAAGTTTTGTCTTGTGAGGGATGGACTTCTTCCTTAAGATTCTCTCTAAGACCTGAGAAAGGACTTTGCTACTCCTGAACCAAAACTATGCCTTCATTCTCATAGCATGTGTGAAATGATGAATGCACATATAATAGAATCACAGAATATGCAGAGTTGGAAGAGACCCATCAGGATCATCGAGTCCAACTCCTGGCCCTGCACAGGACACCCCAACAATCACACCATGTGCCTGAGAGCATTGTCCAAACACTTCTTGAACTCTGTCAGGCTTGGTGCTGTGACCACTTCCCTGGGGAGCCTGTTCCAGCACCCAA
The DNA here is from genome assembly GCA_013397055.1 of Pachycephala philippinensis. Classification (NCBI taxonomy): domain Eukaryota; kingdom Metazoa; phylum Chordata; class Aves; order Passeriformes; genus Pachycephala; species Pachycephala philippinensis. The sequence continues at coordinate 577,131 of VWZT01015009.1, forward strand.
CCACCCTCTGGGTGAAAAATCTTTTCCCTGATATCCAACCTCAACCTCCACTCCTGCCACTCATCCCCTGCAGCATGAACCTTCTGTAAGGCCTGGCCAAACAGTATCTCCTGCCATCTAGAGGCTTTCTGCAAAACCATGAGGGTATTGCCCACACTCAGGCGTGATCCTCAGGCTCAGTTGAGAGCTTTCACGTCACATCTGGAAAGCATGTGCAGGAACTACTCTCAATAAGAAACCAAGGTCAGAAATTCTTCATGGGAGTCTACACTCTTTCCCTGCTTTTGCCCTCAGAGCCTCCCTCACTTCCTCACAAATGAGTACGTATTATCTGGGAGCCAGCTTGCAACTTCCATTTAGGAAAAAAAAAAGGCCTTTTTTTTGTTTGTTTTTAATTGAAGATGTTTATTTCCCCTTTATTCAGTGTTCCACACTTGAAGTTCTCTGTGCTCAGTTACAAGTTCTCCAGTACAAGAGAGATATAGACATAATGGAGAAAATCCAATGAAGGGCCATGAAGGGGTAAGGGAACAGGAGCACTTCTGATATCAAACAAAAGGCTGGGAGACCTGTGACTTTTCAGTATGGAGAAGAGAAAGCTCAGTGGAATCATATCCCTGATGTGGAGAGTAACAAAGATGGATCCAGGTTCTTCTCAGTGGTATCCAGTGACAGACAGAAATCAATGGGTACAAACTCAAATACAAGAAAATCCATTTAAACAAAAGAAAAATATTTTTTTATTGTGGGATGGTGGTTAAACACTGACACAGGTTGCAGAGAAACTGTGGAGTTTCCATCATTAGAGATCTTTAAAATGCAAGAAGACGTGGTCTTGCTATAGCTGACCTGGCTTTCAGCAGGACTGGACTAGATGTTTCTAAGTGGTCCCTTCCCATCTCAGCCATTCTGTGAATTTATGACGATTTTGCCCAATAAATAAATCTACTGTGGAAAATGTCTAGAGATATAACTTTGTTTTTTTGAAATTTTGGTTCTGGTTTTGTCTGGCTGCATAATACAGTGGTTGGTATCATTCATAGACTTGTACGTTTCTCCAGGTTGGAGGAATCTTTGAAAATCAGATCCAACACACTTGGACCTCAAAGCAAGGCCAACATCAGAGTTAGATCAGGTTACCCATGGCCCTCTCCAGGCCAGTTATGAGCACCTTCAGGGATGGAGTTTTCCCTGCCTCTCTGGGCTGCTGTCCCTGTTTGATGATATACACATTTTCTTAATACTTCTTGGAATTTCTCGTGTTGCAGTCTGTGTCCATTTCCCTTCAGCCTTTCAGTGTGTGTATCGCTCACAAAAGTGTGGGTCCGTCTTCTTTATGATCCCATTAGGCCATTTGAGATATCAAATCACCACCAGCCAAACCTTCCCTTCCCAGGTCTGAACAAACCCTGTGCTGAGCCTTTTCCTGTATGTCCTGTGCACCAGTCCCCTAACTATCATGGTCACCCTCTTGTTGATGTCCTCCAGCTGGCCTTGTACAGGAGGGCAGAAGACACTCCCTGTGCAGGCTCTCCTCTGCTGAAGAGAGAAGTACATCCCTGAGCCCACTGACTGTGTCCTTGATAATGCAGCTCGGTCTGTGGCTCAGCTTCACCAATGCAAATATATGCTTCCTTGGCATGTGCCACGTGGAGGTTCTCCAGCTCTTCTTCTGCTGGTCACGCCATGTTTGGAGCTGGGTGACACTGGCACTCGTGACACAATTGGCCCTGAGGTGTTGTGGCAACTGATGGCACCTGAAGACCTGGCACACAAGCTGTCACCTTTGACACTCGACTTGCCAGTGTTGACAGCAGGATTTTTGCACTCAGCTACAATTCCGGTGTTATTTTCTCCGAGTGCTCGTTCTCACCAGGGTCATACATTTCACTGTTGTGGTGCAGTTGGCAGAGTGATGTGGCACAAGTCCTGTGGGAGTGCTTCCTGCTTTATGGGACACACAAGCACGATGAGAAAGGGAGCAGCAGTACAAGGCATGGCTTTGTTTTTAAATGTTACCAGCTAAGGGCCCTCAGGCAGGCTGGCAGGACTCTGTGGGTGGGACTTTTTAAATATCCATGGATGCCAGTTTTGCCTTAGGAAGCAGAGCTGGGCTACTGCCACATTGACCTCATTCCCTTCTGCATTTACCTCTTTCTCTTCTGCCAGAGGAAGACAGCTCTTCACATGAATTACATCTATCTGCCCGGTGAGAAAAGAGGACATGGGTTCTGTGGACAGAAAACTGTACAGTTCTTTGTAGAGAGGAACTGCAAAAATCTTTTCACATTGTTCAGAGGGTTGGGTTACCTCCCATGAAGGCCTTCTATTATCTTTCCAAGTGACACTCAGTGCTTCCTTCATCACCAAAGAGTTCCTCTGTTCACATGCTGGGTCCACATGCAGGGCTTTGGCTGCCCCTGAGAACCCTTGGCATTTGTCACACGTTGGCAATTGTTCCTGCTGCCTTTGAGGCAGAAATCCCAATTCTCACAAAAGTATGGTACAGTGATCAGAGATTAGCATCTGGAACTGACCAGGCCAGACAATGCTTTGAGCAGCTTGCTTGTCTTTTCGTCCCCACCCCTTCCTCTGTTGCGTTTTTATCCCTTTCTTTTTCAACTCTGTACAATTCCCTACCAGGCAGGGCCCTGGCATCCCTCCACCCCTGAGAGACTTGGACCGGAGGCGATGCAGGCCCAAGCTGTGTGAATTTTCTCTCTGTGGGGATCCTCCTTCTCCTCCATCCTATTCCCTCAAGGTCACTTAGACAAGAAAGCAGGGGTGGTGCAACACCCCTCAGAGCCTCTGAAGGGACATGGCATTCTCTGAGCTGGCGCCAAGAGCTTGAAAACCAGATGCAGATGTGGTGTTGCCAGTAAGAGGGGCATGGGAGGAGAGCTGAGAGAGGAAAAGACCCGTTCCTCTCCCATTAGCACTATCCGAAGTTGTATGACACTCCCTGATAGGCAGGGCAGCCACAAAGCTGTACAGCTGCTTCAACTAAGAGGAGGTTTAGCTCCCAAGCGGGTGTGCTGCTTCTCCTACGGCGGAATGGCAGGACCAGTGTGTCATGGGGACAGCAGGGACGTAGGGAAGGAAAGGGGAGGGCAGCCCATTGTTCAGGACACTGACAGGGCCTCGGAGAGAGGATCTGGATGGGACATGGCTTTCCTGACCCACACAGCTTTTAGTCATCTCTGTAATCCCACCACCTCTTAGAGGAACGAAGAGCAAGATCATTATCATCTCTTCAAGAAACTACCTGGTATCACAATAACATGTTTACACTAAGCGTGGGGCAAAGAATGCAAATGTGTCAATCGGATCACCTCATACAGCACAGATGACTTACCCAGATCTCAAAGTGAAGGCAACAGACAGCATACTGCTGTACTTCATGTGTTTCCCTGCTATGCCCTACTACTGACTCTGCCCTGGCTGGTTTAGCCTCAGAGTAGATTTATACTGGAGGAGAAGAGTGCACAATACCCTCCACCCCTGCCCCAGCACCCCCAGTTCCTCCTCAGCTGAGGCTGCACAAAAAACAACTGTCTCAGATCTTCACCCATAATGATATCTCTGAATGGGACTGTACCACCCCAAAGGTATTTCCATCAGGGAATGAAGGAACCATGTCTCTGCAGATGAACAAATCAGAATTTACCTGCGCTCTCTGAAGGTAAAATGTAGCTCTTCTGCAAAGCTGCTCTCTGGACAGTCATCCCAGCCTGTACTGCCACAGGGACCAACATGTGGGACTTTTCACTTCCCTTTGCTGAACTGCATGAGTTTCTTGACATTTCATTTCTCCAGCCTGTAAAAGGCCCTCTGTTGAGCAGCTCTGCCCTCAGCACATAAACCACTGCCCCGCCCCAGTTCAGTATCCGTGGCAAGCTTGCTGATGGTGCACTCCATCCATGCATTCCATCCCATTGTTCAGGTTATTAGACCATACTGGACCCAGTTCTGGCCCCTGGGGGTGGCACTTGCAACCAGCTGTCATTTGGACTTGGCACTATTTTTGATCACAACCCTTTGAGCCTCACAACACAGTGAATTTCACACCCACCTTAAAGACCAAGTCTCCAAGCCATGTTCCACCAGTTTCACTACAAGCGGACATTGGGAGACCATGCCAACTGCTTTACAAGAGCCAATGACATTCCCTTTTCTCCACTGTGCACAGAGGCAGTCATTCCAACAGAGAATATGATCAGGTTGGTCAGGCATGATTTGCTCTTGGTTAACTCCACACTAACTGCTAACTATCTTTGAAAGGGAACAGCACATTCACATGCTTCCAGCCCCTTACAAAAAGTTGACACTTACTCCTGTCCCAAGGAGGACTTTTTGAAAGCTAACAATTTGTCACTTAGATTACTTGACACAGATGACCAGAAAGGATGAAATAGAATTGGAACCATGTATCATAGGTTTATTAGGGAAAAATGTTATACTTCAAGACCGTATATCTGGCACTGTACTGAAGCAAAAATATGTGAGAAAAATTAAAATGTTAAAACCCAAATCACCATGAAAAAGAAAATGCTCTTTTAATCACTTTTGTTCCCTTTTCTGCCCCCATACAATTTAAAGTAACTATAGGAAGCAACTCAAGAGGTGTTAGACCTACACTACATGTAAACTGGAACAAGAGTGAGAGATTAGATCTGTCCCCCAGATTACTGCTACTCTCCCAGGCTGCCAGAATAAGTGAGTCTTACTAACATGAGCAAAGGTTGTTGAGATGTTACCATAAAATGTTAAGACTATGAATGGTACTGAAGAAACCATTAATGCTACACTGCCTAGAAGGACGACAAAAATTCTACATTATTGCAAGCTTCCAAATGCCTTCTAAAAAATAATCATTATACCTTTCATTCATGTCAGTTTCTGCTTTCTGGTCTGTTTGGAAGAGATGTTGGTAGTATTTGAAAAGAAGTGTATCCCAATTTGTCCCCATGGTCAAATGAGCTCATGCTAGTTGACTCCTGTATTGGTGGCTTGGGCTTCTTTTTGGAGAGAAAATAAGTTAAAAGCAGTTTCTAATTTCCAAATTACTCATCCTATGCCTCTGCATAGTAACGTGAAAGATACTGACAAGGAATAAATAACATACAAAATAAGATGAGAATGGATTGACGGAAAGTTGCACTAAAACTTTTAAATAGTAAAGGATAGAAAGCTTAACTGATGCTGATGAACTGCTGTGTATGTGTTTTTGCTGGACTATACAGTGCCACTCTAACATGGATAGAGGGGTAGAATCCCATTGAATGTCCAGTCCAAAGGCTGCCAAGGAAGTGGGACACAGGTCTTTTATCAATAATTCAAATGTCACATCAACAGTACTCACAAGAAGAATACAGCTCTTTCCTTGGTTAATATATTGTGCATAGCAATATTTCAAAGAATTAACAGCACCTTTTACATAGAAATTCCAAACATATTTATCTAGTGAACAAGAAGATCTCAGCATCTCTAAGAAATATTTCTGCAGATGTACAGTACTGTATTTATATAGATATAGATACAGATATATCTCAAAGTGAATTTACACTGTGACCTGGTGATTAGTCCAGCAGTGGGTGAACCCACAGGGTAAGTCTTCAGGAGAATATACTGCCTTTGGTGGGTGCCCAGTTACATGGCATGATTGCATAGGGGAGCCCCATCGGGCAGCAAAAGACAGTTTAGCATCCCATTAAGCAAGCACAGCATGCTTAGGTCGTTCCTGTAAGATATAATAAACTTCCAAATTTTCATGGCTAATACAGTTCTAATTTTCACCGGTTGCACACATTGCAACCTTCTCTCTGTGCCTTAAAGACACAGAGGAGGAAGGTAGGACACCAAACTTATATCTTATCCCTGCTTCCAAGCAGAAATCAAGTAGCACCACGGATTTAGGCTGGTAAAGGGTGTCCATGTTTGTCTTCACGAGGGTTTCTTGAGCAGCTGGTCTTCACTGGTTTGCCCTGGTTATCTTTTTTTTTTTCTTTTCCAAATCAGTTGCTCACAGTCCTCTGGTAGAAATAATTTGGAAAGAAAGCACGGTCTACCTAAGACAGGAAAGCAGACTGCTACCATTTCCCTGGGATGGGCACACCACACTCATACCAGCCCACATAGTAGTAAGGTGTTGTGTATCCAATGCGTCCAAAAGATACCGGCTCCTGGCGGTACTGGCGGTAATACCCTGTCAGGAGAAAAACACCCGCTTGTATTCCAGAACAAAGACACAGCAATTTAACAAAAGTAGCAGATGCAGTGAGAGTCAATCCCACAGCGCAAATGAAAATTTATAAACTGTCTGGCAGGGAGTTGTATCAAAAGGGTATTGGCTTGCCCTGGTATTTGGCCGAGATCTTTCTTGAATGATCTAACTCTGGTCCTTCATATTTCTTGTAGTTTTGATTGGTTTTACTGCTCAAAATCTCTTTTAACTATTGTGTAATGCTGTGGTCTGGCAAAGAGCTTCTGCTTTTCACTCAAAAAAGTGGACATATTTCAGTTGTGTTTATGAAGTTTCTAAGTCAGTTTAAATATATGAAGGACTCTGGGGCAAAAAATACCATCAAATCATATTATCTCTCAGGGCTTGAGAAACTAAAAGTCAGCTTTTCACAAAAAGGTATCATTTCATGCAGTAAATACTGAGTTAAGCCCTCCCTTCCCCTTTTAATTCGTCTGCAGAAAGAATGTGACTGCTTAAAGCATTAGAAGAGGTGCAGCATTCTTGTCCGCATAGCTCGTGCATTGGAACATCTGAAACACTCGTGGCTTGTGCCAATAATAAAACTTTAGTGCGCTTTCTATCTCTGTCTCCTAGACCTAGTATATACACATCTGGATTAATCATCTGTCTTCTGAGCTAAGAAGTGCAGTACTTCACAGTGATATATAAATATCAATGACTATTTCAGTTTCTTCCTGGTAACGCCACCATGCAAAGAATATCAACATAATTTAACCTGGAAACCACAAAAGCTAACTGAATAATTTAAACCAACAGACTTACTGAAAAGAATGGCTGACTTCCATGATTGGTTTCATTTTGTGAAGCAAGCTGTCACCCTCTTGGTTATGTGAGGTGAGCCATTTACTCAGAGGAACTCCTTCAAGGTAAGGATTTTCCTTCTGAGAGAGGTATCTACCAGGCCAGAATGAAAGTACTGACCTTAAGTCACTAGACATATTCCTTTGTGTTTTGCATTGAATGAACTCATAGAAATCATTCACAAAAGCTGTATTTTCAAAGATGTAGCTGGTTCCTTTAGGCACATGGAAGAGGTTTTGCACCTAGATTCAATGAGGCAGGTCTTTCCAATAAGAGAAAGATTTCAGAGACCTATACAATTTTTTTGTTTGCTTGTTTTTGCATTTTGTTCCTGCATAGTATTTGCATCGTATGCCCCTTTCTTTCTGTCTCTGTCTCTCTCTCTCTGCACCCACGAATCCTCTGGGACTTGCATAATCTGTTCTCAGCTACTGCATCAGCTGGACTCCTTGGAGAGCTGCCAGCAGCTGTGGACAGAGTTCCAGTGTGTGCTCTGCTCCTTACTCCTTAATCCTACAGATGGGATAACAGGCTCCTGGCCAGCATCCCATTCCCCCATTGCTGTACCTCGGATGGTGGGCAGGGCTTCAATGTATGTCTGAGGTCCCGTTCTTCCATCCAGGTGTGAATCCACAAATTGGCAGTGGTCCTCACCCCTTCCCCAGCTATCCCCAATGCTGTAGAAGCTATCTGAAGAAGGATACAGACAGATTACTTAACTCAGCAATACTTATCTTTGGGATACTCTTTACTGCCAGGAAAGCAGTTGTGGAAGAAAACAGGAAGAATGTTACAGTGACACACTCAGTATTACCAATGAACAAACAGTGACTGGAAAGAGGGAGAACGCTACCTTCACAGCATGGAAACAGAAATTATGGAAAATAAATGGGTTACAGCTCAGTAAGGAGTAGTGCCCATTTTTCAAGTCCATGGGCAGTGTACCACAGGTGACAGGTAGAGAGAATTTCAGCTGGATTAGTTGAAATATATCATGTGAAAAAACGCTCAATATGTCAATACCGTTAGCTTGACTTCAGTCTCAAACAAAAATTAAAAACTGTGGAGCTCTCTTTCTCTAACAGATAAGGATGTTTACTTCTTATTATTCAAACACTCTATTGAAACTACACCAAGGCACTGCAATAGTCATTAGCATAGTCTGAAAGGCCATTGAGATAATCCCATGACCCCAGATCAACAATATGGAAAGTTTTCATCATTATCTCTCAGCCAATGCACCTGTGTAAGAGCTATGGCTAATTCTTCTTGAGAGAAAGACTCCCACACAGTGGTCACACAATTCTGCCACGCATGAAGCAAGCCAGAAGACAGGAGATGACAAGTAATCATGTATCAGGAAATTAATCTTGGTGCCTACCTTTCAGGTCATCACTGAGGTAAATTTTGTACCTTAAGGAGTTGCAAAGAACCACTCCTACAAACTTGCGGTACCAAGTTCGTTTCACGTACTGCTTGCCAGTGCAGTCTGAGTAGGTGGGGTCATATTTAAAAGTGAAAGGGATCCAGATAGGCTCACCACCTTGGAGAAAAAAATAAAGTTCACATTAGGGACAGACTTTAACATTTCAGTCCAAGTTTTGCAGAGGTTAACATCTAATAATATGCTTTACAAGACATGCTGCAGCAGATTAATGCATGACTTTTTTATATTCAGAAATAGTACTTCAAGAAAAAATACTATTAAAAAAAACTTAAGAGATTTTATTAAATCCCTCTTAGGCAGTAGACAATAATAACTGTTAAAATGATTAAAATATGATTTCATGTACTGAACCACAGCTTTAAGTAAACAGTCTTAATTGTTTTAGTAAGACTTCTTCTCTACCTAGTATTACACAGTTTCTTTTCTTATCACAGCTTGATCTTAGGTCTGACAGGGACCTGCATTTTAAGACTAAGTATAAAACATAACCCTTTTACAGAAGAACAGATGTTAAGAACTCCATGGTGAACAACAGCCTGTGAAGTCTATTCCTGCTATTTGGTTAAAAAGATCATATCACAAATGTACTTTTCTGTTTTGTTTCCCTGGATTACATCAAAACAGATGAGATTCCAATAACAGACAAGTGAAATCTTTCCTGGGGAACTCTGTTCAGAGCACTGCTGCAGAGAAGACTGCTTAACTGCATTGCAAAAGACTAAATATTCCTACTGGCTTACCTAAATGTTTGCTTTGTACTAGCCAAGACAATATAATTTATTTTGAAATTGCTGTTGTATTAATGTATACAGAATGATAAAAAAAGCTTGGAAAGTGATAATTGGTATTTTTCTCTCTAGCTACAGCCCAAAGCCCTGTTTTTACTCTGCTATTTCCAGGTGGTTAACAAATGAGATCGGAAGTTTTTTCTGTTAGTCATTCTTCCTCTCACTAGTCACATGGACCAAATCCTGCAAACACTTGCCTGTGAGAAGCAATCACTGCTCAGCAATCCTCAGAGACCTCAGAGGACACAAAGAAACCAGACTAGCAAGTGCAATAAAATGGAGAAGGAAGGGATATACTGGACACTGTTTTCATGAACAGTGTAGCAAAAAATCCAGAACCAACCATTTTAACTCCTTAGGAAAGCTGGCAGAGCGTAATAACCATGAGGTCTTTCTTCCTGCATCTCTTCTGAGAGCATGTACTGCCTAGGGTTACCCTACCAATGTTCATGTCAGCAAGGTTAGTCCCAGCACCAGGAAATCAGATCTTCTGATTAGGGGCTCAACTAGCTTATTGCAAATTTGGAAATACAAAGCAAGCTGAACAGCTTTGTGGCATGTCATTCGGGTCAGTAACATATTCTTGAATTTTTAAGCATTTATAAGGGCATGATAATTTTTACAGATGAGCACCAGAACTAGAGAAAGAGAAACCTGATTGTGCTATTCAAGCTATGTTTAGGCAACTGAGGGACACAGATACAGAAGTAACACAGTTTACTGCTTATTACCAAGCAATTAAAGCTGTTGTACCAGGGAAAAAGATGGGCCAAAATCAAGTGCTTATTTGAACATATCTTTACAAGATTTCAGGAAACAGAATAAGGGATCTTAAGACAAAAAATGTTTTGTGAATTAGTCCCATGAATTACTACCTGTTCCTGTTTAAAACTGTACCTAAAACTGCATGTTTAAATGTTTCTCATTCCTATATTCGAACTGTTTTGCACAGGCTTTATGCACTACATGAATGAAACAACAGAGAAGGACTTACCAGGTGGCCTAACAATGAGGAGAGGATTGTCTAGAAGAAAAAAAAAAACAAATAGAAAATTTATTATTTTGCTCCAAAGTTTGTTTTATAACATAAAACATAGAGAGTCACTGATTGAACATTTTCAATAAGGTGCTTCATCCTGTGATGGCATTCTTTATCGAATATTCCCATCAGCTCAAACCTTACACTTGCACTAAAACAGTACTCTGAATTAGCAATTTCTTGCTATTTTCTTGACCTATTCCATCACTGTAACTATACCACCGGGCCTTGCATTTAGCAACCTGTTTTTGTACTTGTGCCAGCTGCAAAGCCACCTTTGGCCATGACAAATGAAAGATCAGTGCTGCAAACAAAACTTTAAATTTGTATTTAACGTATTAAATAAAGCTGACAAAGCAGCTGATTTTAGATGGGAAAACTAGGCAATCAGACCCATATACTGGCAGCAGGAAAACAATCTGTAAGATACAGCACAGAATCCTGGAATTGTTTAGGTTGGAAAAAGGTCTTTAAGATCGCAGAGTCCACTGTCAACCCGGCACTGCCAAGTCCTCCACTAAACCATGTCCCTTGGTGCCACATCTACATGTCTTTTAAATACCTTCAAGGATGGGGACTCCATCACTTCCCTGGGCAGCCTGTTCCAAAGCTTGACAGCCCTTCTCTAGAAATGTTCCAGCACCTCAAAGTCTTCCTTGTAGTGAGGGGCCCAAAACTGAACACAGGACATGAGGTGCAGTGGTGATTACAGAGGCACAATCACTGCCCTGGTCCTGCTGGCCACACTATTGCTGATACAGGCCAGGATGCCATCGGCCTTCTTGGCCACCTCGGCAATGTCAAATATTATGCTTGGATTAATACTTGAGCCTCTCATTCATTTAATGAAAATCTGAATACATTATCCAGGACCATTCACTTATCTTGCATTTCTGCCTCCGTTCTGTGATGATTTACTTCCACAGTTCTTAGTGGAGCTTCTGAAGTGAGTACTACAGAATGAAGTCAAATGAGCAAAGATAGAGACTGCGTGAACCCCATGTCATTAAAAGGGCAAAATTTGCAAGAAACAACAAGACCTTTCACTCAAGTAAAGACTGAAAAAATTGTCCTTTATTATTCAGGGGAGCCACTGGCCTCTGGCTTGATGGAAGTAGAAGAAGAAATGGGAAAAAAATAGCTCATTTAACCTACTATTTTTGGAAGGGGGTGTTGCTCTTGATTGTACTTTCAGCCTTGTGAAAGAGCAGCATGCCTTGTCAAAAAAAAAGAACAGAGAACTTTGCCTGTCTGACGGAACTATTGCTTTCTGGATTTCTTCCAGAGACAACTGCTTCCAACTGTTTAGCTGTTCACAATTAGGAAACTAATTTACTAAATGTTTAGTCAATCTATCAAAGACTTTCCATTGCTTCTGTATTGTTGAACATTAGTAGTCCTTTGTATTTGAAACTGAACTGCCTGTTCTCCTGGAACTGACTTTAACATCACTTATATTTTCATAGTGGCATTAGGAGTGCTTATTATTTTCCTATCTTAACTGAAAACAAATAATTCAAATAAAAATACCCATAATCTGAAAGCAGCAAGTCCAGAATAATCATTGTTATTGGCTTGCTGGTTTCAGTCATTGCCCTGCCATATCTGTTATTATGAGTTTTGAGATGAAAATAAAAAGCAAACCATACCAGATTCTGTGATAAATGAGACTGAAGAGCTAACAGGTCCATAACCAAAGGGATTCTTTGCTTGGACTTTAAAATAATACCTGAAACAAGAAGAGAGGGGAAATAATATTAAAACAGGTCCCACTGCAATGGCTAAATTATAAATAACACTAAAACAGGGTAAGAATCAAAGCAGAATTCCACTGAGTGTCCTTTGCATTAAATGGAGTTGGATACTGAGCCAGAGTATGAGCTGGCTGTTACAGACAAATGTCTCCTTTTTACAATTGCTCCCATGCATATTTTTGGAACACTTATTTATATATCATCCCCCTTCCAAAAACCACATACAACGACATCCACTTTCTACGAAACAACTAATAGCAAAAGACTAAAAGAAAAAGTTGCAAGGAAACGAAATTCTGATCTCAGGAACAGTTTTAAAGCTGATTAACTCCTAGGAAAGCAGTGGTGTAAACTGCAAACTGAAATTGGATCAGATTTATACAAGATTGGAAGCTAAGCTTTTAACCTTTCTGTAAAAACTCCAGCAGCATTAAGATCACAATACTTGAGTAATAGAAGAAAGCATCACATGATGTCTTACTGATTTCCCCAAAGTATTTAAATCACATGCTTAACTCAAAGCACGACTCACCACTAGAACTCCGTTTTTTGCTCGACAGAAGCAAACTTACCCTTAGAGAAGAATACGTTTAAGTACATTTTTAGTTCATTTCCAAATACAATGATTTTTAGCTGATGGCTACCCTGACAATTTTCCCCAGATTAAAAGTTTCTTCTTTTCCTTTTAAATTTGTAGCAGCCCAACAGAAACCAACTAGAATGGAAGATTACTTAAAAATTTCCAGCACAGCATTTTCTAAATTCCTAAATTTAGGTTTTCCTTTCTTGCCTGCTTGCTCAACTTCATTCTTGTAAAGAAATTAATTAAAAAATTAAAAATTACTGTGCCTCTGTAATATCCACATTTGGATCTTGATTCAGCCTCTCATCCAAAAGCAGACATCTCCAAAAGCTCTACACACCTAACAGGGCAAGGGACTACTTGCATGGATGGTTGCCACCAAGCACTGGATTACCTCACATGACAGGGTCCCACCTGAATGGCAGGCCTGATGTATCACAGCTGGTTAAAGGGAGTCTGCGCCATCAAAAACATCAGGCTGCTCTTCCCGGTGAAGCTCTCCCCATCCTGCACAAAATCCTGCCAGTGCTGCTTCATTTGCATGGGCCACGCTGGGCTGAGACACAGTGCTCATGCCTTAGCAGGCAGCAGGGAAATTCAGCAGAAGCCTGTTGCAAGAACTTTGCTGGTTTTAGCCTGCCACTCAATATTTACCATGTGCACTTTCCTGTACCATCAGCTGTATTTGTTCCTCTCAGACTTAACCACATAGCAGGGCCTGGAAGGCCCCTCTGGCCTAAGCACAGCTAAGCAAATATGAAACCATTCACAACAATAAACTAGAGGGGACATGGTTGACCCAGCCCTTTGGCAAAGGTGCTTTTTTTTTCATTAAAAGGAGTGTCTTTTGTCAAGTAAGGTGAACTGCTTTGCCTTAAAATCAAACTGATCTTTATGAAAAGGCTGGAAAGATGTGCAAATAGTATCCTTCTTCTTTGCCTGAAGGGTGGTAGTCGCATGTTTTCCAGCCCACACCTTTTCCATAATGCTTCAAAGCACAGTGCAAAGTATGGATGCCTGCCTCCAAAGTATAATCAGATACCACCTTTCAACACAGTGGCACTGAGTAACCCTTTCAATACACATGTATTCATGGTAGCCTCAAAGCACTCCCATCAGATGTGTGAGTGAGATGATCCCCCTCAAAGCAACAGAGCAAGCAGCCCAAGAACCTTGTGCACCTATTTAAGTGGGGAAAAACATGCAGTTTTGTATCCAATGCATAATGCAGGGACTGACTACCTATGCAATCAGGACAACTGTACATTCAGCTGTCCTGCTACATACATAGAAGCCCGTCTAGGACATATACTGGTTCATGCTGCCTGCCTGTCTAAAAAAAACAGTGATGAAGTCATGAGTACATTTTTCTTCGCTAAATTGGAAAATTGATTCCTAAGCCTTTATATACACAAGAAGCCTCTCACAGTACCAGAAGGAGAGCCAGATCTCATGACTTGCTGACCTGTGATTTAAACATAGACAATGCTATGACTGGTGTATTAAGAACGTCAATAAAATAATGCAGTCAGGATATATTTCTTTCTCAGACATGACAAATAAAAAAAGAAATTGCCAAAGCCATGCTAGTTCCAGGAACCTGACATTTTCATTAGTCAGAATCCTTCAGCTGATGAATTTGCCAGGAAATCTCAAATCAGTATAACTCAACTGGTTTTCATCACATAAATACATGAACAAAACTTGCAATATATAATTTGATTTACACTTTGCTTAGGCAGAACCGTATGAATTGTTACCATTAGGCACAGAAGAATCACAACAGATGCAGTACCATTTGTTGTTCATTTTCAATACAGACAAGAAAAAGGCTTTTCCTCCTAAGCATAAACTTCCTTTGAGATTTTATATACCAATTCTAGTGAACAGTAACAGAGCATTGAATATATAACACGTTTTTTCATTTCGGCTACATGACTAATCATTCAACATACCTGTCCTTTGGAGCAAAATTATTCTTTGACTTAATTCAAGGTGTCTCCCTTCTGTTGGAATTAAATAGCTGGCACTGACAGTGCAAAGTGAGATAATCACTCAGCATGACAATTAGGGAAGCAATTTTTAAAAAAAAAATTAGTTAGCTGCAAATTCCTTTTTCCAGACTTTCCAAAGGCATGCCTGTATGGATCCTCAGCCCTGCACTCTGTCCAGTGTCAGGCTGAGATGGCAGGATGCACCCCCACGGCAAGAGCTAAAATCCTCCTCCTATAACTACACCATCCCTCCATAAGGAAAATGTGTAAATCAGTGCTTGCAGGTTCACAGGTTAATGCAAAGTGTCTTCCTCCATCTAAAATGGCCCAGCACTACATCCCTCATCAATATTTACAGATATTATAATAAGACATTGGAGCCAAGCTGGAAGAGGACCTTCCTACAGAGCTGATGTGAGGTAGGTATGTGCCACACACGTCTACCACCTGCACGGGACAACAGTTTCATGGACATCTTAGCTCTTCTGCGTGGCCGTGGTGGCACACAAAAGCCAGATGTGGTTGATGCTGCTTTTTGGACATACTGTGGCTTTGTTTTAATGGAGATCTAGAAAGGAAACAAATTTCTGGTGCATCTGGCCCCCTGAAACAGAAGATCCAGGCTCTGTTTTTAAGCCCTGAGTAAATGTTTGAGAACCTCCTATGAAATACTCTGTAGCAGGCACTGTGGGATCAAAATTTCCCCAGATGGAACAAAACCCAAGTGGACAGAAAGATTTCAGGAGACTTGGAAATATGATGGTGAAGGACGGTATTTTAAATCATGAGACTATCTAGTTACTCCCATCAGGCATTGACAGAGGTTTCCTAAAAAAGGCAGGAAAAAGCCTAACCATGCTTAGGAAAGGGACTGAAATGTTTATGGCAAGGATTATAATGTTTCTGACTGCAGAAGACTGGGTTTAGTGGTTGAGCAGATGCTGTCCAGCCCTTCGCATCATCTTCTGTGACAGCAGAGAATTAAGGTTAGGGAAGGGACCTTGTCAAAACTACTGGTTTAAAGATTTAATGCGGTTTAAAGTAGTTTTAGTGTTTACAACCACAAGTCACAAGGAAGCAGCTCTTGTGCCCACTGAAGCTGACCAGAGTTTCACTAATGGAAGAACTTCCACTTCTCAAATGGAGGTCAGACCAGGCCTCAGAAGAAAACTTATGACACGGGATTAAACATAGATTTCCGTTTTGTTTGTAAAACCTAAATACCAGGCAGATGTTTTCCAGGATATGTTGACAGCTTGAAATCTTCTCTGGTGCTGACTTCAGCCAAGATGCCAACCTGTTTCTCATACACTGCGCATGCTGCAAATCTGCACCACTCATAGCCCCTCATGGGACACCCAGCAGCCAATAGCATCTGCTTAGAGTAAATCCAACTTAATCAGACATTTCTCACCAAATGCACTAACAACACAGACTCAAAATTTTTGGACTAACTTCAGCTTTCATGCCATATTTTCTTAGGCATGGGATCTTTTTCCAGTGGTTAGGGAGTTATTTTTAAGACAAAAGGTATGCAATCAATTCAGTCTGTGGGTTCAGAGAATGTAAATGAGAATGGCTGATACACACAATTTCTCTGTTATAAAGATCTCTCCTTCTCCCCTACAGACCCCACATGAAGCCTTTACTGCCTTAGCAGAGCATACAATAGGGGCCAATGGATTATACCATCTTCAGGAAGATGCTGGTGACACAATATGCTTAAATGAATAGCACTTGCTTGAGCCTCTCTACCATGAAACAAATCTTAATTCGACACGACAGTCACTAGGTTCATGGAGATGAATTAATCTACAAGCTTGCTGTTCCTATAAAACTCCATTCAGATACAGACAAACTGTGGCCTTCTGAAGCCTGGAGTTAATGTACATCTCAGAGATATTGGCAGCTCAAATCCTACTAATTCCCCAGCACTGAGTGTAGCCAGGACAGCAGCTGCAGATATCCCGTGAGCTTTCACTGCAACCACTCCTTCTGGTGTTCTGGAGCCCTTTAGGTGTTGTGTATGAGAAGCAGAGAGTTATTTCTGGACTTCAACACTGTCCTTTGGGTATCAGGAGAGAGAGACTTGACTGAAAGGCTGAAGAGGTGAGGAGCTTCAGCTGGAAATGGCACAGAAGCAAGAAATGGAGGGCCACAGCCAGGAGAAGCCGGGGTGTAAAGGCAATGCCTCCCTGGCCTGCATGGGAGACAAGGTGAGAGTGGAGGAGTAAATACTGATGAGGGAGAAAAGGGCTGGGCATACAGAGGAGTCTGGGATGTGGAGGCAGGAACTGGTTCTAGCAGCAAGAGGAGAGTCATTTAGGGAGTGTCCTCAAGTCACAAGGATGTAGATGTACAAAGGCAGAACCATCCGCAACTGCTTCCATCACTATCTAGGAACAATGTTGAGGAAATCTCAAACTTCTTCCATCTTTTTAAAACAGGTGAAACCTGCAGAAAGCTGTGCCACATACCACCCTGCATACATTTGTAACAGCGTTTTGTAATGAGAGCGCTCACAGATGCAGAGCATACCACTGAAGCTCTCCACTGTGAAGTAATTTTGCTTTAACACACCATGAACTAGCCTTGAAGACTGTCACTAAGTTCTACATTATCAATCTTCTGAATAAGTGGCCTTTTCTTATCTCTTGTATATTTAAGAAAATGCCTCATGAAACGTGATTGACAGTACTGCAGACAGAACAGGAGAGGATAAGATGGAACATGTTTTCCTGTAACATCGTATTTCTGTACTTTTAACTCTGTGGGGTGCTCTAAATGTGCTTATCCTGCTTTTCCATAATTAGCATTCTCCTGCTAATTTTCCAGCTCTTCGACACTGAAGGTGTCCTCTGCTGAACACATCCCTTGGACAGCTGCATAAGGAATTACTGCTGAAGTTGCTCCGGTTCTGGCTCTCCCAAGGAGATGCCATGTCCTCAGAACTCTTTGGTTGGAGAGAAATCTCTGAGGAGGGGAGAGGGGAGCACACCCCCTTCTTAACAAATACTGTGATTTCTGGATGCTTGGATGTTTCCAGGACAGCAGGAGCAGCTCCAGGGGCAAACCTGTGTGAGTCTATGCTGAAGTCTGGAGAAGTATCATAATGTGGTCAGAAAAAATACGCCCCATCATATTTGACACCCAGTTGGCTACACTGCACTGGTTTTTCATAATTTATTTATCTATCATTTTACCTATTTAGAGTTTAGATGAAGGCCATGCTCAAACAATTCTGTTTTCTAGGTTGAGGTTCTCAATCAACTACTTTTAACCCACAGAACTTTCCCTTCGCCTATGAATTGTCTTGGAAAGAAAAGATACTTTGGCTGACACCATTTCTTTCTTCTGTGTTGTCCCAGCACAAACCCTGTGTGCCTGTCCAAGCAGTCAATCCTCAGATCTGTAGCTCACCATCAAGTAAGGCATGCCAATTCCAGCCCACAATCCCAGTGCATTGCTCCACTATGTGAGCAACAGCTTCCACCAGTGCCTAAGGGACTGTAGACAGCAGCATGTGAAGGGCCTAGCCCAAAAGAGTTTCAGACTCAGAATTTGAGAGTTAAGTATGTGAGACACTGAGCATCTCTCTAAAGGAGTAATTTTAATGCGGTCCCTCTGTAGCTGTTTACCTTCCCCTCAATCGCCACAAATTATTCCAATGTCATGTGAAGCACGCATTCTTGTTCTGCCATTTCAGTCAGATTTTTTGCAAGATAAAGACCTAAAGCTCCTGCCAAACTGACTTCTGAGCAATTGCCACAGCCTCACTTTATACCACCAAGCCTTCTCTTCCAGCACTACACATGTGAACAGAAAGCGAAAACAGCCTAGTGGGCAGCATTTCCCCAGCAGCCCTTAGGCATCAAATCTTGGCCACGCATATGTTGGAATGGCCCACATCACATCAAGTCTCATCACGGGTATATTTTAGTATATTTTAGTATACTTTCCCCCCCAACATTTGATTCAGTTATGCAGAAGACTAGGAAATACATTTTAAAACAAGGTTTTCTTTGTTACTGATATGTGTTCTTATACACACAAACATGTATACATGAATACACTGCCATCAGCTCCAGGGTTAATTTGGTAAAGATATCATGTTGTGGTGCAGTTTGTAGAACAATTTGCTGTCCAACAGAATGAGTAAAATCTAAATCAGATGTAAGCGTTTATACTAAGACGAAGAAAAACAACTGACAATTCTCAAAATTTGTTTTTTTCCTTAACAGAACTGAAAAGGCGTGGAACAAATCCTTACCGTGTGTTGGGCTTCAGGTTCTCAATTGGCAAGTGAGTAGACCCTGCAGTCCTGGTTGACCACTTATTCTTTAAAAAGTCATCATAGGATGCACTGTAAACCAGATAGCCTGTAAACAGGGAAGAGAAATAGTTGTGAGGATTCTAATTAAATTTTAAATAAATGATATCCCTAGGTGTCACAGTAAATTTTATGGATTAAAAGGAGTGGAAACATCTCTGAATATGAAAGTGATTCCATGCCAAACTCTCTTGGAAAATCCCAGCCTATAAGAATTTCCTATCATTAGCTAATAATGATGGAGCATTACATCAGAGGATGGCACCCAGTTGTGAATTCTGATTTAAAACACAATGAAGGTAAAAATATGACAGAGGCAACCCATTCACTGTTTTAAGTGATACATTGATTGTGCAGACACTAATGTAGTCAGAAATATCAGAGTTTTTTTGGGAAAAAATCCATTAAAATTATACAAAATTCTCAGAACCTTGCTTGTCAGACTGATATTCGTTCAAAATTTCAGTAAAACAAGCTAAGTATAGCCTGGGCCCCAGATTCTGAGATAATTGACTGCGAC
Organism: Pachycephala philippinensis; assembly: GCA_013397055.1. Classification (NCBI taxonomy): domain Eukaryota; kingdom Metazoa; phylum Chordata; class Aves; order Passeriformes; genus Pachycephala; species Pachycephala philippinensis. Next base: position 596,652 of record VWZT01015009.1, read on the forward strand.
AATTGACATTCTTTTCCTTCCAAGAAAAAAAGCAGACTAGAAGACCAGCAAGCCAGAAGCCCCTCCACAGGGAGTCCACTCCTGTAGCCACGCTCAGAGCCAGGCAGGACCCAGACCAGGTCCAGCCATGCAGTCACCTCTGCTTGGAACAGACTGCAGCCAAGTGTGAAAGATGCTCCAAAGCAGGCCCTGGAGGTGGCTGCAGTGAAGCTGAGGGCATTACCTGGGGGCAGAAGTGCTCAGTCAAGCAAAGCACTATTACAGCTACCACGCAGGCATGATGTGATGCCTTCAGAACCACTGTCACAAAATCAGTGCCAAAACCTCGAGATCTGTGGACTAACATGGGCTGCTCAGTCTGGCACTGAGGGATGACTGATGGACCTTTCTCATTCCTCAGAAAGTAACTCGCCTCCCTCAGAAAACTGCAGAGGAGTGAGAAGTTCATGAGCCACCAGCTCAGTTTAAAGTGAAAATGGTCATTTAAGAAAACCTTCCCCTTCTCCACTTTCCCATCAGGAGAGAAACCCTCAGGACAGTACCTGTTACCATGTCTCCTTGAGCAGGTTTGGCCCAGTCCACAATGACAAAGGAGTGACAGCCTTCAACTGCCACGACCGTGATGTTGTGAGGGGCTTTCAGGGGACGCTGATCTTTCTCTCTGAAGTCATTAGGGATGAGTTCATCAAGGCTCTCCACTTGGAAATGCTCCAGAGCCTCTGTCAAGGAGCAAGGGGCTGCTGGATCCTTGTTTAGATAGGTCACATAAGGAGCTAGAAAAGACAGGGAAGGGTGGCACTTAGTTAGCAGTTTGAGGCATGCCGGAGTAGCACACAGGCTGGCGATTTCCTAAAGAGAGTCAAGTTTTGTGATGCATTTTAAAATTCCTCACCTTCCAGCCCACAGACTGCTGCCAACAAAGCACGGCTCACAGCGAATCTGATTGATGAGCAGCGGGAATGGGATGCCAACCTTCAGGTTTACTCCACACTCACAACTGCACCAAATTATGCAAAGATGGAAGGACTGTCTTTGCTACAAGAGGCAGAAGAGAGCAGTCTGACTGCAGCACTCTCTGCACGCTACCTCCAGCTGCTCTGGAAGGTACGATGAAAATGTCACCCAAATTCTGCCTTTCCACACATGGGAGCACATCCCTGCCAGGGCCTTCAATCATCTAAGACTTTACAGGTCTAAGTAGTTGGTTCTTACACAAATATCCTGAAGCTGGAGCGAAACAACAAAAGAAACGTGAAAAGTAATTCCAAGGTGAAGTCCAACCAGTTTAAAGGGATTGTTGTGGTCCCCTGGGTACTAAGGGACCAGGAGTCATGAGTCCCTACCTTCCAGGCATGTGGTCCCAACCTGTAACTTCTGTTTTTAAAAGCTTTATACCGCCTGGAATTGCACTTCAGTTCAGGAAAAGATTAAACCATCTTTTTATTGCCTTAAAAGTCACCGTAACATTCCAAGTAACGACTATAAAACTTGCTTTGGAAATGTTTATTCAGTTGCAATAATACAATTCATTGAAATGGTAATATTATTTCCCTGGTGCCTTGAAATGTTCATAAACCAACGTTTCTTGGTTTATCTTATTGGATTTCATGCCCTAAAGGAATTTTTTCCAGATCTTGCAATGAAGTTAATTTTAGCTTCTCCAGCTAAATGAATCAAGAAGCACTGTCAGTGAGAGAGCTGAATAGAAACATTATGAAATTGTTTGGACAGGGAAACTGAAGATGCACTGGAAAAAGTTTTGGCATATATAAAAACAAATCTTTTACTCTAGCAGCCGAGTTCCACTCTAAGCCACATGAAGCTTGTGGATACCGGAAGGGAAGCCAAGACATGTCAAAGATGATTCTGCATTCCCTGAACTCTCTTCTGAAATGCTAGGTGAGTCATCAGCTGACCTGACCTCAGTTCAAGTGCCAGAAGGGCTGTAAAGGGCTGCAGGGGGTGTCACCAGCCTGGGGTGGAGGCTGGAATGCAGTGCCCTACAATCTCCAAATCCCTCTGTTCTGGCCCCCAGCTGCCTCTCTGACAAAGAAGCAGAGCAGCTCTGAAGTCAGTGCTGCAACACCAACCTACATACTTGAACAGCTCATGTACACAGGAGACACAGCTCGTGTAATGGTGGCTCCTTCACCAAATTCCTTCTACTGCGAAAACATTCAAATAGCAAAATCATATTTATCTCTACTGGGTTTATTTTTTGGAAAGTTCATATCCAAAATACCATTCATTCCTTGACTTTGAAGCACCCTTTTGACACACATGCTTGTGCAAGGTGGATGAAATCACTGGGGTTGGACAGATCAGTGTAAAAGAATCAGGTTCCCCAGAGGAAGACTCACACCTACACAGAAACTTGCACTGCTGGAACTACTGGTGTGAAGTTAGATGCAGTTAAGCTGAACTAAGCACTCTTGCTCTCTTACTAACTTCAACTAGACCAAACACAATGCAGAACACAGAGCAGAGCACTTACACTGAAAGAGTACAAAGAGGTTTGTACAGGTTCAACAAAATCATTGTGGGCCCACACATAGACATGCAAGCATTGAAGCAAGGAAACAAGTACTGCTGTTCGGGTTTCCAAGGTGGCAGTCCTTAAAAGGACCACACACAAGTCTACTGGATGTGTTTGTGCAATGGGCTCGGCTTAAGGGCTGGCCTTGCTGGAACAAGAATTCTTTGCAGCACAAGCAGTGAGCTACACAAACCAAAGGACATCCTTACCAGTGAAGCGTTTCTTCCCAGCAATATCATATTCTGACACAGGGCCAGTGCCAACAACACTGGTCTCTGGATAGACAACCTCCAATTCCATCGTTGTAGAAGCAGTGGTGGTGGTGACAGTGGTGGTGGTTGGTGGCAAAGTGCTCTCAAAAAACTCGTAGTCTTCAGAGGAAACATAAGATGAAAATGTTAGCATGCTTCATCTAATTTTGGCTTAACTATGCAAAGGGAAACATTTCTGCCACAGTCCCAAAGGAGTGCCACACACCCTGCCCTGGCTGCTGCACACTCCTTACAAGCCTCTGTGTCAAGGCTGGTCACACCTCAGCCTTGCAATGGTTTCTACCGAACTGATGGACAGTGAGCACAAAGTCTTTTCCTCAAAATACTCATGTCATTGCTGATTTAGACCTCACTCACACAGTTAAACAGGATGACAATTAACAAATGTATTTGTCCAGCAATATCCTGAACGTGTATCTGCCACCTCTTCTCACAACCCCCAAGAGACAATGGCACAGTAATTGAATCCCTGGCCAAAGCCCTCAGATGCCAAAGGAGGGAGATAAGGCAGAGAAAAACCCGTCTTTTTTAAGAAAACTGTGTTGTAATTCTAAAGCCCTAGAGGTGGTTCATACTGCTCTCAAACCCTCCTGCAACTGGAGATGTCGAGTCCAGTACTTGCCATTTGTGGTCCCTCCAGGGCCATGAAGGAAGGCAAACTGCCCCACACGAATCTCATTATGTTCAGTCCTATTAAATTCAGTGCTCTTTGAAAAGCTATTGTGCTACCTGATTGGCACACAAAATGAAGGGAAAGTAGCATTTGGCATCCCTGCCATGACCTCACGCAGGCTGGGGAACTCAGCTCATGTCTTTGACTGCTCTATGCTTAAACTGCTAAAGCGTTATGTTTTCTGCAGGTGACCTGTACCTAAGGGGAGGCCTGGCAAAAGACCTGTGCACTGAGGATATTCTGCATCCATGAAGATGCAGGGAACATAGGATGTGTGTCTTGTGCAGTTTCTAGTTCATCCCCTCCTCCCCACGCTCTAAACGTCAGTCTCGGTATGAAGTGGTCGGAATTAAAAGTACAAATGTCTGTGATATCTTCCACTCAGCTGCTGCACTATCTTTTTAAATGTTTTTCTGTTGTTGGTTAGACTTAAGATCCCAGCACTATAACCACAAAAAAAAACCCAAAACTTTCATTGTTCTAGAGCCATAAATTCTACTGAAATGCTTTTTGTTTAACTGAGGTCTGTACTATCCACTTTCATATGCGGGGGTAGGAGCAAGAATTGGAGGATTAAAAGGGATAGAACATCAGATGTCACTGATGGCAGAAAGTGAATGCTTGTTCCAATAACTGAGAATTTGCATTCCCTATGCAAACTTACATTTAAATGCTGTGACTTGACGCTTCCTCTTCAGCTAAGTTTTGTATGTCCTTGACTATAGTATCAATATGGCATGAATATAACTCTGAAAAAATAATTCCCTCTTTTTCTTTCATCTGATTTTAAATCTCTTTGATTTAAATTCCACATGAATTAAGCTGATTAGTTGTTTTATATGTAGGTGATCTCATTCAGTATGAGCATGCTTAATTGCCTAAATACAGACTACACATTAAAAAAAACAACTCACTAAGGTATTTCAAGTTTCCAGGGCTCAAATGCTATTTGGATTTTGTATTTTAGAGAATGTAATTTACTTTGACTGCGCTGGAGTTAGAAGTTGTACCAGAGAGAGTAAATCTAAAATTGATGCAGTGTCTATATGGCACAGCTCTGAAAAGTAATTTATTTCCTCAATAGGCTCCTGTTAGACTGCAGGACTGATAGAAAGGGACTTCTATGTCCAGAAACTGGTGGTTTTACACCCTTTCTCTTCACATGTGATGCAGAACTGTTTTCCAGCTCACCACCACTTGCTTAAGCTCCTATTTACCAATCTGCCTCCTTGAACCCAGTTCTAAAGAAAGAAGACAGAGAAAAAAGCAACATGACACTTGGAATAGACTTCTACAGTTAAACAGTACCATCATCATATATCACATATGCCTCTGGAGTTGCTGTCACTTCTGCATCCAGTCCTGAGAACATATCTATTGAAGGAGAAAGAAAAAAATGCCGTAAGAATTCAATAAAATAATTCTGGAATAAAGTTTAAAATAAAAATATTTAGCCAGTTGAATTGTAAAGAAATAAGATAACTGCCTGGTTTCCAAATAACACAGTGACAGTCCACTCTGCATATTGAGAATACCAGATGAGAAGCTAAGTGCAGTAGTCAGGAGTTTTGCTGGGGGAAAATGGGTTCAGGGCTGCTACACAAAATAAAGAGTCCAGAAGCTCTGCCCCAGGCCCCAGCTGCTCCGGAGCAAAGGTAGGCTGCCAGCAACTGCATAGTGCTCACATCTGGATTTGACAATATTTTATACTCTCAGAAGCAGCAAATGTGAAAACATTATATGCCAAAAAAAACCAACCAAGCAATTAAATATTTCTACCCAAATATTTTTGCGGAGGTATAAAAACAAACAGCCCACAGAGCCATGACATTTATAGACCATGTCAATGGTCTTGCAAGTAATGCAGCCCAAAAGGAATGGATTTGTAGAATGAAGTAATTAGTGCTGGATTTTCTGAGGTTTTACTCTGCATCTGCTCTGCTCTGATCCTATGGAATGGCTGCCCATTACGGGTTGGGGCACATAGGTGTGATCCTGAAGCACTGCTTCTGCTTTAGTTTCATCCAACACGAATTCAGTTCAGGAAATCAGAGCGAGATTGCTCCAGGATGCAAATGAAAGCATAGCAAGGACAGATGATTATGAGGTGCACATCAAAAACACTCTCCTGATCCACCCCAAAACCCAATGCAAATGCACCAATAGACTTCCCGGATGACTATTCCTTTATATTATCTCAGTATCTCTGCAGGACATGAATCCAGCACCAGATACATCAACCATCAAGTACCTCATCTGTTGAATCCCGAAGGCTTTCCTCCATACTCTGAGGAAAGCATTTCTCCACGTGTTATTCAGGGAAGCCAAAAAGTACACAAAGCTCAGAACAGTCATAAAAAGCCATGCAAACAAAGCAAAAGCACTGTGCTGTGACCCGCTCCAGGTACCATCAGAAGTCTCCAATGAAATGCTGTGGGAGTGGCCAGCGTGTGAACAAAGGAAAGAGACAGCTTTGACCTCAGGACACTTCACGTACATTGGTAATGTTCCTGTAACACTCAATAGGGAAGCAATAGTGTTATTTTTACTAAACCAGTACTGCAAACAGTGCAAAATTTCAACTGCCAATGTTAATTAGTTCACAAATATAATCTGACCCATTTTCATTTTGCTGATTTCTTTTAGAACCAACAATTACAGTATGACTGCTTTTTTTCTCCTAAAATAATTTTCTTTTAAATACACTTTGTGATTTTAATAACAAAATAAGCTTTAAAACACAGGAAATGGGTTTATTCTTGTCAGACTTTCATATATTAGAATCTGAGACTTCCTCATGGTAGAATTCTGCAGCCACTCTTCAGGAGATGATCTCCTTGGAAGTCACTTGACTTCTCTGAGGGTAGTCAGTCACAGTCAGATTCTTTGCTGAATTCTGCCAATCTACCCACAACTGGCCAGCATCAACCACCATCTACAATGCATGCACTTACCTCTGACTGCCTATATCCAAGTAAACAAGAGGATCAGATATGCAGAAATTTGAAATCTTTCATGGGCAGATTTCAACTCATCCATGCTTATTAGCTGGTAAGTCTTTGGCCTACCTACAACCCAGCAAAGCCAAATTTCATTTTCTATTTTTTTACTTAATTTCAGTGTCTGTGCTTGTTTAGCATTAGCTGTGTCATGGTGATGATAGGGGTACTTCCCAACAGACCTCTCATTTTATTATTTTCTCTACATACTCCAGCTGCAATTCTTCACCTTGCTCCATCAACCTTTGCTGAAGCTCTTGAGTAAACCCTGCCTGTAACAAATGAGGCCAAGCCTTCCTAAGACCTTCCTTGCCACAGACTTTTGGTCTCTGTAAGGACAGTCTTGTCCTCCTTGTCTTACAAAATCCATCATTTGATTTTATCACACGTAACGCGTGGTTAAGTCTCCACCTGTTTTTTTCTTTCTGAGTTAATGAATAAAGTTTAGTTGATTTCACTGACAAATCACGCTTGTGTGGCCAAACCCCTCCTTGGAAGTTAAAGACTGCTGAATCTAGTGAAAAGCTGACAATACATTCTGCTGGGTCAAGAAAAAATCCTGCCAGAGATAAAAGAATTTTCCAAAGCTTAAGTAGAATATTTGGCGGTGGGTTTTGGCGCTTGCAGCCTGTCTGTTTGTGAGTAAAGCACTTAGCAACAAATATCAAGCTTTGGCAGAAAAAGTATTTCACTAAATAATGTGGAGTAATTTCTAGACTCAGATTAAAGGGAAAGACAAGATAAAAATATAATTTAATATAATTTGGAAATGATCAAGTGAAAACTGCATTAATTGTTTTGATAATTCAAGTAGTAGTTGTGTACCCCTCTTGAAATACACACTTCACTTGTTGAACAGTCATCATTAAATAAATACCACAAAGATCTTTTCTTTTCAAGCAAGTTCCTTTGTGGAACAGGCAAGCTGTTTTGCTGTGTTTATCTAAACCTGAAGCAGGTTGCTAGGATTTAAAAAAACTAAAAAAATAAAGACTCTTCAGAGAAGCTTTCAAAACTGCCAGGTAGGGACTAATATTGCTCAAGCTATATACCAGGTAAGAGGCAGAAATCCAGCACCATCTTGTCCTTTCAGTCTTTCACTGTGAGGCATTTGCAGACACACTGTCAAAACGCCAGGCAGTATATGAGTTATTTAAATGCCATTCTCATTGAACACACAGCCTGAATAAAAACTTAGTTTTCATTCATGCCTCGATGAAGTTCAAGGATTCAGCAAGCCCATCTGGTAGAAGGCAAAAAACCCAAGCAGGATTTTTTAAATGTTCAGAAAATCACATGAAAATTCCCCAGCTCGTAACTCTCTGCTAAATATAACACTACAAAGGATTTTGTTGCTCATCTTCTGGAGCCTACTTTCAGTTTAACCCCAGACATATTTTATGAACTTCTACTGTTCTTAAAATGTGTATTCTCAGAAGACGTCCTCCAGGTACAAAACAGCACAGGCCAAAAAAGAGGAAACATTACAGGATATAATCAACATTTAAGATAAGCAAAAGGAGCTGGGAGGTGTGGGAGGGATTTTAACTACCAAAAATCATGGTTCCCTTTAGCTAACTTTGAAAGTATGAGAGTCACCATATATAACAATATTTGTAACACTTTTGTAAGTACAATTAAGAACTATGAACTTTCCATAGGGAAAAGCAAAAATCTTCATATAAATATTTAATGATGATATACATTTGTGTGTGTACACATCTGTGCACACTTCTTTAAATGCACACTGTCAAACACAGCTAATTATTAATAAATACTAACACTATAACTCATTGTAATTCCACCTGCACAAGGAACTGACATCTGACTCATTCGTTACCTAGGGCAGCTGGTCAGGGAATTTTGTTTTCTGCTTCTGAGATCCTCTCCCAAGATGCCATCCTTAGACTCACCGTGAATTGCTGAAGCCATACCCCTCCAGATCACTGCCCTTTTCAAAGTGATTGATAGTTCAGCTTCCTAGGCCATGGTTACGTGACCTGCTTGTAAATCTACTTTAAGAGATAAAGGTGTATGGGAGAAAGGTGAAGGGGTTTCACTACCCATTAAAACTGGCTGCTGCAGCTGTCAGATGTCTGACTGCCAACATGCTGGTAAAGTTATGGCTGTGCTGCTATTGCCCATTAGTAGACTGGGTTGAGGATTACAAATGGGAAGAATAAGGGCCACCATGGTGCTCCCTGATCTGGTCTGGCAAAATAAGCAGCTAACTCACCAGCAATGCAACATCCAGGTGCTGAAAGCATAAAACGTGAGAGGGAACAGGCTCAACACCCAAAGATTCTAGTGCATTTATATGTGTTTACTTTGGATTTCAGTTTGGCACCAAAACCTAAGCTTGTATAACTGCAACAGGGATAAATGACATGCACTGACACTGGTTTGTATTTTCAGATAATAAAGAAATCAGTGTACAACTCTCTGCCTTATCTATGCAGAACCAGGGGTGCCTTTCACCAGCTTCATCTGTGCTGTGCTGCATTCCTGCTAGACAATCTATCTCCAAGGGCTGGCAAGAGAACAAGCATCTCACTTTGCAAATGCTGTTGCCACCATGGCTCAAAAGAGAGACTTTTCAGAATTCACTGTGATAAATGAACATAAAATAGACAAAATGTATAGTTCCCCCAGGTTCTTCCCTGACCTGAAATTGAATGAGAAAACCTTTTATGTAAGTGCTTTGACCACAAAGCTACTGCCTAAACTTGTGCCCCTGTGAACAAACATATATGATAAAAGTGGATCCAACACAAGAAATTTGCTGAAAACAACACGATTCCACAAAAAACTTCAGCTATGGTGAAAGTTGGCATTTTCCAATTAAAAACCACTTAACACCCAAACTCTTCTTCATATGCTCTAATCTCAGCTCCCACCTTATCAAACGGACCAAAATCTTCAGAGGCAGATTCTTTCCCATTCTACATCCATGTAACTGTGCTGTACAAACGGCGCAGCCACGGAAATTCAAACAGCACAAAAGGAAATTACCTTCTGCATTGCACTCTGGCAGGCCATCGAACCCAAGGAGCAAGTTGCCTTCATCATCATACTCTCCATAGGTGCCTGGAGGACAGGTTGGTGTGGGTTTCTCAGTGGGTGGCTCAGTGGTGGTTGGTTCAGGAGTGGTGGTGGTGGTGGTTGTAGCAACAGTTGTGGTGGTGGTAGTGGTTGTAGTTGTTGTTGTAGGCACTGTTGTAGTAGTAGTTGAGGGAGTGGTTGTTTTCTTAATCATTTCAAGACCAATCAGAGGCTTTCCTCCAAGGCTTATTATTGGTTTATCTTGTGCACTCGCTACAGGTTTACTAAATCTGCTATGTCCAAACAAAGGTAATCCATCTGGACTCACCATTGGAGCACCCTTTTCATCTAGGAGAGAACAAAACCAAAAAATCTCACCACTAATCCATTTCAAGCTTATAGCATTAAGCATTACTGTGTTTTATCACAGTAGATACCACAAGAGCATTGACAGTGTGAATACAGCCTCCTGTAACTAAACTGACAGAAGACAGAGGGTATTACTTAGGAAAGAGCCATGGCTAAGGAAGCTCGAAAATGGTTCTGAAGAACCTCAGATAAACCACAGTGGTGTTCACATTTTTCAGCTGTTTGATAAACCCTCCAGGGAGGTTTCACTTCAGAATCCCAATGTGCAGACAACGACTGCATTTCATCTAAGTCACTCTCATAACTGTTGATGAAATGTATGATGAATCCATATTCTGCTCCTTAATGTCAAACATGTGCAAGGAAAAACTGGGATGAGCTGGCAGGATGCTGTCACTGTAGATAAAGTTGTGTGCCAAATTCTGGATACTGTAAATATTCATGGTAGCCAGTTTAACAACAGGCACTGAATTTGTATTCGAGAGATCTGTACAGATGGACTGACATGCAAACAGCAGTGTCTTCAGAGAACACACACAGGATTTCTTCCTATTTGTGGTTGGTTTTAGAAGAAAAAATGAAATAAACACATACATATGGCTGGTACAGTCCCAGCAGTGGGAAATAGTTATTTCTATGTATATAAAGATATAAACAATCATCAATCCTTATTCTAATCATCAATCCTTATTCTGGCTCAGTTCTGCAGTCCTTTCTAATGCCGATACAAGTGAGATGGACTTGAGTGATTCTTGCTGCCTCGTACTCAAGAGTCCCACAGGATGCCTCAAAGCCTCCCCAGGTCCTGCAATGTGCTGACTGTCTGAGACCTGAGGTACAAGCAACTCCAAATGGCTTGCACGGGAACTGGGGATGCCTGAAGCATTCAACAGCTCAAAGACTTGTACTATGTGTACAAAAACTGTAGAGCTTTTTTCTGTAAGAAGGAAATTGTAACTTACCAACAATTGTACGTCCATCCCCTCCTAACTTCACTCGGAGAGGGTTGCCTTGGGAATCTTGGAGATATTTTCCTTCAGCATTTAACACTAGCCCTCGGTCAAGATCTACAATCTAAAAGCAACAGATGGACTCAAGTTTAGCTAGCACAAGAGGGGGTGAAATGAAATTGCACAGCAACAGAAATCCTGGGGAAATTCAGACACTAAGTGTGATGTTCAGGAATAGCTACAACACACCTGAACTTTTAAAACTATCTAAGTGTATAGTAATCACTGAGATACCACTGCTGAAGAAAGCCGATTTCCAGGAACTGGGCTCCAGAGCTGTACAGCCATATTCATATCACCTACTGTAGCTCTCGTGTGCAAAGGAGCAAATCCCTTGGTCTTCTTGGGCTGCACAACTCCTAAGGTGAATTCCTGTAATACTGATTTCAGTATGACCCTGAGTAATTCTGAAGATGGGATTTAGAATTATGTCTAACCGAACAAAACTTAAAAAATTAGACTAGTTACTTTATATTGAAACAACAGTGAAAACAAAGTAGCTAAGATTTTAATTGGGACAGGAGACTGAAGAAAAGCCTCTGTCTCATAAAGCAAATACGTCTGAGAGCTTGGACTGAATTCCAGAGTTAACTGGAGTTAAAATCCAGTCCTCGTTGCTATTTCAACCCAAAATAGCTGAACCGTATGCTGTTTTAACCTGAGGTAACAGACACTGAGCCACAGAACACAAAAATGCAAAAGGTGTTAAGTGCTGGGAGGAAACTGGGAAGGGGACAGAAGCAGCAATCGCAGGTTGGCAAGACAGACTTACAGCTGGTGCTGAGGAAAAGACTGCAGCAGGAAGGACAGCAGATGATGAGATCAGTCTCTGAAGCCCTCCAGGCCCCAGATTTGGCATACATCCTCTTGCTTTACAAGGTGTTCATCCTGCTTGCAGCAATGCCTTCCCCCCATGAGGCAGAGAAATGCCCCATGGCCTTCCAAGGACCTTTCTAGCCCCTTTTCTGGAGTCTATTTGAAGTACTTTGGGCATGCTTTTCAAAATGCCTCCCTTGAATGTGACACACCTGGTGCACTTTTTTATGTTCCTCTAATGAAAATGGTAAGATTGAAATGGCCATAAAATAAATGTCTTTATGTGTCATGCCACGTGCGAGCAGCTCTGCTGACGCCAGGGAGGCTGATCACAGACTCCTACTGCTCAGCACTTGGGCCAACATGCAGAAAGCACCAGTTCCTTCCCTGCTTTCCTTGGTTAAAAACTCATTGTAAAGGATTTTAAAAGACAAGGTGTGGGCATGAAGGCAGTTTGTGGGGCTTTCCTATCAATGGCATCTGAGCTCTTCTGCAAATACCTCTGGAAATACATCTGAAGAACGGCAAAGCCTACATAAGTGCATTTAAAGCATTGTGACAGTTATGGAGTCACTTCTTATTTCAAAACTCTTGCTCAGGAGCTTCTACCTGGAGTGCAAGTCTGGGAGAAGCATTGCTGAACATGCCTTTCACAGCAGCTATCCCAGGCAGTCTCCACTCACACTGCACAGCAGACAACAGCCTGCTGTGTCAAGAGTCCCTGAGTCACTGGGGAGCACAAATCTCACTTACTTTGACAAAAATAACGTTTCTCTAAATTTCATAGGAGTAATGTTATGAAGTTTAAAATTCAACCCAACAGGCCTTAAATTTAAAATGTTAAAATAACAAAACCCAGAATTTGTCATTAGATTTCAGTGGACGAGTGGAAACTAAACCCCTAAGTATAGCTTCACTTTACAGCTGCATTGACTGAGGCCACTGCTTGCCTGTCTTTTCTGAATGAAAATGTAAGTACAATAAAAGGCCAAAACATCTTGAATTTGGAGAGAAGGTCACCCTACCCACTTTGTTCCTTGAGGGCCATTGATTACTTTCTGTCCACTTGGTTTTCCATTATTACCAGGGATTGCTTTTCCATTTCCATTTCCATTTTTCGTTGTAAGATTTGGTCTGCCATTATAACCTGAAACAGGGAAGAAAACACACTGCTCTGAAGAAAGCTGTGCAACCTACAAGCCATATTTTAAATTGCAAGTAAATATATTTTCTGGCTGATTTGAATATAAACGAAAGCAGAAAGAGCCCTCACCACACTCCACAAACCAGGCACTCCATTTCTTCTTGCAGCAACTGTTGTGATACTGTCAGATTTCTGTAGCTGACACAAGAATCTGAAATTGTTTTTTCTGAAGAGGTTAAACACTCATGGTTTGTCTCCATCATGTTTATTTGGTCTCTTTATTCCCTTTTTTTTTTTTTTAAGAAAGCAGGGCAACATTTCTTGATGGCATTTACAATCATTAAAATGTTTGTGATCTTTGTAAGCATTTCAGAAGTAGGATGAGGGAAGAAACAATTATTAAACACAACCACTTGTTCAATCCTATCCTTATACAAAGCTGTAGTGACAAACTGAAAGGAGAGGGGATGGGAATTATCTCTATACCTTTTTTTTTTTTTTAACCTGGAAAAGGAAGGAATCTTCTCTAGCTGAAAAACCACTGCTAAACAGAAGCACACTCAGGTCACAAGTGGAGAAGCAGTAGCACTGAGCTGCAGGCCCCCCACCTCCAAAAGGGCAGCAATTTTCACATCTTATCTCAGGGACTTGCCTCCAGAAAAATATAATGGGGAAAAACAATATATTGACTTGAAAAAAAATTACCTGAACACTTGTTAGCTGTAACTTCACAATTGCATTGCTACAGTAAGCTTATATAACCTCCATATAGAAATCTGTTATTTTTTTCATGCCATACATCTCGTCCTCCATGGTATTATTCAAGGTCTACTCCCATCTTAAAGCTCTTTAAGCTGGTGAACCTCTACACAGCACTGAGTCTGACTAAAGCATACCAGATGCACCAGCCCAGCTGGCACAGTCCTCACTGAGCAACAGTGAGGCCACATCAAACAAAACATTATTACCTACAGACAGCACAGAAGGTATTTACTAAAACACCCAGGTCACTAAATACTATTTTAGATGTCCATGCATTGGAGGGAGAACAAGTATTTCTACCTAGCAAAGTCACTGAGACTGTCAGGGACTTTCCACAGGTGACATGAGGAATCAATACCTTGATGTGTAGCGGACCCTCTATTCTACTACCCAGGTCAGCAGATACTCTGTCAGAAAGCAGGTCTCTAACTTTTGGGGTAAATCACAGCCATAAAGGTATAAGATGGCCTGGCTGTGATGGACACAGTTCTCAAAAGGTATGGACAACCATGAGCTGTCCCTTAGAAAAGAGAGGAAAGTGGCTTAAAAATTCCTTAAGAAAACATGGAATGCCAGGGCATCATGAGGAAACACCTCCCTGCCTAGGCATGGGCAAGGTGATGTACTATGGAACCTACAAAGGACTTTTAGCAATCCACGATGAAGAGCTATGTACCTGAGAGGTTGTCATATTCTGAGTACAAATGTACTTTTAATGAGCATTCGGTGAAGTCACTGATCAATAAGGAACATAGCCCTTTTCCAATTTAGCACCTAACTCTGTCACCCTCTCTGTGGATCATGGGATCCTGTGCAGATGAGATAACAGGAGAAAAGGTCTGGGGCACCACATTACACCAAACAGGCAATGTCCTCAAGAACTGGGCTTCCCAGCAACCACCAAAATAAAAAGCAACACATTACACTTAGTAACTGAACTTGCATTCTGCTGGAGGACTTTTCATCTAGCTGCTGATCTTAGGAAAAACACAATTAGTGAGATTAGTACAATAAAGGCAGGATACCTGATCTATAAGGAGGTCTAACAAATTGCCGCTGAGAAGGGCTCCCCAGCCTGGAGTTCAATAGTCGCTGACGAGGAGACGAAGTGGAAGAAACTGCTGGAGAAACAGTGTGTGTGGTGGTAGATGCAGCAGAACGTGGCCAGACAAAGCTTGGTTTAGATGGGGTATGCTTGTTAGAGGACTGAGTAATCCGTGATGCTATGGCAGAGCTTCTTGGTGATTCAGGAGAAGACATTTTTAATGTTGGAGGTTTTTCCATCTCTTCCTCTTCAGAACCTACTTTGTGAGGTAGAAGGGTGTCCATAGATTTTCTTTTATTGCTAGCAGTGTCTTCATAGATGTTTTTGTTACCTCTAGAAACAGAAGGGGACCATTTTGCTGCCAAAGATGTGGGTTTCACTTCTGCTTCTTTCTGATCATGTTCACTGTAATAATCGTCCTCTTCATTAGAAACTGACTGATGAGATTTAGATGAAGAGGAGGAAGGAACTTTTTGAGGAAGTTCAGTGTTAGACATTTTTGAGGGCAACAGACCATATTTTTTCTCTGTTTGGGACGCTGTTCTTGTAGCAACTCCTGAGCGAGTAGGTAATGAAGGACGAGCTTGTCTCGAAGTGGGTGACAACCTTTGATTATACTGGCTATCTTTTGCTGGATCACTGGCAGAACTGGAGTCTGGCTGACTATATTTTGGTTTGTAGGAAGGTACCTGAGAACCTGGCTGCTGTTGCTTTGATCGAGATGAACTTGAGCTTCCCTGAGAGAAAGATGCAGATAATCCCCTAGAAGAGGACACCTCTTTAAGAAACGCAGAGCGCCTGCTTGCTCTGTCACTGCCCTCTGTTCCATCCTCATCATCATCTTCCTGCAATTCTTCATTACTTTGGGATGAGATGTGAGATGGGAGGCGCCGGCCCCTTGAATGCAGTATGGAAGGACTGGTTTGTGCCCTCTGTGGAGGCTCTGAGTGGGAGGTCTTCTCCATGGGAAAACGAGAAAGGAGTGACTTTTTAAGCAAAGACTCGCTTGGTTTTGTTTGAGCAAGTGTTTCTTTCACCTCTCGATTGCCCTGCTCTTCAGATTTGTGTTTGGAAAGAGAAGACTGCAAAAGAGAATGCTTTCCTGGAGCAGCTGTTTGACTTCGTTGTTCTTCTGAGTCAGAGCGGGGTGATTTTTCACCATGTGTCTCTCTGGGGTGAGAATCAGAATCGACCTGAGGATTTCTTCTCTTGGAATAGATTGCTGAAGAAGGCTGCCTGGAAGAGGGCAAAGAAGGAAATAAGGGGTTTTCATCTTGTGAGTCCTCCCTATAATTCTTATCAACATCCTTTCCCTTGGATTTGGTGCTGGTGGAGGAGCGAGAGTGAGGTGAAGTGTAACCAGAAACAGCAGACCTTGATGAGACTGCCACTGCAGCTAATTTCGAATCCTTCCATGTGCGGGAACTGGAGCCTGAGGACAGCCTTGTTTGCTGTGACTTAGAGCTGGACTGTCCTGCTCTGTCCTCTGCTTCTTCACTGTCAAACTCATTAAGGCTATCACGAGCATGGGAATCTGCTGATTTGGAAGCAGGTTGATGTGAATGACCTAGAGAGCCAGACCTACTGCGATGGCCTAAGACACCCTCATGAGAGACAGCAGGCTGCCGATTTGATGGCAAGGCCTGGCGGCCAGGCTCTGAAGTTTTAGAAGACACTTTCACCAGCATGGGGTCTGGCTTCCCTTCCATATTACTCACAAGACCATTATTTTTGGCAGTCAGAGGATGGGAAGAGGTCTTAGAAGGCACATTATTGTTGCTTTGCCTCAATTGCTTTGTTTCATTATCTGTGTATCTGGGAATGGACGAGGCAGAAGAGTGTTGTGCTGATGACGGTAACAGTGCTGGTGGCTCACGTTTCTCTGTGCTCATCTGGCTTGACACCTCAGATGTGTGGGTTCTAACAGAGGACCTCCCTGAGGCAAGGACAGGGTGGACTGGCCGACTAGAGGACAAGGGTTTAACATTCCTCCTCTGGTCCTGGGCTTTTGGTGGTGATGTTGTAGCTTCCTGGGAGGAATCGCCATCATCTGTCACCTCAGTAGACTGGAGGTCAGCTTCCACATCTCCTGTCTTTCTAGAAGGTAACTGAGATTTACTCGGGACCCCTCGAGTCAAGATTTTATTCTTATATTCAGAAAGAAGACTCTTGTTATCACTAACACTAGGTGAATGAACAGACAACTGCTTAGAAGAAGGCGATGGCTGGGCTTTTGAAGAAACAGAAGAACTTTGAGAAGGAGATGAGCCACCATTCCCAGTCTTTTTAGCCTCTGAATTATCTTGAATATTTGTCTTTTTCTGAGCAACTGGATCCTCATGAGCAGCTAGGGGCAAAAAAAAAAAGTGTTTATTCATAACAATAGAAGATGCACGAAAACTGACCAAGAGAAGAACCCACCCAGGTAGCAAGAACAAAACAACTTATGAGAATATGAGACAATAATTATTTCTGTATTAACCAGGCTGTGGAGTCCAGCCAAGCTAAGTTTTGGGTTGTACAAAGGAATTACTGTAGCTTGGGTAAAACTTAGACCAATTAAAATCAAATATCTAAAATCAGGGACTGCAACACCCTTTCAGTGGAACCAAATCTTCAGCAGAATTAAGTCATGTTGATGGCATGGTGCTGCATTATCCCATGTAAGGCTATGGCCCACCCTTTTAGCTAACCCAGAAAATGTTCTGTCTCTACAACAGTAACTTTTTGGCAAGAGTCAAACACAAGGAGTAGTATCTGAGTAAGACACTAAGTGACTTTCAAGAGTGGGAGCTGTCAGGAACACAGCAGCCAAAGACCCAGAGCATTGCATTCTTTGGCCTTTGGATAACAAGAGCACATAACATTGTCACAGAACATGGTATGCATTTATTTTAGAGGCTAAAACGTCCATAAATATGTCCTTTTACATGCTGCAGAGTGACAAACACTTATTTGGACAACATAGTCATGAAAAGAGCAAGCAGAAACAATATTAAGGAAGTACAATCCCACAGGTCAGACAGAGCACAAAGGAGTTAAGTCAGTAAGAATTAACACAACTGGGACCAAGGCAAGAGTGGGTGAACTACACCATAGGTTCATGGCTTGGTGCTCACCTGCTGGGATGGTGACACTGAAGGCTTTTGACTGAGGACCCAGTCCCCTCCTGTTTGCTGCACGAATTTTGAAAATATAGCGCTCCCCGGCCTGCAGACCATCTATCATGGCTGATGTTGTAGCTCCAGAGTAGGTGATGGACTTTGCTCCAAATGGCTTGAGAGCCGGGGCGTATGAAAGAATGTATTCTGAAATGATTTGGCAGACGGTTGGAAGGAGGAAACTGAAAACAGTCCTGTTTCCAGCGGACAGACTGTATGGGTAGGATGAATTAGAACGTGCATTACTAAAATTAATACACTAGCAATGCACGCCAAATCAACAGCTGGAGTATAAAGACATGAGAGAGAGATATACATATGTATGTAGGTTAAGTTGAATATTTGTTCTTATTCAGAAGAGGTATTTCTACCAGAAAATATCATCACTGCAGATTTGCCAAATGGTAGCAACACCATGTCTGTCCAACAAAATCAAAATCTGACACACTGTGCTTAACCAGAGCGAGGGCCAAACACCACAGCAGAGAGCAAAGCAAGGTCTGGTTGCCTTTGAAACTCACCCTGCTCTCACCTTTCAGTTCTGAATTACTGTGATACCTGTCCTTCTGTCTTAGCTTGCTGTATTGAAAGAAATTTCACCCCGATAGGAACAATTCTGGGCATGAAGAAGAATCTTCCCATTATACTCCCAATGAGTGCAGGTGAGATCTCAGACATGTGCAAGCTCTGTTTTCTTTTCAAATCCTCTGTAAGAGGCACAGGTATCAGACAAAAACAGGTTTTGGTAATAAACTTAATGGGCTGCTAGCTTTTTCTCTCTACACAAAAACCCACAATTATATCTGAGGAGTCACAGTGCCACAACAGGAAAACTCTAGAACGTAATGGCATCTTTAAAAATAGGAAATGTAATTTTCTTCTTCTGCAAGTGAGCCCATATTCATTGTGTTAAGAAATAAGCGACACATAGTTCATCAAAATCAAGGAAAAAAAACATCATCAATATTTCATATGCAAATACATTTAATGCTCCACTGAAAACTAAATCAATGTATCAGAAGGCATGGTAATCTTTGAATCTTTTTTCTTTTCCTTTTTTTACACAGGAGTTGCTTTCATTGCAAAGACACTGCTGTAACTTCTGATACTCTGAAATGGCTACTGGAGAACATTTTTTCCCATTATTTTAATATGTGGTATAAATATATAAAAGGACAGGGTTGAAAAACAAAAGGATCAAAAGACAAAAGTTCCTGATTACCACGCTATCAAAATGACCATGAAATGCTAATTCAGTGATTTTATTTAGCCAGTAAAAATATCTTGTCATTTATTTAGTTTAAAAATAAGACCTCTCATGTAACACTTCATACTCAAACAATGATATATTAGATGAGCATAAGCATTCAGCCCTTGAATATCAGGTATCTTTAAAATGATTGCCTTGGATGACTCATCTAATAACAATGCAGACAAAACTGCAAAAAGGGCTACAGATTGGTCAAAATTAGGAGCAGACTTGAAATATCAGATAATGTCCCTGCATGACCCTACTTACAGAAATAATGATTCTTGGATACAATTGCAGCTCCATTGAAGCAATTGGCAAGACATCTACTGACTTCAAAAGAGGAAGAAATTCCACCACTGCCCTGAAGAACACATAAAGTAGCTCTTGCAGACACGGTGTACTCCCTCCAGGACAATGGGTTTTTAAATCCTGAGATGCTGCAGTGCTGATAAGGGACCTCCAAAAACTTGTGTAATTTGAGAACACAATCCTGTCAACTACTGGAGAACAGGAGGCTAAAAAATCAGCCTCATTTTCAGAGGGAAAGAGGAACAAAAATCCCAGAAAGAGCTTGTTCTTTTTCTTTAATTTTATGCAAAACATAGCCAACTGGCAAACTATCTTTATGACTATGTACAATAACACTATAGTACACAAGATTTACGTATGATATCTGCTGAAATCAGATTCGTGCTTGCTTCTTAAGCTGAGGATTTCCTTGCATGACAAACTAGAAATAAAACACAACATAAACCCACTCACTTTCTTGGCAAGTACCCAAATTTTCTTCTTCAACTAATTCTTAAAAATCTTTCTGGAAACTTCCTTCTTGAGCCTCATTTTGACCTGCTTATTAATGGGAGAAGAGGTAAAATGTGCATGCATGATACCCCAGGAACCTCTGTGACATCCCAGGCAGACAGTGACGGTGGCTTCTCAGTGGCGCTGTGGAGACACTGGGCTGGAAACATGAAAATCCTGCCTGGGTTTAATCAAGTGAAAAAGTCCTGGCACAGCCAAGGTTCCAGCTTACTGCAGGGCAGCAGTCTGACTTTGAGAAGAACAGCTCCTTGAGGGAGTTACAAACCAACAGTGAAGACTCACCTTTGACTTTTCCTTCGCTCTCTGGAAGAGCATCCCAGGATGCTGCTACAGAGGTTGGTTTCCCCTTTAGTGGCCAAACATCCAAATTTTCAGGTGCACTGGCAGGAGCTGGGAAACAGCCATACGCAGAAGAAGCAAGTAAGAATCAACACAGCATACACCTTTCGCTCCATCTTCTCATAGCAGAGATTCCTATACAGCTATTTCAAAGATAAATGTGAAGAGTACACATGGCTCAGGTCTATGCTTGCCTCTGTCACGTCTCTCTCTCAGACGACCATAGTGAAATTTTATTCCGTATTTTTAGGAACAGGAGGTCTGCACAAGACTGCTATTGTAGTTTAGCTGGAATGACACGGTAATTTGGTTGTTATAGACCACTTCCTTGTACCAAAGGGGCCTGACTGCCTCTCCATGGTGGAGCAAGGATTTAAATTTGCTGTGAGAGTAATGGAAGCCAGGTTGCTCTTCTCAAAGGAAGGGGCACATCTAGCTGCAGGGGCCCAAGGTGCTGACCTGTCCCACAGAAATACCCAAGCCATATCCCCCTGTTCTCCTTGCACCACAAGAGCAGCTTGGTACGCTCTCCTGGTGTGCTTCACTACTGCAGGGATGCAGGCAGCAGCGCTGAGGCCTTTCCCATATTCTCAACCCTCTGCTGCCCCAAGCAATCACTTGGCTCATTCTGGCTTTCCCTCAAGTCAGCTCTATTCCATAGCTCAAACCCTAAGACCTGTGTTACCCCAAGGACTCTGAATACATACCTGCCTCTGGGGTCCGCTGGTAAACAGACACACTCCATTTGCCTTCCTTTTCTCCCTCCAAGATCTGGATGGCAAACTCGTACATAGTGTCTGGCAGCAGGTTCTCCACCAGCGCCCGCCGGTTGGACACTTGCTTGTAATCCCACCTTGCTGATTCCCCCTTTTCCCGATAGCGAACGTTATATTGCCTGGCATCAGAAACACAGGAAAATAAAAAAGTTTGCATGTGGAAGCCTAGCATTAGCAGAACCAGAGAGGGACAGAGATGCTCTGCCCTCAGGTAGCCTGCTGGGGCTCAGGGAGGAACCCAGCGAAGTGCAAACAACAAAATACCAACAACACCAAAACCCAGCATATTTCAAAAAAACATTTTTGCCTTCCTCTAATGGAGTGTGATTGCTTTCACCCCGAAGGATGGACCTCTTAGTCAAAACACCTTCTTCCCCAGGGGAAAGCTGCAGGATTTTCTGAACTGAGCCAGGCATCCTGGGGGGCTCCACACCACCATCTCACTGCCCCATGGCCATGAGCACGGCCAGATTGCTGGCAGGACCTTGCTCCCAGAACAGCACCAGTGGCTCAGCTCCCACATGTCTGCCTAGATAACTGCTTCCACAAAAAAACAGAGAACATCTACAATTACTAGTTTTCCTGCTGTGACTCTCAGGGTATTTCAGCACCGGTTTGCACAGCTCTTTAGTGTTCCCAGGCTGAGCAACACAGTCCAGTGCTTTCAGACCTTTGGCAGTTTCCAGCCCATTTCCTTGTTTCTTTTGGTCTCCAACTGCTGCAGCATGCTGCTGCAAGCCAAGCTCTCACTCACAGGAGCCCCAGCCTGCTCAGCCTCAGCTGCACGGGGCTTCTGCAGGGTCAGAGGATGCAGGGTGTGATGATGGGTGTCTTTCCCACGGCAGTGATGCTTCCTTCACCCACAGTATGGTCATCTCGAAGCTGTAGTGTGTTTTGACAATCCACCTCAACACCTCACCTCTGTGGGCTGTGCCCTGTCCCCCACTCCTTCTTTCCCCATACACACTTGAGGATTTGCTGACTGTGGTGATACACCAACACAGGAACAGCCAAATACCCCAGCTGGTGCTGGCAACATTTCAGAAGAGATGTAAACCCTTGTAGTACAACACTTCCACAGATCTCTAAATGCTAATGAGCAGGGCGCTGGGAGGCAAGCCGAATTATTCTCATAACCAACAGCAATTAAATAAATGCAAAAGCATTCAGTAGATCGTTGGCAGCAGTTCCCCTTCAGTACCCATTTAAAAAACCCAGGGCTAAGTACCTATTTGCTGCAACCTTCCTCTTTTCATACAATGGGTCTGTCCAAGTAACAAGCACAGACTGAGAGGACATAACTCGAACAGTTATGTCTTGTGCCACCTCCACCTCTTCCTCCTCTGAAATGGCAAAACAAAACAGCGTATCAATAACAACACTGGAGTTCTCATAAAAGCAGCAAATGTCTTCAACTGACACTATAACATGCACACAGTACAGCTGAATTAGAAATACAGGTGGGAGTGGAACACCAAGTACATTGATCACTGATGGTATTCCACGGAGAGATAATTTCTTTTGTTAGCTGTGTGCCTGCAAGACCAGAGTACTAATACATTCTACAGTCCTTCAATATTCTATTGGTCCCCAAACTGTCACCCACAGCAAATGTTTTATTAACATCCTGATGTTCACCATCTCTGGCAAATGCACTGCTAGAGGTACCTGGAAAGCAGAAATTTTGTCTTAGAGAAAAACTTGAGATTTTAAAATTTGGGTTCATTTTTGAAGGGCAATAAAACCCTTTTTCAAAAATTTTTTCACAAGGGAGAATTACTGCATATTTTATGCTTTTGAGTGCTTCAAACAGGTTGTTTAAATTCAGCTTTTATTTTTTTATAGTATACAAGGAAAAACAATGAAAAAATCACGGAAGTGGGCTGTTTTGACATATCAGAATACCCTTTGCAAATATTTTACAAAATTTTAACATTAAGTGAAATTAATTTGATATTTTGAGGTTTTTAATTTTGATGAGGTTCCCTTTGCTATCTGTTCATCAGAGATGTTTTAGTCTAATCTATCTACTGGCCAATGAAAGATTTATTACTGTTCCTTACTAGTGTAATAGCAACTATTTCCAAGTTTCCCAAAGGCACAGAATGTACAAGCCACGACCTTCCAGCCAGAATTTTATAGAAAAGTAACATTGGAAAAAGTATCAATGTCTCAGGAAAGGAAAGGAGCCAGTAAACTCCAGAGGATGATTTCATTCTCTGGGGATCTTACTCATATATGACTGAAATTCAGGGAGAGATTGCCCTTCTCTTCAGCAAGTGGCACATTAGCCCAAAACCCAGCACTGCCTGCACAGATGGCAGGCAGCAGGGAGGCACATTTCCCCTCTTCCAATCCAGTTTTGAGTGCAGAGGGTTCTCAGACAATTCCAGGTTCTCCAAGCCAAAGAACTACTAAACAAAAATGGCCAAGAGGACCCATCTACCACTCACAAGTGGCTTAGGGGGCCTATTAACAAAGTTTTACAATGGGAGCAACTGAAGAAAGAAAGTGAGCATGAGAAATGGCTGGGTCTCACCTCCCAGAAAAGGTGTGAGATGGGATCTCAATACAGTTCAACCACAATTCTCAGTTCTGGCACAAGGTGTTCATCACCATCAAAATATCTTAAACATTTTGCCATTCCCATGACATTCACATCACAGTGTGAGGGGGTGAAAAAGCACACTGGCATGGAGATGATTCAGAATCTCACTCATCCTTTTTAACCATGGCAGCATCATGTAATGCCTTCTTTCCAAAAGAAAGTGAGAACTTTTGCTGACCAGGTTGACACTTCCGGTAATCAACCTTTCAGAAAAGGGGTTATAGATCTGAGAAGAAAGAAGGCAGATCATTTTGGGGGTCCTGGCTCTTATTTAATCTTCTCATGCAGTTACTGCAATGCATAAAATTTGTCAATAGATAGAGCGGAAAAGATTAAAGGAAAAAAAACCAAAACAGAACCTCACAAACTCAACCAACCATGTTACAGAGTTGTATTATTTTACTAATCCTGCTTGAATTAGAGAATTGGAGACATCCATAAAGCTCTTTAACACACAGAGAAAAACCTAGTTGCTCCAGCACCAAAAGACTTGCAGTGTAAAAATCACAAAGCTTTCTCTTTGCATCCAACTGTCTCCACTCATTGACAGTAGATGTGAAAGAAACATACCTGTGACTTTTCTTTTAGTTAAAGGCGACCTATAGACAGGTTGGCTCCGTCCTTGTGAGCTCCTTGATGGCAGTGAAACCACATGAACTGACTCAGAGGCTGTGCATGCAGGGAAAAAACAGAAGGTTTCCTGTCACCTTTTTCATTTAAAAGAAAGAATAGATTTCAGAGAGGTCCCACCACATGCAAGCAGAATCTGAGCTATAGCTCTTCTCTCCACCCTTTCCCTCTGCTGTTAATATGACAAACTTGCACATGGTGTCTCTTTCACCACAGCATCAAGTTCTCCTACAATTTCTACCCTATTCTCTAGGTAATACCCTACCTCTGCTAAGATACAGAACACAATTATAACAAGTATTTTCATTTATAGGAAGAAGGGTTTTCAATGGCTAGGACAACACGTGATCTGTGCTCACCCAGCAGCCACAGGGGACTACAGAAGCGTGCTAGCTAAGCCAGGTGCTATCAGGGAAATCTGACTCACCTAGTTTTCTCGCTTCCTGGTTTTGTCGCTCTTGTGGCATGGGAGCATAGCTCATCCTTCGGCTGCTCTCTCCATACCCTCGGGGGTAACCTTGGGATCTGCTGCGTGGAC
This sequence comes from Pachycephala philippinensis, assembly GCA_013397055.1. Lineage (NCBI taxonomy): Eukaryota > Metazoa > Chordata > Aves > Passeriformes > Pachycephala > Pachycephala philippinensis. The sequence goes on from VWZT01015009.1 coordinate 621,446, forward strand.
CTCTGAAGCCTGCTCCATAAGGTGGTTTCCACCGAAAAGGTAACTTGCCATCTGGAGACTGGGCTCGCACCCTCAGAGGTCTGCTTGGCATGTCTTTCTCTTCAAAAAGTAAGCAAACACACACACAGAGCCCCTGACAGTTATTATGAAGCACCTGACACGTACAGCAGTCCACATATGTCTGTTACAAGCACATCTATTAACATCAGAATACAGGGCATAATTTTATAGCTCTTTAATTTTTTCTATAAAACCAAATTGCAGTTAACAACAAGCTTTCCAAGCGGGATGTACAATACTCAACAGCATCTTTTCCCAGGCCCTTCAGACAGACTGGTGCAAGACCCTGAAAGTGAAAACATATCGTAATAACACGGACTCCTGCCAGAAACTGGGGATGTCTTGCAGCTTTCCTGTTTAAATCTTTTCCTTTCCCTTTTCTTAAATCCCATTTCCCTAGTTCAGGCACACCAGTACATTATTTTTTGGCAAGTGCTAAAGTTCAGTGTAAAATGAAGCACAGAACAGTTTTACTATTAAAAGCAGGTTCTTTTCTCCTAAACTCATCTCTAATGGTTCTGCTCTCCAACAGACTCATATCTAAAATGTCTGTTCTGCACATGCCTCAACTCCTGACTTCCCAAACTCCCATTATATGATCCCTTGAGCATCCAGTACTCATGTAGCTCATGCAAGTTGGGTATTTTTTAACATTTGCTGACAAGTTGGCAGCATTCTTTTAAGAAGTGACACTGATGCAAGGATTCCTCAAGTTACCAATTTGGTTCTCTGAACAGCATCTCCAGTTCCTGTGCAGGCTGCAAGCAGGAAGAAAGGGGCTGGTGTCACCAGCCAGCACTGAGATCTCATACTTGTAGAAATTTTTCCCTCTTATCTTTTACATTTCACACTCACAATAGGTTTTTCTGTCTTTTCTAGTAATGCCATTACACCAAGTACAGAGGTTACAAGGTGTATTCACAGCCTCTCACTTGATGGCTATGCCAAACATTGCAATCACAACAGTGTCAAGAGAACAAGAGACTGGGGCAGACAACTGCCAGAGGCCTGGACAGACAACAAAAGAAATGCACCAAAGTTCCCCGTCAGAGCAACACTGAAGTTGTCTCTCCAGCACCAGCTCAGGAGCTCGTATTTATTCATTACAGCACTTAAACATGTTGCTTTAAGTACTGATATCTGCATGTCCATATATATGCCCAAAAATAGGTATTTTTCCAGTATTTCTACTTGGTGACACCTTCTATAACCAAACTGCTCATTGGTCTTCATCTGCTGACAATGCTGCATCTTCTTAGACACTCCCAACACACATTCTTCTATTAAATTACCATTTGGAAGGAATCATAGCAACTCTCAAAGCTGTTTGCAGAGTTTCTCTTGAAATCTCTGTGAGAAATACAAGGCTTCAGTGCTGATGAGGTATATAACATATGCAGAGAACCACACAGTTGCAGGGAATTCTGCTTTTCTACTGAAATAATGGGCAGCAGCTCAGCATGGTACACCTTCCCTTTTTATTTTGCCTACAGAGACATGGATAATCAGTTTAAACACATGGACTTCAGCAGCACGTCTCTTCTGGCTGCTCCTGACCACCCCAGCAAAACAAAACAGCTATAAAAGCAGATTAATCAGCCAATTAAGCTGATTTTACAGACAATTTTTGTTGCCACAGCAGCATATATTAGCTGGATCACAGCAGAGGAACTGGTCCCAAGTGTTTAACAAACAATAAACGCTTTTTGTTATACAATATAGTTGCTTTCTGAGGGTCCCTGACCACTTTCCCAGGAATGTTCTCAGTCACATACTCTATTAAAAAACCCACCTGTTCCAAGTGGATTCTTTTCTTGCCTCTCCTGAGCAGTTGCTCAACAGAGATTTCAAAAGCCTGTGAGTCACTACTCATATAGGCACATAGCCTTCATTCACAGTAACATCATGGAGAACTGAAAGAGGGCAAAATCCAAGATGGAGCGGACACCTGGACATCTCTTCTCAATCTCCTGCTCAAAGACAAACTATCTCCAACACAGCATGAGGCCAGACTTGGCTTTCCCTAGCTCAGTCTTCAAAACTCCCAGGGTGAAGGTGTCATAGCCTTCCTGTGGACCTGCTCCAGTGCTGTACCAGCAGCCTGTGGTGAAGGCTTTTATTATACAAGGATGGAATCATTTAGGTTGGAAAATCTGCTTAGGTTAGTTCCACCTGTAACCCAGCACTGCCAAGTCCACCACTAACCCGTGTCCCTAAGTGCTGCATCTCCATCTCTATTAAATATCTCAAGGGATGGTTACTCAACCATTTCCCTGGGCAGTCTGTTCCAGTGCTTGACAGTCCTTTCAGTGAAAAAAAATTTCCTAGTATCCAATCAAAACCTCCTCTTGGGCAACTTGAGACTATTTCCTCTTGTTCTGTCACTTGCTACTTGGGAGAAGAGACTGACTCCCACCGTGCTACACCCTCCTCTTTCAAGCAGTTGTAGAGCTTAACAAGGTCCCTCCTGAGCCTCCTCTTGTCCTGGCTAAACAACTCCAGCTCCCACAGTGTTCCTTTATAAGACTTGTGCTCCAGATCCTTCACTAGCCTTGTTGCCCTTTTCTGGACTCACTTCAGCACCTCAGTGTCTTTCTTGTGGTGAGGGGCCCAAAATTGGACACAGAACGCGAGGCGTGGCATCACCAGTCCAAGCACAGGGGTATGATCCCTTCCCTGGTCCTGCTGGCCCCACTGATTCCCATACATTTTCCTAATGTCCAACCCAAACCTCCCAAACAGCTGCTTGCAGCTGCTGCCCAGTGTTACAGCTCTACGTGTGCCTTGCTCCCACCAAGAAGTGGCTTTCTTGCAGACTCCCATCAAGGAGCAGCTGGCTGCTGAGAGATGTTGCCCTGTCCTCCTGCTTGTCAGACTGTGCCATCCCCACTCCCTCAGCCTCTCATGGGAGCCCATGTGCCATTGGTAGCCACCACATCCCCAGAGCTCCACATTTCTCCTGAGCAGCCCTGGCTGACGGGAATAACATCTCCCCTTGATCAGCCACGCTGTCCCAGGTGCCTGCAGTTTGCCAGGCTGCAGTGGAAGCACACTGTGCTGGGAAGAACACCATAGCCCAACAGCTCTGCTTCCCCAGTCAAAGCTGCAGCTTTCATCTGCAATTAAAATAGAGTTGAAAGGGACAAAGGATACAAGAGGAACCAGCCCAGCCAGCGGGCTATACAGAAAGTATTCAGTCTTAAATAAATGTGGTTTGAGGCAAAGAGAATTGTATCGACCCTAGGGCTGAATGCAGGGGATCAGCTGAGATTTTAAAACCAGGGCTTTCCAAGGCTTCAATTACTTTCCTCACGGTAGCACTACACTCTACTACCCATTGTTCCCATTTCACTAGTTATTTCCAGTTTCTGTTTATCATTCCTCATCACAGTTTGACTGGCAGGAGTCTGAAGGCACCCAAGATGGAGTTATCAGCAATGGTTAAAATGGCATTGCTAATAACTGCTGATCCATCAAAACCAGCTTTTCTGTGTCAAGTCTGTGCCAGGCTTTACAAGAAAGGGATTTCTCCTTAAAAATGAAGAGCAGCAGCAGGAGCTCACCACAGCCCAGGAGCCATCAGTCTGGTCTGGAATAAGGCTGGAGGTCCTGACTTCAGCCATACAGAGGAAGAAGATGAATCTGGGTTCACACCTCCTCATACAAGTACCTACCATGTTGCTGTCCCACCAGGTTTAGACACGCCAAAGGGTCAGTGCTTCCCAGTCAGAAGGACATTTCACACTCCTTAAGTCCCCAACAGAGTCGCTGTCTCCTGCAGTCACAGCCCCTGCACCTCACCATTCTCTTGTCCTGGTCTCCTGCTCTCATCTTGACTCTGGGAAAAAAATGTGGATTTCCACAAGGAGGATAACCCTGCGACTGTAGAGACTGAGCCACAAGAAAAACTCATTGTGTCCTAAAGAGACCAGAGTTTTGTCCTCCTGGCAAGGCTCATTTGTGTTCAAAAAAATCCCTCAAAACCACCACTACAACCACCACCAACTACAAAAAATCGCAACAAAAAAATAAAACTGTCCTAAACAAGCTACACTCACCAGAGAAGGGATAGGAGAAGGAGAAGGAAAAAATAAATTCCATGCATCATTTAAGTCATCCAACTCCCAATGTAGTCCCTTCCTGTGGGGATACTGAACTCCCCAGGAACAATAGTCTTAAACAGTCTTAAAAGAATTAGCTGCCAAGTACTTGACTGAACTTAGTGTTGAGTCTTCCTCATCTGACCATTATTTACCCCTGTAAATATCTCTAAGTACTTTTTCTCTTTTGTTCCAAAACTGATTTAACAGCTTTCTGGACCTCCACTCTGGTCAAACTAAATCAACTGGTGACCATCTCCAGAACTCATCTAAAGAGCTACCTGCAGGTACATTAAAATAAAACGCTTTTCTGTATTCTGGAAAATGAGAAAGAGTCACTCCCTTGTACTCTTTTCAGTACAGAAATCCAACATTACTTAGAACTTCAACAATCTGCGTATAGTATCTTGGCCCCAAAAATTCAGGGCTGATCAAAGCCTTGGTATCGACTTTTCACAGATGAAACGTCCACAAGTATTGCCAAAATTTCTCTGTACGTCAGTAGTGTAGAAAAGCATTTTCCAAATTATATAAGCCCAAAGCACGAGGTCTAAGCTGAGGGTAAAACATCCTCTGAACAACCGCACAAGGAGGCAGCTTGCACTTGCCAAATCATACAGCTTCTTCAGAGGGTCTCATCAATTATCTAGCAAAGGAAAACACAAAGTAGCTCCAGAAGAAAAGGGAAGTACTGACCCCTACCAATCAATCTATAACTGCAGAGAAAAACATACCAAGTGACTCAAACCTATTAAGATACAAGAACAAAAAGCAGTTGAAATTTGAGGTCACAAAAAAATCAGGCACTTCAATTTACCACCACAAGTCTAGGTACAAATTTTTCCTTTTGTCTTCCATAGCCAACAAAAGCTTTTCTACACTTTGCTTCTATGTGCCATAACTTCAGGACTGGATAACTGGACCTATAAAATGTGCTCTGCTGCAGAGATGACACATAACTGGGCACAGTCAGTAGACAACATCCATATAGTTTATAAACAACTATCAGTCCCTCTATTCACTTCAGACAGAAGTCTGGGAGACTGAGAACAGTGAACCAGCCATGGGTAAAGTAACAGCTTGGATTGTAGCTGCTGAGAGATAACAAAGTCATCAGAAAAGGCCAAAAATGGTAGCTGACAAATGAAATCCTGCAATGGGCAACTTGACTAAAAATCATCATAGCCTGCACTGCAACAGCAAACTGGTGGGACTTTGGGGGATTTTTTAGGGGCAAGGTGGTGTTTTGGTTTTTATTATTTTAAATTAAGTTCTAAGCATCGAGACTTACTGATTCTGAACCCTGTACTTGAAACTACTGCTGCTTTACCAGACAAAACAGTATGAAAGATTAAAGAAAAAGTGCCAAACTGCTCAGTTCATTCATCCTCCTCAAAAAGTAGATCTGTCTTAAGAAGTCCTTAACTGTTCCCTAAGCTCAAACAATTGTTACCTCTGAGGTAAGAACCTTGCACCACTGACAATCTGCAATCCAATTTCAGAGCTGAGTAACTCAGTTTACGGACACCCTGCAGTTTTCCTCTCAAAACCCACCACCAGGACTAGAAAAGTACCTCAGCTAGATGTGGTTCCTAGATTTCTGAGCTATTTCTTTGGAAAACAACACTCTGTGTACCATGCATTTCCATAAATGTCCAAGCCCTACCACCATGAAGACGTCAGCTGTACTTGTAGCAAAAAATGATAGTTAATTAATGAACAGGAAAAAAAGAGGCATCGTATTTTGATTCTTCAGCTGGCCACTCTAAATTTAATTCCATTTGTGAGGTAAGACTTCTCATAAAACATTCACACTCACATTGGCGACTCCTGGATGTAACTGCTTGAGCAGTGACACTCAAGTTCAGGACACACACAGCAAACACATCCTAAGGCAATTCTATAGCTGCCCTGTTTTGGCAGCTTGTGAAACCAAGACAGGATTCTGCCCAGGGGTGCAGAAAGACTGAGGGATGCCACCCCCATAGAAAGGACGAGGGCAGCCAGCGAGTAAAGCCCCACACTTTTGTGGCAGTGTTCATGTACCGGCTGTATCGTGGCCAGACCTTACCAGGAAAAAGTTTCTTGTTTTCAAAAATACTTTGCAACGTGATCACTTCTTTCTTCTTCATGCCCCTGACAGGTGCTGTTTTCCACATGGTGCTCTACCATCTTTCAGTAGGTAAATCACTTTGTACATTGGCTTTAAGGATTGGGGCAATTCTGATACACCATCTTATTTTTTCACACTATTTGAAACAGATTATGAAACAGAGTGTATTTGAAAAGGTGAAAGCAGAGCTTTACTAGCAAAGCCAGACATCTAAGCTCTGTAGTCCTTTGTGCAACTTAAGGTTTTCAACCTTTGTTGATTATTCATGAACAGGAAAAGAAAAATGTCATTTTACCATAACGGAGGAGCACAGGGGAAAGAAAACATCTCATGTTTCTCATCCAGCAATCCACTCAGGGGTGGCTGCTCTCCTCCTCACCTTCACATACTCTGACTGTTACCTGTCACCATACAGCTATCCCCAAGCCACATCAGCAGGAAAGAAAAGAAAAAAGATGACAGACACAATATCACAGGAAGATACTTGTTTTCCACCCAAAACTAGATGCCCCATGTCACTTTGGCAAAGTGTTACTGGATTTTTTTTAAGTTGATGGTTTGATGCAAGCTTGGTTGAGAAAATGTGAGCAATTCCACCAGCTTCAATGAGGGCTGGACTGGGGCCATCGCAAGAAGAGTTCACTCTGCAAAGATATTTCCTGCAGTGGGTGAGCCAGCTCAAACAGTGCTGATGTGGCCCTCCGAACTGCGATGTGCTGACTGCTCTAAATGCACAAGACTCTAAGCTCAATGATTGCCTTCAGACCTGCCCTGGCACAGAGCAGAACACGAGCTCCAGTGGGGATCTTCAGAGCACTGCAGCAGTTAACACGTGTAAAAGCCTAAGTATATGACCAGAGAAAGCAGGACTGAAATGGGAGAACAAATCCACCCTGAGGCTTACTGGGTTGGTAGGTCCCCTAATGTTTTAAAATGCACTGTTAACCTTTTCCCTCTGCGGGCTAATCAACTCTTGTAATGCCGCTAATTTATACACTCAACATCAGATCTCCTCCTGGAAATAAGCTAATCAGTTAAAGCAGTAGAGGCAAGCGACATAAAAATCCTTTGTTTCTTGCAGAAAAAAATAAAAAATCGTTTAGCACATTTCCACACACTTCTGCTTGGCGCAGAAAGCAGGGACTGGAACGCTTTAGTTCCTGCAAAGCACAATGGAATCTGTGCCATAATTCACTGGGCTCCGGTCAGGAGTTTTGGGCAGAGGACCAGTATCCAGCGGTAATGTCTGATTTAAGGAAAGCGATTCATTATACATCTGTAGAGGAGTTACCTGGCATCCGGAGGACATTCTTTAAATTGACAGCGTCAACAGAAGTTTCCAGTGCTCCCTTTGAAGAGCCCTCTGAATGCTAAGCACAGCGGACCAGGGCGTTTTTCAAACTCAGGAATGTAATTCTACACGATTAACACGTGTATTACGACTTAGGAAAAACCAACAGTGAGTTACTGAAGGTTTCATGTTCTCCCACTGACATCAATGCACAGGCTTCGTTCCTCATCAGTGACCTTTGAAGGGAGCCCACTGAGGCTGGGCTATGTCTGTCTCTCACACCCACTGACTCTGGATGCCTCAAATCTAGGCTTCTCCAGTGATCAAACCACTGTGGTGGCAAAGGCCCCCAGGAGCCCCAGAAAGGCTGTCAGAGCACACTGCAGCCATGGACCTGGCCTGCAAGTGCCCATCCAGGGTCTTGTCTAACACCTGCCTGGTCACTGAGCTGGAGGAAAGGCGGTATTGGAGCGACAACAGCTTTGGGGACTCCTTGCAGGGACAGAACAGGTGAAACCAGCTGGCAAAGGTAAGGGGCTTCCCTCACCATTGCTGACTTCACCCACAGGCTGAGCTGGGGGACTCCTTTCCATTAATTTATTGGGCTATAATTGTCTGTCTGTTCTCCCTAAAGACTGCGCCCTTGGTATCTTGCCCTAATCATCATGTTGCTCACCTGCATCTGCTAGTGCATTTATACACCCAAAACCTTTAAACTGCAAGAAATCATAGGAGACCATGTTGCTCATCTGGCAGGTATGGGCACTACAAAGAACTCCACCATCAAAGCAAATGAAGTGCACAGTCACTCCAGCCACATGGGAGGTATGGGCAACAGGAATATGGTTGTGCACACTCCTTGCAGGACATCCTCTTCTTGTCAGTCACCCTGAGGACAGAGCTGCCTTCTAACCCTGCTGCCTTGCAGGTGTGACTGGTTGGCTTGTACAGGCATGATTTTAAAACTTGCATTTTCCATCTTTCCACATTCTTCTCAAGAGATGCTGTAGACAGCTATGCCTTAAAAACAGTCCCTTTGCTTTATTCTACATAGTTGTGTTACTACAGCACACATTTTTCACTCATAATCATCACTTGGAGACTGACATTAGTCTCACGAGCACTTAAAAATATCCCTCACCACATGCATTTGAGTTCTTTGATTCAAGAATTCATTCAAATGTCTTCAGTGCTCTCCCAGTTTAAACCTTGGTAGTTGCCAGCTGAAGCTTTGGTAGCACACTTTGTCTCCAACTTATTTTGAAACCCACTCCTGCTCTGGAGGGAGAGGCATCAAGTCATTGCTCCTTTAGGTCCAATGAGAGGACAAAACCCCCTGAGAGCCCAGAAGAATTGAGCAGGTGTTTTGCAAGCTCTCCTGGCTGCACAGCTCTGGCCCTGGGGCTCCTTGTTGCCACCCACACTAACGTGGATGGCCTGGGCTCCAAAACACATGGTTTACATCAGGCCACTGTTTCAATTCCTGGAGAAATACAGCCCACTGCTCAACTCAGCAGCCACTTCTGGGAGAGTAAAACATGAAACCTATTCCAGCAGCAAGCCTCCTGAAAGCTTCCAAACATAAGGCAGTGAGATGGATATGGATGGATATAGCATACTCTGTAAATTCAGGCACAGTATGCAGGGGTGTGACCCTACTAAAATAAACTCCTCAATAGCTAAGAGAAAAGGGAGCAGCATTTATGAAGAATGTACTTCGTATGTCATAAAAACTTTAATTATTCCCAATTCTCTAATAAGTACAAAACGGAAAAAGCTGAACATTTGGCAGACCCATTTCGGAAGTGTTTTTAAAACCAGCTACTCCAAAAACAGCACTGGAAGGTGGCTTTTAAACCTGTCACTCAAACTATCCCTTTGTTTAGATACATTCCTTCCACCTGGCTGTCTAATACTAACTTGCATTGATATTAGTCTATTTTTCTTTGGGCTTCTCGTCAACAAGGTCCTGATAATATCAGCTTGCTTACATTTGAAGTATTTAAAGTTCTTCACCTGGTGAAAATAATTTTGTTTCTGGTGGATTGCTCTCTTTTACATGGCTTAACCGTATCAGCCAGAGATACTGCCAAAATGACTGACAACATAAGGGTTTTTCTTCCTATGCAGGACAGAGCCATAATTCTAACTCTAGCTGTTCCTTGAGAGTCCAGAAAACAGAGGATTAGGTGGTATCATCAGCAGAATTAGGCTTACAGCCTTTAAGTTTTTGATAACAAATAAAAATCATGATCAAATAAGAATCATTGACTAAGTCTCAAATGTTAATACAGGCATCCTTTAAATCTTTGTTTACTGTCTTCAAGTCTCACCTTTTCTAAACTTAAAATTGGAAGACTGTAAGGAGGGACTGAATGCCTGTGGTACTCCACTTTGACCCGAAGCTCCCTGGCTTCAGTGGAAACCTCTACTTTATCATGCCTGTCACTGAAAATTTGATTTGCAAGAAGGGGAACTCACTGATTTTACAGAAAAACAAGCTTATAGCAAAGCTCACCTATTTCTTTTACATCAACAAAGAGGAATAGCTTGAGGTGTCAATGGATCCGATAAAGCCATTGATCCCAAATGATCCCATACACATCCCTTCGACTCCTCATCTGCAGGATAAAGGGAGTATTAGTGCTTCTCTGCTGAAATGCACCTGAGGTTTCCCAGTGCTGACACTGCGCTGCCTCACAGGACTCCTGGCTGTCTCACCTGGCAGCTCCTGTGACACTCAGATTCTTCCTAGTGGGCAAGAAACTCACATTCCTTGGCTTCACTGGATAGTCAATTGTAGAAATAGCACAAATATCAACTTACAACATCTTAAGCCCTGTTTCTGAGATAAATCAGAGCCTGAGGCTCCTTTGAACGGTGTGGTCTCAATTTAATCTGACTGCAATCACAAACAGGACAAAAGCACAGGATAAAGTTAAAACCGAGCTTGTTTTCTTCTAGATAATCCTTGTACCAGCTGTTCTTTAGCCCCAGTCAGAAGTTCAGTGACAGGAAGGAAACCTGTCTGAGAAAATTAGAACATGAACCCACACCAAGCAACTCATGCCATGGCAAGACATTGTCGGGAATAAAACACCCCTCTTCAAAATCTGTGTCTTTCCACGCTGTGTTCATGACTGTAGTCACCACATTGTTTTCACCTCCAATTTGTTCTTGTTTTCATATTCATGTTCTTTATTTACTATAAACTGTGGTAACTTCTGTGTTTCTAACAGTATAAGATGAAGCACACACTACATCAAAACCATGTCAGGAAAGTTAAGAGCGAACATAATATTGCCACAAAGCTAACACACCTACAATTTTGGTTAGTTTCCTCTCGAAAATTAGGGACACCTGACTCATACTACTTTTTAATGCATATTTTTGTTGTTAAAGAAGGTCTTGAAAATACACTGTCCATTGAAGAGAAGTGGACAGCACAGAAGAGAAACCCACAACACTGCCCTGAATACTTGGAAGCCACACCTTCCCTTGGACATCCCTGACTTCCACCTGCATGCATGCACCATCCTCACACTCTCCTCACAGCCAGCTCAGCAAAGGCTGGGTCTTTAACAGCATTGGGCCTGGAAACACAGATTAATCAATGTTAAAGAAGCCAATTGGTATCACAAGTGGTAACACTCTCCTTAGTGGAGAGAAGTGGGCTTTAAACACAGTTCACATCGCTCTCTCTGACTGCAGGAGATGTAGGAGAAGAAATCCCTGAGAGGCAGCAGGATCCCCCTGAGCAACTCCATGGCTCCTGAGGGCAGACCCAAGGGCACCCACGCATCCATCTGTCACTGGTGCCTTGGGCAAACTCATGGGTTTCAACAGGCTCTTCAATGCAAGCTCCTGGAGAGGAGAGGGCTCCCCTTTGCTCTCCACTACCCCAGTCTACTGCTTGTCCCTCAAACATTTCAAAGGCTGTCAGAAGAATGGGGATACTCTAAGTGCCACCTTGAACCCAGGCAGGATTTTGGCTGCACAACTCATGATGAGCAGCAACACTCTTATTCTCCTCTAACAACCTGGCAATTTCTGTGACAACAGCAGAAGAAGGCATGAAGACAAAGCTTGCACCAGGATGGATAATATCCCACTTGTAAAGTATGCTGACTCCCACACTGAGAGCTGTCACCTCTGAGACACAATCTCTACACATGTTTCTACGAGAAAGAATTGACTGCTGGTAAAAATGCACATGGTAAAATCCACCATGGCAGTAGGAATAAATTACATCAGCTGCTAGTACTGCTCCATTTAACTGAAGTTTCTGGTGGTTTCATGAAAACCTGGAATAAGCCAGAGTATTTGCTCAGATTGACTTAGTCTCAGTGGCTTTCTCACATTCTGTGAAGCCGCCACCAAGGAAATGTTTTCTTTAGAGATTTCCACATGAGGGAATATCAGCAAAGCTTTCTTTAAGTTGAAGGTGAAACTGATACTTCACCCACAGCTGATGCCCACACAGGTATGGCTAGATGGGAAGGATGACAGGATTAGAAGCCCACAAATTCCCTTCTCCCCAGCAGGGACACCAGCATGGAGCTTGCTCGGTGCTGCTCTGCCCAGACTGGATGTGGGTCCTGGGTGTGTGAGTTACTGCACTGCACTGCAGCTTACCCACATTTATTCTCACCCCCACGCATGAGACAACTTATTTCCCTCTAGCTGGACCTCAAAGGATGCCCACAGGCGAGGTAGTAAAAAAAAGAGAATATTGTTTCTAGGCTGTCAGGCATCCCCTCCACCACTGCTCCCTCCCCCCGTGCCCACAGCCTGAGGTAGCTTTGAAGTGGGTTGGCAGGGGACACAAGTCAGAGCCAGAGCATGCGCTTCTGTGAGCCAGCCTCTGTCCTGCTCCCCACAGCTATGGCCATAGATCTCCAGTAAGGAAAACACACCTATTAAAATTGCACTGCTCATTAGGAGGCTAACTAAACCGTGGCATCTTTATGCTATGCACCTGGCTCGCTTCTTACGAATCTAAATCTTCACTCCATTGCTCTCCTTTCACATCAAATGCAATCTCGTTAAAATCAGCGGCATGTTACAGAAGCAGTCTAGTGAAGAATGACACCCTGCACGTTCAAAGGCTGAAGAAAACATTGTATGTAATTACCCTGATGGAAGATATGGACTAGGCTTATGGGAAGTCACAGCAGGCAGCACAGTTCTCTTTCTGCACCAGCTTTCACTCCAACCTCATCAAGCAGTGGTTACCAACATCCATAAAGCGCAAAGCTTTGCGTGCCTTGTTCGTATTATTCACTTTATATGAGAATTTTATTGTTCATTAAATATTTCTATCCAAACATCCAATTTCTTTCCAAATTTCTCTCAGCTGTTTGTTGCTGGGATGTTTCATGGCCCATCCTCAAAGCAGGAGACAAATGGTAGCCTACAGCCTACTCTATACTGGTTTGTGACAGGATCTGGGAGGGAAGTGACAACTCTCAGTCACCTTCACCTTTACATCCCCTGAAAAACCTGTTCATCTTGGGCACTTTAGCACTCAGCAAATGGATTACATCAGTCATTTGTGGACACAGCAACAAGTGTTGCTAGTAAACAACAGCTAGTAAAAAAACTTATGGCTTCAACTGTTATTCAAAAACCTAGGATTTTGAAAATTTCAGAAAACAGTGATTTTTCACTTACACCAAAAAAAAAAAAAAAAGGGAAAAAGATGATCAGTAAGATATTTCTGAAATGAAGATTGGGTTTGAATCCAAAGTGTTGGCAATCTGCTTTTAGTTCATTCCTTTATGTATATCACAGACTTCACCAAATCACGCTCAAGCATCCTACTTGCATTTGGGGGGTTGGTTTACGCCTCTCTCCGAAACCACCTCAATATAGATAAATTTGCTCCATTACCCAGTGAAATAGCACAGATTTTTTAATCTACTGGAGATTCATATGTTTATGTAAAGTCTTTCCATTCCATCTCTAGTTGAAGTGCATGTTCAACTTTCCATTTGAAACTGCCAAAAACGCTTCAGACTCACAAAGTCAGACATCAGGAATTCAAGCTTCATCGTGCATTGAAGGAAAAAAAAATTTAAACTCTCCATTTTTATTTCATATTTCAAAGCCTTTCATAAATCAGAAAAGTTGGTTTCCCAAGGTGTATGTTTGCTAAGAACAAAACACAGGCTCAACATTAGTCTCTGCTCCTTCATTAGCAGCTCTCAGAGATTAAGTTTCTTCACAGAGACTGGAAAACATACTTCTTAAAATAACATAGCCTTTGCTACTTCCTCTTAATGGAAAACGCAAATAAAACCCCCTAAACTACTATTTATCTGTCTCTAATACAAAACTGCTCACAATTCATGTCCTGAAATAACACCCACTCTGATTCTTCTAAGTAATTTATTTCACATTATTTATTGCAAAAGCTCCTTCAAAAAATACACACGTAGCTTTGTACCCTAAAAGGGAAGCTGGTGGCACACACTCCAAGGCTCCCAAAGTGCAAAACTCACAGATCCTAGATGAAGTGCATGCCAGGGAAATGGACACAATACTATTATCGCTACTCTTAGGATCTCATTTTAGGTTGGGCTCATATAGGCACAGATCTTCATTACTGATAAATTACTTCCTTATTTAATTTAATTTCATTTCCAAAGAGCAACTTGCTGCAGTCATGTTCAAAGCAATGTCTCCATGCAAAGCCCTGGGCTGTTCCACACGTTATAAGCAGTTCTATCATAGATGAGCAGACACAACAGACACACACAGGAGCAGCCACTCGGATTCACCTCATCACCGTTTGCCAAGCACTAGCTGGGACAGTTGGCAAAGATTTTACCCAATTAATACCCTTGAAAAGCATCTGAACATATCAAAAAGATGCAGTCACAGCTCTGCAGGTTTGTAAAAGAGAATCTATGCCATCTTCCTTGGGTTAGCCCAGGGATACCTAGAACTGAAAATATACATATCTACATTGGTTTGGTCTCCAATGTTGAGGTGCAAGACTTGCAGCTTCTTCCCACAGAGCACAGAACATCCCTGACCAGTGGGATATACAGGAAGAGGAGCCTCTGGGGAAGAAAATCAATCCTTCAGGTTAACAAAGCCTCTGCAAAAATCAGGAGAGCAAGCCTCAGGAAGGACTTCCAGAGTCTTTAGCATGCCATAGCTAGCAGCCTGCTAGATCCGTACATTACCAATGTCCATAGACTCCAATTTTATGCCAATCATATTTGATGTTTGAACACCCAAAGTGGGAGATTTGGAAGGAAGGATGCAGTGGAAGGGTGTATTGATGCAGTCCACTCTCTGACTGCTGCTGAGTGACCTGAGTGACACCGAGCTGGCACTGGTGCAGTTCAGAGGAATGAAGCTTTCTAATACCGAAACACCCACCCAGCATTGCCTGCTCTGCTTGTGAGTTCTGAACCACCCATCACCAATGCATGAGGTGGTGATCAACAATAATTCCCCTTCTCTTCAAACCTGAGCTTGTGATGAAAACCAAACCTTACTTCTGTGGCAGTGGTACCCTCTGCTGTCACAGGGCTTTGACTAGGTCTGCACAGCAAGGACATGTTACTCGACAGGGTTATGGGCAGCCTGAATCTGGGTGTCCTGTGTGGCCACTGGGAAGCAGCCCTGCAGTGACAGCAGAGACAAAGTCCCACCTTGGATCCCTCAAGCCAAGGCTGGCTGCTAAGAGCAAGGCAAAGAAATTTGCACTATTTTACAAGTAACTTAAGCAACTTGCTACCGTTTTGTGGGTTGGCCATCTGCTACCATTCAGTAGCACAAACATTTTGCTAAAGCTGCAAAGCTTCCTGAAACACAGTGATTTCCTTCCATACAAAGGGGCCCCAAATTACTCAAAAGCTCCTATAGACATTTTGATGTTTCACTATTTTCCTTCTCGGTTTTTATAGGGACTGCTTGCAACCATAACAAAAGTTTGGAGGTTTTAAAAATATATTTATACAGCACAAGCAGAGAAAAAATACATTAGCAAAAGGTCCAACTGCTGAAAAAGCCAAATGGCTCATTTCACATTGCCAGAAATCTTGCAAACTCTATGTCTAATTTTATGAGGCTCTTATGTTTGGATTCATAGGGTCTGTTTCTGCCACCCTCACTGCAATTACTAGCAGCTTGTTCTGTAAGGGTCCAGTCCTAAGAAAAATCTTGCTTCTCCCAAAGGAAAGCAACAGGTAGAATGGTAAGCATGTGCTAAAAATAATTCCCCCCATCTTCAGGCACACCACCTTCCTTCAGAAACATCCATACTAACTCATCAGATACTCTGATGCTTACGTCCACCAGACCATGAGGTCCATCAGTCACCTGAGCTCTCACTTCAGCTTTCTCAACTGAGGAGAATCCTTCCTCTCTCCCTGCTGGTGTCAGAAAAAGAAAATCTTGCTTTCTCTTGTATTTCCTTCTCCCTTCCCTCTGTTGACACATGCATGGACAGTTCCTTCCCTCCACTCCCAAAGGCAGTGTGGACACCATCCTCTCCCAGACACACTCCCCCCGTGCCGCTGGGCAGGCACAGCTGTGCCCACACCATGCTGCCTGTGACTGCCCTGTGCTAGCATAACACAGGACAGCTGGCTTGTCACCACCACACGGAAAGACTGAAGCCAATGCAAAGCCATTTCTCTTTCCACTTCACTTAAGCAGTGGTTTGAAATCTGTTTCCATCCCTCCAAGGTTTCACACTCATTCCCATTCCCATGTCACATCATCAGCTGCAGGTTTCCAGCCCGACCTGCACGATGTGATACCAAACACAACCAGAATCCCACAATGTCTCACACCACTCACCATCCCTCCCTGAGCGCAATTTAAACAGCTGTTTTGCAGAGGGAAATAAGTGTGTTTGTAGAGGTGTCTGGCCCTCAGCAATCAGTGCTTCCAAGGGCATGGCACTTCTGCACTGGGGGCTGACTTGCTGGGAGGGCAGATGAGGAGCACATATGTTCTGAGACATCTTGTGCCAATAAACTTGTGCTCAGCAACCGAAACCCAGCATCTCTGACCTGACTGAAGACATACACAGTGCCCAATGAACATTCAGTGCCCTGACTCCCATTAAAGCATGTACTCAGGCTCTTGGAGGACCAGCTTGACTTACAGTAGCCATTAAGAGTGAAGAAAAGGAACTCAGTGCCCTGGCACAGCAATCATCACATTGCAAACAAAATAATACGTTACTGTACACATCTGACATGAAAATTTGGCTTGCTAATATTGCTGTTTAAGATTTAGACTTTCTAGGTTTTCAATACTGCTGCTGCACCATCATAGAAGAGCTTTCCTTTTCTGTTTAATTTCATTTTCTCTTGGCTTTGTTTCTTTGTAAAAACAACAATTTGCTTCTGCCTACATTCAGCTTTGGGCAACCGGGCAACTCACAAGACATCAGTCATTACTTCTTGTTTGGAAAATTTCAAATAGAAGAGAGTAAGGTCTTAGGTTGGGCAGTTCTTCAGCACTGCTGCATGGGAAAAAGCATTTAACTCATTTTTAAAACACGGCCAGTGGAGCTCCAGGAAGGTGAGATGTCACTTTGAAACTCTGTCTTAGACCTTTGAATGAAACTAGGCCTTGTGATTCCCAACCCACCTCCCCAGTAACACAAGCTCAGACACTCGTCAAATACATGTATTAAAAATACATGTGACCTGAAATCAGCCTGAAGTCTCCGACCAGCAAAGCCAAATGGAGCATTTCCATCACTGCCACTTGGTTTTAAATTGTTTATAGCACCTCTTCTTTGGAAGACCAGAACATCAACGGCCCAGCTGGGACAGAGGCTGACACGAAGCTCAGCTGACACAGACAGCAAGGCTGCAAACTCATAACCCAGAGCACCCACTCCTGCAAAGTGCAGCGAGCCCTTGGCCAAGGCACCGGATCACTGTCAGCTTCACTCTGCTGCAGCCTCTTGGCTCCTGAGCTGAGGGCCATCTGCAACGCATCCCATGCTAAAGACCACACAATTATGTCACCAAACTCGGCACGGCTTCAAAAGGTGATGAAAGGGAAAGACATGCAGACTATGTGAAAGTGCAGCTTAATTGCTCATGTGGGGCCAAATTCTGATGCCATTAGGCATTTCCATTGGGCTGCCACATGAAGCAAGACACTACCCAGCAGGAGTTAACAGCATCTAAATCCAGCTCTCCATCTATCTGGCTACAGCCTGTGCCCTGCAGGGCTCTCAGAGCTGCCCCAAGATCTCAGCAGCAAAAGCAAAATTAAACACTGCCTTCCTGAGGCTGAAAACATGAAGCCTGGCTACTTCTCAGGCTGCAGGGTGGATGCCAGCGGTGGGCACTGGGTGCCGCTCCCACACTCCCCTCCCTCAGCAACGGGAGCATCCAGGAGCTCTGAGAGGGCTGGCCAGGCAGGTGGCAGGGCTTGGGCTGGTCTCTGGGTACCGCAAGCTTCCAGCCATGGCACCATGTTTTGCCAGCTACATCAGCTGCTTTCCATTGTGGGAATTTTAAGGTAAACTCAGTAGTTTTTCCCTGATACTAGCTAAACCCTTCTGTACACCCTTCCAAGGATGCCACTCTGAAAGAAGGGATTAAGCACTTCATAACAGAATACTGAAACAAATTACATTGACTATTCAATTCCTCTTATTTCTGTCTTCTTTTTAGAGACAAGGAAATACTAACATTCCAGCTCCAGCAGTCCTGCACTTTTTCCCAAAAAGAAGTTTCAGCCAAAATATTGCATTCAACTATACGGTAAACATGACAAATTAGCATTTGAAGAGTGGCCTCTTATTTTACAGCAAATGTATATATTAAGAACAACCAACTCCTCCAATGGAAAAATAATCAGTTTAGCGCAGGAAGAATACAACAGTTGGAAAGATTTGCTGGAACCAGGACCATTGCAAGATGCCCAAGAGGACTTAATAACTATGTAATAGTGAAATAGCTGCACTGGAACTGTGAAATATGAACACACTCCGCTGCACTGGAACTATGAAATATGAACACACTCCACAGTCCTCAAAGAGTAATTTACTCTGTTTAATGAAGAGCTGATTTGACGACTGAGTTACTCACTGAAGAGGGTGATTTAAAATGCACACTTCTCCAGACCACTTTTTAATATGTACATAGTTAAATTTGGATGCACATTTTATGTGTTCTTCCAGGATGAGGAGAAGCTTGGACTGCCTTCCTTACCACAGGATTTCAGTATTATATTTGATGTAACTAACAATTTCTCTTTGTTTAGGAAGAGCTCTCTGTTTAGAGCACACAATTTCTACATGTCTTGGGTCTTTCTTCCACTTTTCCTTGCTTCTTCACTCCTTGGGACTATTTGCTTTAAATACAGACCTGCCAAATGCAAGCACCTATACCAAAATGGAAACAACATGCAGGCTGATTTCAGAGGCACTGACGAGTGCTGAGCTCTCACCACAGCACAGAGATGTGACACAGCCAGGGTACACAACCCAACCTGTGGGAAAAGCTGCTGTGGGCACCTGGGAAAAGCTGCTGTGTCCCACTGCACAGATCTCATTTATGAAGAGCTAACAGTGGGCCAGCGCTTACAAGTTCAATGAGAGTGAGGTACAGTGACTGCTGCATGAGAAAGGTACAATTTAACCCAGAGAGATTTTAGCCATCCTGAAAATGCTGTGAACAGTACAAAACATGCCGAAGTTGAAACACACACTTGCAAAAACTCTGAGTAGGAGAAAAGACCTTACATGACATCCCAGACAGCAGTTCCAGGGAACTGGGGACGAGGAATTGCCATTTCCAGAGCTACATGACCCAGAAGCCATGTGCCTTAGGAGGGCAGGACACACAGGACAAGAAGTCTGGAGAAAGGTGGGTACCAAGTCCCATCCAGCAGAGAGGAGGCAGAGGGAGCTCAGCAGCCTGCACAGGTCTTGCTGGTGACCAGAAGCACACGAGCTTGTGTCAGCACAGCCTCTCATCTCCCCAGGCAAATCAAGACCACACAATGACGGAGACGGAGTGCAAACACTGTTTGATGCCGTTCTTGTTAACTCTGCTACCAGTACAGTAGTTAAGCACTCAACCATGTGGTACACTGTGGAAAAAGTTATTTTTCATTACAGGCTTGTCTAAAGTTTAAAGAGGAACCAGGGAAAGCAGACACTTTCCAGGTGCTTGTACATCCCCCAAAGGAAATGAATCCAACTACAGAGGTGCTGCAGGCAAAAGCTGCCGGTCTCTCAAGTAAGAATAAATGTGAGAGGTAGGATCAGAGTGTGCATAGTCAATGTAGCCAGGTACAAGGGCAGTGGAGAATCCCACTGGTCTAAATGCCTCTTTGGTAAGAGGCAAGCAGTGGAGATGCAAGACTAAAGCACACCACTCCTCTAAATCCCTAGGCATCCAGGGCGTGGAGGAAAAGTTAAGGAACGTGTGTCCTGAGACTCAGAGAACAGACAGCAAAGCAGAAGATCTCAGCAGTTCTTGTTTTTTTTTTTTTAAATCTTGTGCTATTTAAGCCACTGTCTTGATCTTGGCAGTGCTTATTTTGGCACTTCAGTTTGTGAACATTCAACACAGACTGTAGGTTTTGCAGCCAACAGTGCAACAGAATAAGCAGCAGTATAGCAAACACATATAAAAAAATGTAAACATGATTTCAAAGGCTTTCTACTGGGTCATGCACAGCAAAGGATCTTTCAGACAACCTCACATTTCTTCAAGACACCCACCACTCCTCTACTGACCTGAAAATGTAAGCCATACCACTCCTCAGGGGCTATGGTGTTAGTGCAAACATAGCCAAAATGCAAGCGCTTAACCTACGTGGAAGGAAAATACTTGGGCTTCTCACAAGACAGAGGGAAAGGATCTCCCCAGCTTCAGCATCTGCTGCTCTCCTTTGGATTTCACTGCCTCACAGCCCAGCAGTTCATCCCTCTCTCTCGTGCTGGGCAGGGGCACTGGCTGAAGAGGTGAAACCATCTTTCTCATCTTAGGGAATAATGAAAACACTCATAGTTCCAAGTGAATTAAATTTCAACTGCATTCAAAGGAATAAAAACAATCCCGCAGTCCAGCACACCAGTGAAAGTGTTGCTGCTTTAGGGAGCTGTAAAAGAGAAATGACACGTGGCAATTTCAGGCGTGGAAAAAGACAGCAGGGAGTTCTGGCACCTGCCTGAGGGATCAGTGCAGAGTCTGCAGGGCTGGGAGAACCCTCTCAGGGCTGCACAAAAGTGTGGTACACCTGCAGCCCAGGGGAGAAAATAGCAGCACGGAGCTTCCCATGAGGAAGGCACATCAATGTCCACATCATTCACTCTGGACAAGTGACCACTTCTCCAGCTTAGTGCATTAGCAGTCTGCGGGAGACATACCTAACATCCATGCTCCCTCCTCTTTCCCAGCAGAAAGCACAACAAAAGTTAAGTGTTCCTATGATGCATGCACCTAGCTATGGTTCACTTGGGCAGGCAAAGAGGGGAGTAAAGGAATACCGATTTATGAAGACAGGTAACTCAAGCTAAGCAAGATAAGCAGATCCTGACACTTCAAAACTAAGGGGCAGGGGAAAAAAAAAAGTGTTGATTTGGCTGCATTTTTTGCATATTTGGGATCACACCCAGGTTACTAAACACGGGTTCACTCTAGAGGTCTTTGGTTAGGAAAAGGTTTCAGTCCTGATTATACTTGAGCTGCAACAGCATAAATTTAAGAGACCTAATGCCTGGTGCCAGCACATGCCAATGCCGACCTAGCCACACTCCTGAGCACTTCCTCAGTGACAGAGGGAGATATGTGACCTAACTCCTAGCTAGAGAAACTATGGATCCTAGACATGCACCAGAAACTGAGCCTGGTGCTTCCCTGATGTGAAGACAACAGCCCACATGCAGACAGCTGCACACAAAGTGAAGCAGATATAAAGTCCAACCCAAGTTATCTTGAGAACTTAGAAGTCACATTTAAGTGTCCTGCACGGGAAATGAGCACCGAATGTGTCCGAGGTATATTTTTGGGCTACTGAATGCTCACTCAACACAGGGGATCATAGAGACAAGATCCCATTCCCCCTGCTGCCATGTCTTTGTCTTGCTGCACTCTCTACTCAACCCCCCCTCCAATTTCTTTCTGTATAGATCAGCTTCTGAAAGCATCTTCTTAACCACATGTCCAGCCAAAATCAGTCTGTGTGCTGGCTGAAGAGCTGGAATCACAGACTTGGACAGCACTGGAGCTTTCATACATCTGACACACCCAGAGGCTGGTACAGAACTATACAGTTAAGACCATTACAGCACTGTCCTAAATAACTGAGAAGATACATTCCTTGGAGCTAAATGAAGTGGAAAGTTCCCTTGGAGATCCTCCTGCTTTCTCTCTTTATGTCAGACAGTCTAGACAAGGAAGGAAAATGACAGCACTGCTGTCAGAAAGGCTCTTGCTCTGAGAATAGCCTCTTCTTAATGTTTCTCCCAAATTTCTCCCACTGGCCACAGGTGGTGCTTGTTTGTCTAAGCTAATAAGGCGGGTTTCTATAGCAGGAGTGTTTTCTGTAGTCAGTATCCATTCTTCCCCACATGGGATCTGGCAGCAAGCAAGGAATCTCTCCTGGCAGTACACAAATCGGATCTGCCCCCTAAGCTGGCTCCAGCACAACACCCTTCTCTTACGCTTTCTTGGCCCGAGGACTGTCACAACAATCCTGGGCACAGGCCCCACACTGACTTTCCATTTTGATAAACAGAATACAGTCAATGACAGCACCAGCCCAGTGCCAGACCCTTACTGGGGAAAGATCTTTCCTTTCTTTCCACAGACAAAAACTGAAGGGCTCTTTCACTTCATTGGAGCCCGTCTGCTGAGCCAAGGCAGCCTCCCTGTCTCTCAGACACGGCACTTGGACAAAGGCTCCTAAGTGCAGAGTGAGTTTGGGACAGGTCCCCTAGACAGAGCACATGCAGTAAAGGTGGTCGGCAGGGACCATTTCCAACACAGCTAGAAGGTGAGAAAGCAGGACCAAGGGCAGAAAAAATGCTCAGCAATGGCTTTTACCCCCTGAGAAAGAGCTCCAGAACCCACCAGCCCTCCTGCCTGAGACTGCACTTGTTCAGGACACAGTCTCTGCTTCGTAGCTTATAAACTACTCTCTAGACTGGAGAAGGAAAGCGGTGCCCACTCAATGTGGCCAGCACACCTCCAAGGACAGGGAGCACACATGCAGCCCACATCCAGTCCTGTACAGCTACTCTGGGGTTAACAACGCAGTATTCCCACTCCAGCAGGTTTTGGTGTGCTCCAGAGTTCCATAGCTGGGAAGCACGCAGAGCTCTGTGCAGCACTATGCCAACACATTTGGGTTTGTTCAGAAATTGGCCTAATTTTTACAGCACATTGGTGTGGGACTGCAAACAAGGAAAGACTATATGGATATTATTACATGCAAAATTTTTAGTGAAGTATCAGAATCTCCAAGAATCACTTCAGACATTACACGGTCAGGGAAGCAAGAGCCTGCATGCACTCAACAGCTAACGCTTTTCCTCAGAAACTGTGACATTTCCCATGGATGTTTCCCTCAATAGTAGAACACAAACTCTCCTGCTCCCTTCCCTCCTCCTCTCACTTGCCAGCAGGCAGCCGCAGAGATCCAATTCCCCCTCCATTTACCACTGCCACAAGGGAGCACTATTATAAAACCGTTTCCAGAAGTGTGATCCCAAGCTTAACCTGGATGGGCACAGCAAGTTGCAGAAAGACAGACTACAGTTCCAGGTTAAGCAGATCATTCCTTTCCGGTTGTTTAGCTGCACACTAAAACCCACCAGGAGCCACGGGTGACATGAAGTCCCGGGCTCAGAGCTGCAGGGAGGGTTGGGGAGGATGCTGTCGTCCTTGGCTGGCTCCTCCTCAACAGCACGGGGCTGGAGACGGGACAGCCACCACATCCGGAGCCTGGGGGCAACTGTCCCTGTGCTGCTCTGGCCACTGTAACCCCAAGAGATACAACCTGGCGCTGAAATGCCTCCGTATGTGTGTCTGTACCTGTCTTTAGCCGTGCTCTGGTGCAGACCTTGTGGGCACAAGCTGAGGAGATCCGGTTCAGCACTGCCTGCGGTGCAAGAAGTGTCGCGGGGGCTGCAGTGAGCGTACACTGCTTCCACAAGGGAAAGGACGGGGCAGATCTGCCACTGCCTCCCACAACCCCACCTCCAGAGCAGCTTAACCCAGAGGCTGCGAGCCCGGGCAACTCTGACAGCAGCGCCAGCCTAGCCCAGGCTGATACAGGGTTCGATCCACAGACTCCGGCGGCGGGAACGAAGAGAAGAGGGATCTCTCCTGGCTTGCCGGGGAGCTGCAGCGCTGGGCTGCCCGGTGTCAGTGCCGCTAACCGCGCGAGCCCAGACGGGACGATGGAACCAGCACGCGGTTCCAGCGGGAAAAAGGCATCCACAGGCTGAAGGCAAGCGGGAAGCTGCCACCCTCCGGTGCCCTCAGCTCACGTCTGCCCGCGAGCGCCCATGTGGGCTGCAGCCCTGCGCTCCGGAGCTGCCCGAAGCGCAGCCGAGCCGCAGCGGGCTAACCCGTGCAGGGTCCCGGCCGCTCTCCGAGAGCCGGGTGACCCTCGGTGCCGAGGCTTGCCCGGCTTTGCAGCTCCCCTCCCCGCTCGGGTCTCCCTCCGCGCCCGCGGGGGGCAGCGGCCGAGGGGCCCGCACAAACAGGGGGCAGCGGCAGGTGTCTCAGCCGGGGCAGGGAGGCGGCCGGCTCGGCCGGG
>VWZT01015009.1:646021-668412 GCA_013397055.1 Pachycephala philippinensis
AGCTGGCCCTCCGCCCCCCGCGGCGCCCCGGCCGCGACGCCCCGGCCCTGGCCCGCCCCGGCGGCCGGTCCCCGCAGCATCCCCTGCCTTGCCGTGCGCGCGCCTGGCTCCTTCGGGATGAGCTCCGAGCCTGCCCCTCGGCACCCGGGGGAATTTCAGCTGTGCCCCGCGTGTTACACACACCCTCCGTGCTGCCTTCTCTCTTGGCCCCTGTGGCACTGCCCCTTCCCAGCTGGGGTGGATATTCAGTCCTGCGGGGGTACAGGGTTCACTGTACAGGACTTTCTATACGGGGTTGTCTTTCCTTCTTCACTTCATCTTTTCTTTCTGAACCTCCACCCCATATCTCGCTGGGGTTTTTGCTTCAGTAGCCTTGCACTGGAGAGATGCACTATTAGATCTATAAGGCACTTCTCAGTCCGACTTGTCTGGCTCTTCCCACAACACTCCAACCCATATCCCCCATCTACTTCTGCTGCATTGCTGAAGGATGTTTCTGCAACAATTAATAATGGGTCCTCTGCTGTGGAAACTAAGCAAAAACCAAACCAAACCAAAACTAAACGGGGCATAAAAGTACTTGCCTGCTACAAAGGGAGAGGAAAGATACTGGGAAAAATAAACACCATATTTTCTGGGAAAAACAAACAAACAGACCAAATAAAAGCACAAATCAAAGGAAGGCAAACAACAGGGGCAGGCTTTGCACAGGAATCTGGCTCCACACCTGCTTCTGCCCAGACACCCACCTGGTTTGGCATGCTGCCGCACTGCTCCATGGCTGCGCGTGTGGAGGACTGCCTCAGAGTGGCTCCAAAGTCTCAGGCTACATCTCCGCTGCTGAATGTACCTGCTTCTGGGACTCTGACCCTACTCACCACTCTGGCCCTCCTGGCCAAGCTGCTCAGAGTTCCCAGCCCACAGGAGCACATTGGCTGTGTCCCCACTGGTATCAGTGCCCTGCGTGTTACATATGTGCATTTTCATGGTTTGCAGCATGCAAAATGAGGTGCAGACAGTGTTAACTGATGAGCTGAATGTGTGTTCATAGCAGAACACCGTAGGCTGCATACCCTGGTGGTGTTACAGTGGGATGGTGTTGGAGAGCTCTGTGGGACACAGGGAGCCAAACCCGGCAGCTGCTCATCCATACTGGGTATGGGGCAGCCTCCTGCAGAACTACACTTGGGTTTTGCTTCATTGCAAGGTGATCGCTGCACTCCGTGAGGAAGCCTGGGAGCAAGCTGAGGCTGGAGCAGCCATGCACAAGGTAGGGACTGTTGTCCACAACTAAAGCAGGAAGCCACACTGGGACAAGCAAAAGGAATCCTGGGTTGCCGGCATCTCCAGAAGGCTGTCTTTCACCACTCCTGGAATATTTCCTCCTAGAACTTGACTGCTACAGCCTGGGAGAGGCTTTTAAAAACAAAGCAGCATACCAAACAGAAGGAGTCTCTAGATGACAGGGTTTCAGAGAGTTCAAGTTAAGGCACATCTGTAATACCACATGTTCAGTATATTGCTGTCTGTTGCAGCCTCCTGGCTTTGCATCACACCGAGCAACACTGGTCACTGTACCCCTCATTGCTCTGAATGGTGCCCCTGCTGCTTGAGCATCACTGCTTCATGATCCCCTTTCAGCTTTGGTTCTCCCCTTCCTAAGTGGCATTCTCAAGGATGTGGTTCGCAGTGCAATAGCATCAGTCATATAGTGAAGAATGGAATGCCAAAGTGCAACTTTGAAAGGCCTTTCCTGGATTATCAATCAAGGATTGACTCAAACACTGATTGGTTAAACACATGCAATTCTCACATGGGACACCAGCTGTTTCTGACAGAAAGTACACTTCACTAGCAAAGCATGACAGCTAGAGAAAAAACCCCAAAACAACCACACTGAGAGATCTGGGTATTTGGGTCAAAAGTGTGGGGTTACAGGAACGGGCTGCGGGCGGCTTTGGCCTTGATGGCTTGTGGCTGTGTCCCTGGGAGGAGGGAAGGCCAGCATTGAATGCAGGTGTGCTGATTTTGGTAACAAGAAACATGTGAGTGGCCCAAGAGATAAGTATAAAAGGCTGTGCTGCAGGCGCACAAGTGGATACTGAGCTTGATGCCTGCTGGTGCCTGTCAATGCTGAGCTGGTGCCTGCGGATGCCTGCCACTGCTTGTGGATGCTGGCTTGTGCCTGCTGCTGCCTGCCTCTGCCTGCCACCCTCCTCTGCCACTGCCTGCCTCTGCCTGCCTCCCTGCTCTATGCTGGACTCTTTGGACTCCGACATTTGGTGCCCTGTGTTTGTATGTATTGTGGTGATAATTGGCTTGGCGCCTCCGACAGTATGAGCCTCACGGACTGCAATCCACTTGGGGGAAGTGGGAAAGCCGGCCGGCGCGTAATCCCTGGGCGGGGGTGTGCCCAGGAGAGCCGTGAGTAGCCTACGCATGTAAGTCCAGGATTGGACTGCCTTGGGCGACCGTGCCTCTGGGAAGGACAGTGAGCCGCTGTAGCTCTTGCCCAAGCAAGTCTGGGATTGGACTGCTTTATGGGTGACCGTGCCTCTAAGAGGGATGGTGAGCTGTTGTAGCTCTTGCCCATGTGTGATTACTGCAAATGGTGCTGCATTTTTATACTGCAAACCATGTTGGCCCGGTGTACGCTGACATCTGGAACTATGTTGGCCTTGTGAACGCCAAGAAAAAGTTTTAGCAAATAAACCTGGGTAAAGAGTATCTGTTAGAGCCAGAGATCTCAGCATCACAGAAATCCAAATCCTGCCAGTTATCTGCAGCAAGAGCTGTTCTGTGTAAAGAAGGTATTGTTTGACATGGTGGGCATTTGGGAATGGCAGTGGATGTAGTTGGTGGAACAATGTGACTGTGCCAGTACTCCCTGACAGGGATGTCTGAGCTTGCCCTAAGAGAAAATGGTAACTGGCAAGGCAGGAGGAACAGCCTCAGCATGCCCCTCCAGCACCCACACAGCCCCCCTCACCCACCAGCTGGTCATGGGTGGCAGAGACGATACAGGGGACGCCCCATGGGAGCTGACATTGCTCAGCAGGCTCAAGCTCACTTGCTGCTTTTTAAAGCACAGCTCTGAGAAGGGAAAAACCACGGCACTTACCAACTGGAGCCAAAGCGGTATATAAGTGTATTGGAAAGGGTGAATCTTTGCAGAGTACACAAATCTGGAAGGAGGTTTATTTTCCTCTGTTGTTTCTTCATTGCTTGCTCTATGCAAGTGCATCCAGGGAAGACAGAGGGTTGAACATGCAGGGGTGCAGCCATCTGTCTGGATGAGCTATCCACCATGCTCACCTGCATGGGCTGTGCAGTCTTGGAGGTTTTTCACGTAAAAGGCAGAATTCCATTGAGAATGTGGATAACTCAGGAAACAACCAAGATGCCATACTGCAACGAGTATGGACTTGTTCCTATGGCAATGTGAAGTTTGTTTCTTTGCAGGAAAGGAATTTTCTGTAATTAGTCCAGTTGATATTAGTGTAACATTTAAGATTAAATTATAGCTTAAATCAAGACAAGGGGTATTTGGGATTGCTGATTCTTTCTCTCTTGTTTATGCAAATGCTTCTCTTGAAGCCATGTGAGGCCAGATAAATAATCACTATATGCTGGAGAATCCTGAGCAGATGCAATGCACTAGCAGTTTGTTTTCAGGATTTCTAGAAAACTCATTGAAGCAGGTCCTCAGCAGGCACAATCTAGCAGAGCTTCTTGCCTCACCTGTTTTCATCCTCTTTGGAACTTCTTTATCTATACCAGCTAATGGAGCAGCTTTTTGCATTTGGCAAACAAACTTACTGACTTTTGACTTCCAGAATGTTTGTCATTGATGCAAAGGAAAGATAGCTGCAGGCTGTAAGATAGAAATGGTACTCCCAACAGTTTGCAGGGGCAGGTTTACAAATGGAAGAGACAGGCAGACAGAGATATATAAAGGAAGAATTTTAGTGAGCCAAATTGTCCAGATACTTATAAGCAATTCCAAGGGCTCTGTACAGAGAGTTTCTCTCCTCTGTAATTCTCTACGACACTGGCTGCAGTTCACTTGGATACAAGCAAGCAGGATTCAGCCCCAGCATCAGCCCAGGCATGGGTGTGGCAGCATGGGCTACGATACAGGCATGGTTCAGCACCCAACAGCTAAAGCCACATTTGCTGTGGAGTGTCTTCTACACAAGCTGCAATCACAGCTTCAGATCCAAGTGAAAACACAACAGCTTTTGACTAAATTTCAGTGACATTTGCTTTATTTATGCACAAGAAAGGAGGAGGCACATTAAACACTGCCAAGAAAGTTTCTGACCACTTATTCTAATGGCAACCACTGTTCCACATAATTTTGTTTAAATTATCTAAGACCCTTGTCTTGTAAATGTTTTGCATCTGTTTAAACCTGCACAAAGTGCAAGGAATATTTATATGCATAAGCCTAAGTGCCTATTTTACTCCAAGATGAACAGAAACAGTTTTAAGCATGTTAATCATGTAATTCTTTTGAGTTGAAGTGGCCTTCTGTTGAAGGCCACTAACAGAGAGAAAAGAGGCTGAAAGAGAGCCAGGAAATACCTTCCAGCAATGTAAAACTACATGCACCTGGTAACCATTCCTTTTCCTTGCAGGTTGCCGTATTTCAGTGTGAGCTACAGGTTGGTAGAAGCACAAATAGCTTCATCATATAAAATAAATGCTAATTTTTAAAAAAGAAGATAGCATAGAAGATATACGTGTTATGGGCAAATCACAAGTAGCCAATAATTTATCTGCTGAATTTTGCCTTTTCTTCTGGTTTACTTGCCTGGAAGCAGTTTTTTAAATGTATTTGTTAATTATTTACATTTACATGTTTTAGTAACCCTCCCACTTAAACCAAAAGAAAGATTTCTGTAGTTTAATAACAAAATGATTCAGGCATGTGTTCATAAAGATGTCTGGGGTATTTACTCAATTCTGCTTCTAGGTAGAGATTCCAAAAAAAAAAAACTGCCAGAAGAAAATGAAAAGCTGCTTAAGTTAAATGAAATTCCCAGATGAATGCCAGTGGAATCTGAATTCTTGTATGCCCATCTGGTAGACTCATTTAAACAAAAACTAAAGAAGAGGAGATTATGTCATTTTAAAGAATGCCTGCAAACAAACAAGGAGTAACTAAAGGTTTTTAGGCAGCTGTAGAGCTGGCATGCCTTGTTTCTTGGGTTATGTCTGAAAACATGTATTTTCCATGCCGTTCTTCTACAGCAAAGTCAGTGTTTTGGCTTTGGTTGAACTCCATGATCTTAAGGGTCTTCTCTAAACTAAATGATTCTATGACTTTTATGGACAAAGTGCCCAGCATTATTTCTGTTGAGCTCCATTTTAGCAGCTCCTCCTAGATGCCAGGTGCCCACCAGAGCCACTCTATCACTCCCCTCCTCAGCTGGACAGAGGAGAGAAAATATTGCAAAAGGTTCATGGGTTAAGATGACAGTAGGAAGAGATCACTCAACAATTACAGTCACAGGCAGACAGGCTTGACTTGGGAAAATAATTTATTTTATTACAAATCAAATCAGAGTAGGGTAATGAGAAATAAAACTGAAACACCTTCCCCCTACCCCTCTCTTCATCACCAGCTTACTTTACTCAGATTTTCTCTACCTCCTCCCCCACTGCAGCACAGGGTCATGAGGAATGGGGTTGTGGTCAGTTCAGCATGTTACCTCTGCTCCTCTTTTCTCTTTAAGAGGACTCCTCACACTCTTCCTCTGTCCTAGTGTGGGGTCTCTCCCCCAGGAGACAGTCTTTCATGAACTTCTCCAATGTCAGCTCTTCCCACAGGCTGCATGAATTGCTCCAGCGTGGGTACCTTCCACAGGATACAGTCCTTCAGCAACAGACTGCTCCAGTGTTCTGGGACTGGGTCACAAGTCCTGCCAGCAAACCTGTTTCAGTGTGAGCTTCTCTCTCTCTCCATGGGTCCACAGTTTCTTCCAGAAGCCTGCTCCAGTGCATGCTTCCCAAGGGGTCACAGCCTCCTTCAGTGCACTCTGCCCTGGCATGGGGTCCTTGATGGTCTTCAACTGGATCTCTGCTCCACCATGGACCTCCATGGACTGCAGGGGGACAGCAGCCTCACCATGGTCTTCACCAGGGGCTTCAGGAGAATCCTTGTGTGGGTACCTGGAGCATCTTCTCCTTCTGCTCCTTCACTGACCTGGGTGCCTGCAGAGCTGTTTCTCTCATATATTCTCATTTCTCCAGCTGAAGTTGCTGTTGTGCAATTTTTCCCCCCTTCTTAAACACATTATCCCAGAGGTGCTGCCACTGTCACTCCTAGGTTCAACCCTGGCTACTGGCAGGTCTGTTCTGGAGCTGGCTGGCATTGGCTCTATCAGACATGGGAAAGCTTCTAGCAGCTTCTCACAGAAGCCACGCCTGTAATTCTCCCACTCCTTGTCACGTACCACAATACAGTGTGGTGGTAATGCTGCTCCTCTCTGTTAAACTGCTTCAGCTTCTGGAGCAAATTAATATTTTCCTTTGAGTGTTTATGCATATGGAGATAGCTGTGTAATTCTACCCTGCAGTTTTGTCAGAACAGTGAATGTAATAATGCCATGTCATGATCCCCTATTCCTCATCTCTTGGTGACACTGAGTTGATACAACTCAGCCATTGCTGCCTTGCCAAACACCTTTCAACACTGCAACCAGTCAGCATTAAAATAGCAGAATATAAGTGCTACTTATGAAAGTCTTTGCAAAATTTGTATTTAAAGCCTCAAGAACAAGTTCCCTGTGTTCCTGCCTGGTGTCACAAAACCCAAGTCTAGCTTTGGAAATGACAACCTAATGAGAAGCAAGGTGGGTAAATGAAGAAAGCCCTGAAGCATGTCAAACCTGGGTGCTGTTGACTGCCTGAAGCACACAATCCCCAGCAGTGTGGGATCTCTGCCAGTGTGATGCCTGGACATCAATGTTCACACCCTGGGAACTGTCAGGAGAGAGACTGATTGACACAAGCTTTGATGATGGGCGCCATCAAAGATGCAACACTGTCTGTCCAGGTTCAAGACCATTTCAGCTGCTAAAGCTCAGTCAGCACAATGAAGTGTCGAGTCCTGAAAGCTTCATCGTGGGAAGCAGCAGTCTAATAAAAGGTGTGTCAGCCTGGCCACTCTTACCATGGGTTCTTCCAAATTAAACATGATTGTGGCTGCTTCTAAAACAGGAAAAAATGCCTCATCCCTCTGTACTGAGCCCTCCACAGGAAGAGCACTGAACTGGAAAGGCATGTGGAGGGATTCTAAGCTGCCATTCCTGCATGGTGCTTGTGCCTCCACATTGCAGATGGGGGTAACTTTGAGACAAGGGGGAAAAAAAGCTTCCAGTAGAGACTTGGTGAGGTCGAGGCTCTACACAAAACCCTGACTTTTGCCATTTTGCCAAAATAAACAGATTTTCATAACAACTCAAGAGGGTAGAGGCCATCTGAGTTGCATGGATAGGCCCTGCAGCACAGCCTGTCTACATGATGAAGAGCTTAAGACTTTATTTTCACCCTTCTCTCCTTAACGCCTACAGCAGCCAGCTACTCTGACAGAAACCAGGAGTGTTAAGGACATAGCCCAGGAGGGGCTACCCTTCCTCACTGCTCCTCTTTGCCTGATGAGATCATGGCCAGCAGCCCAGAGCAGTGATTGCAGGGACACTCGCAGGCTGCTGGCCCAGGGTGAATGACTGGGATGGGGATGGGGAGCTCTGGTCCTGTGAGGAAAGAGCTCTCACCAAGTTCGGCAGTCACGGAATTGTGGGAGGATGTGCTTTGTGAATTTGAGAGCCTCAGAGGATTCATCTCCCAACTAATAAATATCTGCTGGACCCATATAAACTCCATTGATTTACGAAGTTGTCCAAGCTTGTTTGCCCTAACACTCCCCCTGCCCCACAAGGAGCAAGTGACAGCCACTCCCGATAGGCACCTCCATGAAACTCATGTTCCTGGAATCTCAGGAGTGAGAAGACAACTCTAATTTTACAGCAGTAGAGGATATTTGTTCTCTGAGATCCTTCTGTTAAAAGAGAAGGTTATTGTTATGGCTCTATTTGACAAGAAAAGAACCAGGATTGATCAATGGCTTGGGCTTACTGTTTCCTTAATGACTACAACTGCTTTGCTCTCACAGTGTTTTTTTAGGGATATTGTTTGCTTCAGCCCTACTCACGATCCTTGGAATTCAAATAAACTGCACTGCACTGCATTTTCTGGCAGGCACCCAGTGCAATGAATTTCAAACTAGTGTTTGATTTTGACAGCTACAAGGCAGAGAGGCATCTCACTAGTCAAGACTAATTCTTCCAGTTGCTACACAGCACGACCCTATGAATTTACTGTCAGTCACATCGCTGAGGTCACGTTATCCCTCAGTAACAGTACCCTGAAAACATGGTAAAGTGCAGATGGTGATCTGCAGCGTTAGGTGACTTTGAATCTGTGGTATTTAAGACCTGAAATTAACTGTGGGTGTATCTACTGATACTTGGAAGAAAGATAAAGGATTTTCAACCTTTAGGGTGACTCACATAGACTTAAAATATTTGGAGTTATTTGTGGTTGAAGATCTTAAACAGATAATTGGAAAACTGTGGGGCAGACATGACTTTTCATTAATTAAATAGAAAAGAAGAATAAATGAACTTTCTTGAGGTCAATAATCTTCCCCAAAATATTATCCACCATTGCACACCCCCCTCCCCCCACCATGTTATATATATTTTCAAGTCAGGGTTTCTCAAAGAGCTTTACAAAATGCTGCTTGATGAGCATAAAGTATCACTCAGACGTATTAAATAATCTGGCCCACACACAGAGCAGGCTATTTAAGGCTATCTTTAAAGGGGAATCCTGGCCAAGGCATCCTCCCTCCTGGTTGTTTTGCATATAGGAATTAGCTAGAGCCCCACAGGTTCCTCACATGCTCCAAGCAAATCTCCAGCAGCACTGAGATGTTTGCGCTTCCTCTTCTTCTTCAGAAAGAGCCCTCCTGCTGAGCAGCTCCATTGCCTAAATCTTCATGTCAGCCTGGTGACTGGAAACAATGCCTCCATTGCACAAGCCGACCCTCAAAACATTGAAGGGTTGTGCCTGATTTCTTCATGAATGGTCTTCCTGTCACCAGGGCCATGAGGAAGGCCAGATCCATGTGCAGCCCTGGCTGCCACCCTACAAGAGCCAGCTGGTCCTGCTCCTGAGCTCAGCAGCAGGCACTGTGGATATTTGGCTCTTAGGACTTGTTGCCAGAAGGTTTCCCTGAGATGGCTGCCCCCGGTGTGGCCCGGTGTTGCCTGGCTGATCTCACTGGGGCAGCATTGCCCCTGGGCACAGCTGGGGCTTCCCAGTGGGGCTGGAAGATGCCACGGACATGGGCCAGCTGTGCCCGTGACCCAGGCACAAGGAGGATGCTGTGCTGAACATGACACCACCATGCTGTGAGGGGCACAGCTCTCCTCCTGGTGCCTCAAAAGAAAGTTTTTTTAATGTGTGGTGGCTCTGCATACTTGAAGCACCAGTTTGGAAACACAGCACAGGGCAAAGCTCTTCTGTGGTATTTGTGTCATTCAGGGTGTTCTATCATTAAGCTTTGCATTGATGAAACTCTTTCTCTGCTTCAGGGACAAGGTACTTTTATTTGAGACACCTGGCATGGGATTGTGGATTATGGACTGTTGGATTCAGGTGCCACAAAGGGAGAGGGAACCCAGCCTGTCAGAGGAAGAGCTAGTAGTGGTTTGAGCACACTGCAACTGCCGGAGTCAGCTCTGAGTCACAGGGACTTGCATTTTCCTCCCCATCTGTTCAGAACTGCAAGAATCCTAGAGGTCTTTTCCAACTGCACATGCCTCCCTATCCTCTCCAGCACTATTGTTTTGTCTTCCCTCAGTTTTCCTTTGCCTAATCACATTTCCTCTCTTTTAACTTTTCACTCCCCATCCTCAAATAGCATCTCACCATTTCTTCATTTTTGTGGTCATCTTACTCCTTTTCTTTCCCACATCTTTCTTAGCAATTAATTTTTCCAGGAATGAAAAGTGGAGAGAGGTTGCTGGGCTTTACTTCTCGTTATTAATAATTCCAGAACCTCCCCTGCTCTTTCTCCCCCTCTTCCCATCATCACCACTTCATCCAACTTCTCTGCATGTCCCATCCTGATGCTGTTGTGCCATGATAACTCTTGGATGACCTCCCTTGGCGTTCACCTTTCCCTCACATCATTACCTTCAACCACACCATCACTAGCTCTTTACCTCCACTCTGGTGCCTATCTGATTACCTGGCATCTTTCCTTTCTTCCATTGATTTGCCCCTCAGCTGTGGTCTATATTTCACATAGAATTAATCCATTGAAACAGATCTTGCCTTTGCTATGGACTACTCCCTCGCTGGTCTGCTTGGCTGTGATGTTGTATCTGCTTTAGCACTGCCCTCTGTATTTGGTCAATACCAGATTCCTCTAAGTCCCCTCCACCCTTTTCCTGGATATCATCTTTCACTTACTCCCTCCTCTGGATATGACTGTTTCTATGTCTCAGCTTTTTTACCTTCCTCAGTCTCTCTAAAATGTCATTTCTTCTCACATCATTTCACAGCCATTCTTCTTTCTAGTTTTGTCCTCTCTTGCACCCACTCCCTTCAGAGAATTATTCCCAATAATTTTCTTAACTCTCTATTTTTGTCCTCTTGTTTCCTAGCACCCCACTGGCTCCACCTCATCAAAGGCTTCTCTTTTTACCTTTCAGACCTTGCTTAGGTTACCATTCTCAGCCTCTGTCATCCTTCAGCCCTTGATGTTGCCTTGCTTTCTCCCATGTAGATTTTCTGCAAGTGACAAATCGCTCTGAAGGGCTGATCTCTGTTCAAGCCTTATTTCTTTAACAAGGTACTCAATTCTCTCATTTCTGACCCTAAGAAGAATGGTTCCTCTTCATTCTGTCCTTCCTTCCTCCAGCCCCAGCTTGGAAAAGAGAATGGTACCATGATCTGTCTACCATGGAAAACTCAAAAAAATCCAGTGGAACTCATGAAAATTGTGAAGTGAAACTGGTTTAATAGCATCAACCAGGTCATACTTACTTTGAATGAGAACACCCATGCAGACAGATAGAGATGAAACGTAACTAATTCCCTTTGCATTTATACTTCCAGGTAATCTAGATTACCTCCACAGGCACTCACCTCTGTAAAACCCTCACCACATTGTGGTCATTTCTCAGCAGTCTCTGGTGCCTTGCTCTTCTATGTCTTTCATTTTTCCGCCTGTAGGCACTTCTTGGCAGGGTTAATCTCTTTTCTCCTGCTGTACAAAACCCAGAAGAACCAGACCTCCACCTCTGTTGGACTCTGGCTGCACCAGAATGAACAAGGTCTATGGCTGGTGTGCCTCAGAGTAAGGGCTAAGATGGGTGGCAGCACCCCAACCAAGCTGCACTGCAAGGGGAACAGCCATCAATTTTCTGGGACACAAGGCTGTCTGAAGCAAATCTGCTGCTGCAGGTCAGATGCAGAATTCAGTATTTCCTCATACTTGGAATACTTGGCACAGTGATTATGAAAATAAATGACAATCAACTCTTTTTCTAAAGAAGTGGGTACAAAGATAATTTTGATGCAAATTCTTTTCAGAAACCAATTTTCCCCATGAGAATGCTGGCATTTAAATGCATTTTAAGAGCTAAGAAAAACACTTAATTTATTCTTTGCTGCCGGAGAGGAACACTGTGTTTCAGATTTGTCTCAAAAACTTCCTGAGCAAGTGGGTTTGCCTTGTTAACCTCACTCTTAGTTGTGGTTAGCTTCTGCTAGGTGCCAGTAGTGCTTTGAGCCTATTGATTGTTTTCAGGATATAAAAGAGATGAATGTTTTGAATACACATCAGAACTTATCTTCACTGCTTAAAAAGGACACATAATTGAAATAGAGATAAGGCTATTGTTTTGACATAAAATAGGCAGAAAATTATTTTTTATTTCTTTTTCATGAGAACTCTGAACCACTCATTCTGATTCAATAGGTCAAAATTTTTGCCACCCCTCTTCGGTTTTGCTATCTTGAGCAAATGATTTTGCACCATTCATTGGAATGGTGTGAAACTGAAAGAACTGGATCTTCACTGATCGGTGTTGTCAGCACCTAGATGGCTAACCAAGGGAAACTGTTACATTCAACACTGAAGTGATTTCCAATGGGTCCATTACAGCTTCTCTGTTGAGGTGGTGGGAATTTAGCCTTAGGACAAACAGGGCCTGGGAAAACTGCCCATTAGAATTGTTCCAAGTCTCTAAAAGGGCAATTGAACATAAAGGCATCATCTCTAGTTCAATGAATCCCTCCGCTGGAAATCACTGCTGATCAGAGGAGTACTGTGGGGAACAATTGTTACACATTTGCTCTATTCTTATCCTCTTCCCTAGGCATCAGCCTTTGGCCATTCCCAAAGACAGGACACTGACAAAGACAGGATCTAGTTGAAACTTTGGTTTCACTCAAAAAAGACATTTCTGGCACTGTGATGTGAGTTACCACTACAGAAAGAGCTACTCCAGTCACACAGTTCCAGCAGAAAGCTCATGTAAGCGCAAGGGGTCAAAATCTCATCCCATCCACATTCTCCAAAAAAAGGATCTACGTGGACTTCCACCAAAGATCACTGGACCCAAACTGCATCTTTCTGACCCATAAAAGAGCATGAACAAGGACTGCTCTGAGTCAAACACTCACTGCATCACGCAGAGAAGGCAGCTATCCTTCCTCCCAAACTAGAGCTGAGGAAAGCCAAGGGAGATGCTATGTTTTTAGTCAAGTACTGTTGAGTATGAAGTCTTAATCCTGAGTACATCCATAAAGCAGCTAGACAAATCTATACAGCTTCCAGTTATCTACTTAAACATGACCTAGCATGATCCAGACTGGACTTCAGCAACTCATGTATATAAGCAGAAAGCCATGAGAATGCTCCTTTCCATGCAGCCCATTAGTGTGCAGCATCCTAGAAACACAGATCACTGCAGACACCCTAATGCACCCCTGCTGCTCTGTCACAGCCTCACAGAGAATTGATTCAGGTTCAACACCTGAAACACTCATCCCTGAGGCACTGTGCAGTTTGGGTCCTTGCTATCCAAAAGGCTTACTGCTACCGCAGTGTAAGATTGCAGCTGACAAGTTAACTCCACGTCAGGGCAGCAGTGGTTTGGGTGCCAGAGAGAGCCTTCCCTGAGAGCTCGCATGAGCCCGAGATTGCCAAGAGGTGCATGGAGCCCAGCACTGCAAATCCCCCCACAGGAATCAAGCTGACCAGCTTCTGGCCCATGGGGACACAAGTCAAGGCCAGGTTGGACAGGGCTTTGAGCGACCTGGTCTAGTGGAAAGTGTCCCTGCCTATGGCACGGGGGCTGGAACTGGGTGATCTTTAAGGACTCTTCCAACCCAAACTGTTCTATCATTCTGTGGCAGTGGTGCCTGCTGGGACTGGGGCAGAAACAT
The DNA here is from genome assembly GCA_013397055.1 of Pachycephala philippinensis. NCBI lineage: Eukaryota > Metazoa > Chordata > Aves > Passeriformes > Pachycephala > Pachycephala philippinensis. Next base: position 659,558 of record VWZT01015009.1, read on the forward strand.
GAGGCAAACACTCCTCTCTCCCATTCACTAGTTTCCCAGTAATCCCAAAGAACATCACTAGCATCTCCAGGGGCACAATGATTCCCACTTTTGGTACAATAATTCTGTTCTTTGATGTGTCTTAGGTGATGATATTTTGGCTTAATTGGATTGTGCTGGTACCAGACAGTCTGGGACCACTAGGATTCCCGAGTGTGAGGTGCTATGGCCTGGGGAGCTGTCATGCTGATCCAGGATTTCCTCTGCAAAACAGGGAGGAGAGAATACACTTTCAAACTCTCCAATCCAAAGGACTTTGTGAAATTCCTTCAGTTCTAGTTCACTGACAATGCCTTAAGCCCCACCTTCTGGTGAAGGGCTAAAGTGCAGGGAGAAACGCTCCGTCAAGTTAAAACAAGAGTTTTCAAGAAAATACTATTAAAATAGAAAAATGCCTGATTCTTCAGGAGAATGCACTGATCTTCAACAAAGTGTCGACAAAATAGTTTTAAAAGGCATCATAGTGCCTTTTTTAAAAGGCCTCAAGTAGTTTTATCATGCTGGATTCCATTTTCTTCACTTGATATAAAATGTCACACTATAAAATAAACTTTATGTTTTAAGCAATTTTCTCTCTCTTCTCAGTAGTGGCAGTGAGTCCACACAAATCAAAACTAGACCCGTCGTAACAACAGGCTGAGTCATGGGATGACTGTAGGAAGTAGTGAAAAACATAAAGTCAGGGAGACGGCCCAAGAGGGTGCTTTTCAGCTGAAGTCTCTGCAAAGAGACTTCTCGCTAACTCGAACTAACCAAGAGGACAAAGCATCCATTTCCGAAATCTTTTAAAGTTACTGAGGAACCTCAGGCACAGATTTTGAAACCTGATCTAGAGATACTACATCACGCCAAAATCACACCGGTATCTTTTTTTCCCATCTAAACTACGGGAACTACTGTTAGCCACAGTGAAAAGTGTCTCTGAAGTAAGGCAAGCTACAGAAACACAATCTTTAATTTATGTATGGCCATTAATAAAGATGGAAGAGAGTTCCAGCTCCTTTTGGCACAATTTTTCAAAGTCTTTTCAAAGTCAAACTCTTTTTCAAGCAGCTCAAACTTTACAAGACACTGTTCTAGTCTTGACAGAACTAAAGATGAGACATGTTCCCAAATAACCCCAATGAAAGAGGTTGCACAGGAAGAGCCAGATGGAAAGACAGCATGATCCTGTTCTCTTACTGTAAAGTCATCTAACACTGTTGTTTCCGAAATTTTAAAGTCACTTACCAATATCAAGAATAAGGATTATAAGAATATGGTAATGCTTTCATCTATTAGTCCTATTGGAGAGCAACCGGAATTTCCTCTCTTTAAGGGAAATACTCTAATGATCTATAATGGTCAAGTCTACCTTCCATGTGGAATGAGGCATAGTTGGCCACCATATCTTGCTTAGGAAGACCATGGTTTGGATCATTACCTGTTACTCCTATCTGTAATCTGACTTTCAAAGTTCCACATCCACTGCTGTCAAGAAAGGATGCTGTGAAACAGAACATAAAATGTCTTACAACCTGTGCTACCCTCACACACCAAAAGAAAACATCAAATGAAACACATTTCTCTTCACACAGGATGACTACCATCTCTCAGCCCAAGAACTGCTCCCCTTTTATTGGGAGAAGGCAGCAGGTAGTGATGATCAGGTGAGTGTCTGTGTATGAACAGTAAATTACTTTTCTCTTAGACACAGCTGAACACAAAGTGCACTATTTTAGGATATTTATAACAGGGCAAGGGCTGTGAAAGATGAGTGACCTGGTTTTGTTTGCACTTTTTTGGGGAAGCTAAACACAAATCCAGTGTATACAATCACTGCAGAGGAAATCAAATTAAGGCTTGCAGGTCTATAAGACTTTACTGTTTAAAAAGAAAATGTAATTAAATAATGATGTGGCACACATCCTCCTTCACTCATGCTTCCCCAGTCTGTCACCTCACCTCTACTCAAAAGAACTTAAGCTAGACTCAGCTACACAAGCAAACGTCTGGGCTTACCTGCCCTGATGCAGAGGTCTACTCATGAGGATGAGCTGTATCCAAATCATTCCAGCATAGGCTCAAGTACTTTCTCAAAGTTCAGAGCCCTTGCTTATGAATCCCTCAAAGAAAAGTGTGTTCTCTGCACAATAAAATTTGTCGTGCCACAAGGGGGAGCTTGTGCTGTGGCTAAAGCTCATCACTTCCAGAGCAAGACGAAAGGACAGCTCAGCAGCATGAACCACTGCAGCCACTGGAAACTCTGCTCTGGAAAGGCTGTTTGAAAATCGTGTCACACGATACATAGTGCACAATCACTTTAATAAAGATGTTCTTTTTCAACATGGTCTTAGGAGACACTCATTGACTTTGCCTTGAAAAAGCAGCCAAACCATAACTTAGAGCAGAACAGAAGTCTTGTACAGTCTTTATTCACTACATTTTGGGAGAAGACTATGAATGCAAAAAAAGACCACATTTTTCCCCAAATGCACCTGTGAAAGTATCTGTTGATTTTCTTTGAACACCTGCAAGAGAGGGAAGCCATCACATTACTAACACCTTTATCCTCCTTCCCACAAAAGAAAGCAAGATGTCCCAGCGCAGTGCTAGGAAATACCTACCATTTTTTACACATTATTTTCTAAATAGTGCTATGTTTTACTGCATGTTTATTCATTTTTTTTGTTGGTACAAAGTGTGAGCAGGAAGAAACATGATTTTAATAACTTGCACAGCACCCATTCAAATCCATTATAAAAACATATTCTTATGTAAAGACTTTTAATTAGGCAAGAACTGTGCTTCCCTTGGACAATGGGCTTGGTTCACAGCAACACCTGTGTAATTGATGTTTATTTATTAAAAAAGCATCCCTGATCAATATTGACTCTGCTGCAAATCACTATCTTAATCTGCTTTGGTACCTTTGAAAATGTAAATCATCTATTTACTTTGAAAACAGATGACCTGTCCTGATTTAAGCTGAAAAACAGAGCTGTAATTGAAAAAGCTCAATCCTGAGCAGCCTTTGTGTTTGATGCTGCAGGATGACAGTGTAGCAATCTTTTTTCTTTAAACAATACTTTCTTATGACCTTAATACATGAGTTCACTTGATTGTGAACTGTCCCACTATATATGGTATTACTATACATAACCAAAGGTCAGTGTAATTAACAAAATGGATCAAATTCATTCTTTTGGAAGAAAAAAAAAGAGACTGACTGATTTTGCTGAGGTTTTGGAGAGCTGGCTTGGTACAGAGTGTTACTTCTGTACCAATGCATTTTAAACATAGAAATCACTTGCTAAAAGAGTGATGGCTAAGACAGCATTTTCAGTGGTAGTATCTCATACTGCTGGAAACTAAGTTACCAATGATATAACATAAATCAAGGTAGCAGTCCATTAGTTTAAAGATATGTAAATATTTATTTGAATGCTGCAGCATAATAGCTATCATTTTTCACTACTTTGATATCCAAGGATTCCTAGTACTACACAAATGTATTTTATCTGCTCCATTTTTTAGTTTCGGTACTTTCATTCAAAGCAAAGTAACTCCCATTTCTTTGTACTGCACTGAAATAAAGAATCTTGTTTCAGCATGTAATGCTTTTCTTATTCTTTCTGGTCTGTCTCTGTCGGTGTTTGTTTCTATGAGCACCAAATCCCAGATACTAGCCCCTAGTGTCCAGCTCCCAGTACCCTGGCTCCCAGTCCTCTGGACATACACACCCCAAAGGCACATCAGGCAACAGTGACAGTCCACTTGGTGCCTCCATCCAGGGCTCTGCGGAGCCTGAGCAGCACTGGCACTGATGCCAGACCACTGGGACTTCTGCAACATGATCCTCTTTTCTAGCAGACTCACATTAAGATTCTAGCTGGAATCTGGGAAAGCAGGCCCTACCCTGCATTTCCCATTTCTCAGGAGACTGCCAGAGTCATTGTGATTTTCTGTTGCTGGAACTGCTGTCACATTCTGCTAAGACTACAGGAGGCTAAATAAATGAACATGAATCCCCCTCTGATTTCCATCTAAAAAGCTTCTAACCAGGTCTATTGCTAAGTACTCTGCTCTGTGGAGACTCACGTTCCCAGCAGTTTGGAAATGAGCACTCAGGAGCAGCTAACACTCATACAAAAAGGTAAAGACTGACAGGAGGTGGGAGAAAGCTGAATTTCCCAAGCACTCAGTAGCATGTGCTTCTGTAAGAGTTGTTTTCTATTGCACCAGACAGGCAGCCTCTGACGGCACAGGTCACAGCGAGGTGAGCAATAACTGGCTGCACTGTGACCCTGAACAGATTTCAGGTGCAGCAGGAGTGATGAGGTCAGAACAAGGAGGAACAATCAATTCCCATGCAGAGAAGCTGTACCTTAATTCCCAAACCGTGTCCCCCGTTTTTTTCTAACAGCATCAGAGCACCTCACTTTCACATTTCATATGCTTTTTGCAAGACAATTATTCTACTTTATTACTATTATTTAGTGCTGATTTTCACAGAAAATTAAGTATACACAACAAAAATTTGCATTTAGGAACTCAATATTCTTTTCACATATGCAGCTTCACAACAATCATATGAAGTCAGAAACAAAATATTAGTCCTGTTTACAGACAATGAGCTTTAATTGCTTACTGTGCTATGTATCACAACAGTTAGTTTGCAAAATATAAAAAAATTAAACTTAGCTGCTGACATCTATTTTCAGGTTAAATTTCCTTTCCAAGTATGCATTTTCTCTAGATACATATGCATGGAAATGTCCAGATGCATTCCATGAGAATACAAAGAAAGTATTTCAATCCCACTAGCTGAAAAGAAATCAGCTGTAGTGTCACAGCTACAGTGCATGCCACCGCCACTGGACTGATTCACAGAGAAGGAAAGGATTTTATCCCATGCCCTGCCTTTGATCACATCCAACAGGATTTGTGATCCTGTGGAATGAGATGATGGTGATGGTGATATGGATGGGTCCCCTCTCCATTCAGAATCATAGGCACTAGAATACAATGAATAATTGCTTTTTATGAGACTGCCTAGTCCTAAAAAGTGGCCACCTTTCAGTGAAAATGAACCATGTTTACTTTACAATACTACAATGTTTTTACTAGGATACACCATTTTTGGAGTTGATCTCCACCTCCAAGGCAGGACAGACCTTTTATCAATTAAAGTAAGGTACCTCTTTGGAGTGTGTAATTATTGACTTGCTGCACATCAGGTAATGAATCCGATCTTGTGGACAATGCTGTGAGTAGGCTTCCAGAGAACCAATCCTGGAGGGGATGTGAAAAATGAAAGACACATACCCACACCACTCCAGAAGCAACCTCCTGTGGCAGAGTACACATTTTGGTGTGGATCACTCAGTTTTTGATCGTGGTGCACACTGAGGGGCGGTGTGCTTATTTTACCCAGGCTACCTCACAGATATTAATTAGAGGGTTTCAAAACAATTAACAGTCCCAGTATTTACTGTGAGTACATGGCCACAACACAGCCTGTAGTATTGTGTGCACCCCTGAAAGGACAGACAAGCAAACAGAATTTATTCCCTTCCTGTAGTGCAGATGCTGTAGTGTGTTCTTGGGCTTATGTGTTACAGCTGAACTCATCCAAATAGGCTTGTTGCCTTCAAAACAATGGATCCTGCTCCCCAGCATAGAGAACTTCTGCTTCAGGCCACTGTCTTCACCTCTTTCCGGATCATGCTCTGGTACTCACCACATAATGAGTTGGTCCAAGTCACTAATCTGCTGTAAAACGATTTCTTTTTTTTTATTGCTGAATTTGTTTTCTGCCAGATTAGTGACCTGAATTGACTCACTGCACAGTAAAATGGAACCAGCGTAGGGGAAAGGGGGGAGCAGGAGCTGGGAGTGCAGAGGTGCGTGTAGGTTGGTGAGAGCAGGATCTCCTCTTTAAGTAATAGTAAAAGTAAGAGCAGATCTAATAGCACCTTTATAAACAGCCGAGCAGGGAATTTACTTTTCAATGCTATACTGCTGCATGATGCTCCTGGAGACAGTGGGCTGGTCCTGGAGCCAAGATCTGCACTGCAGGGCACTGTACTCTGCCTCCATATTGTGCTGGTTCTCAAAGCTGTTTGTGCTGTCATCGAGTGGCTGGCAGTGGTGTATTGTTTTTGTGAGCTTATTCCCAGCCTGTGTCTCAATGCAGAATTGATTCAAGACTGGTTTTAAGCCCTCCATATGGCAGTTATCGACAGAAGAAAGCACTATAGCACTATAACACACACTACATTTATTATTCTGAAACTTGAAGAGCGATGTAAATGGTACATCAGTCTCATGCAAGCCTGTGCTGCCTGAAATTTAAGTATTTACTTGCTACTTTAAGTACTCTTACTTTGCGCTTCAGTAAGAAAGCATACTACTAACTAAGGGCAGGCTTTCATCACTCTTTTTAGTCATAAAAGAAACTAGATCCTAATTTCCTTCTTCTTTACACTGGCTTCTGCCTCCTAATAAACTGTACCTGTAATGAAGGTTCAAAGAAAAAATGGCTTTTCACAATTTATTAAAAAAGTCAAAACCCATCACTTCCAACTTATATAAAAACCCAATGAAATATAGCACTTCTGGCACCCAGCAGCTCAAGCAGTACTCAGTCTTAATACCATATACTCAAAAATGTTACATATTCTAATAGTAGTTAAAAATGTCAAGACATGTTCACTGGCAGACTGGAGGAGCCTAAGAGCCTTGCAGCTGAGCCCAAAGGGAAAGCCCTGTTACGCTCCCAGCTTTTCCTAGCACTGAGTAGCTCCTCTTTCACCCAAGGACAGTTCACCTGTGAAACTGATGAGTTATTTAGTTATTGCAAGGAATTTTACAACTTACATTAAATAAAATTGTTATGACATCAGTTACACTGTGAGACTAATGAAAGCTTTGAAATTTGAAGAAAACAGAAGTACTTGAAAGCACTTTTAGTCCATAATTTTTGAAGTTTTAATTAAGTTCCGGGAAAATAAAAAGAAAGTAAGAAAGAGGATTAGGAAAAAGGGGGTGCAAAAGACTGGAAGAAAAAGGAAAGAACAATGGAAACAGAAACAGAAAGGAAGGAAAGCATTACTTGATAGCTAGTTTACTAGGCAACTGGTAAACGGAGATAGTCAAAAATGAATAGGCATTCATCTACTATTCCATTTCAGTGAGATGCTAAATTCCTCAAGGTCAGCTCAGAACCCAGCCTGAATTTTGCTGACTCTATAAATTCTGCAGATCAGGAATCTTGGCTTCCCTACACTTTTACGTACCCTGATAACTTTAATTATTATGCCTCTGGTACATTTTGTAAACGTTTGAGGTAATCTATTACACAAAACACTGTACTACTCTCCTGCTGGGAGGCAACCCCCACTCTGAATTATACAGAATGCAGCTCATAGTTAGGAATTTCGGTAATTTAAACTTCCTCCCACCAGCACATGCAAATGACTGCAAGTACTGACAAGAGCTGCATTCTGACAGCCCTCATATCCCCGAACATGCTTCTGCAGCCGTCACAAGAGGCAGCAAAACGCCGCGTTGGGGAGCTCACTTACCTCCTAGCTCTCCTCCTCATGAGACTGCACAGTGAGCAGATCCTTTGCCTATTGGTTTCAGTTTACCAAACACAACAGATTAAAAAAAAAATAAAAAAATCAAAAAATCTTAAGGATGGGTATGAGAGAAATTATGTAAACTAGGTGATGGTGAAGAGACATGGTGGAAATTAAGACATGAGTTTTTATCCGTTCTTCTGTTACTGACTTCTGTGGATATTACAAAAGCAGTTAGTCAGCTTTGTTTTTTCTGATCTTTAAAACACTAGGAACTGCTGATGATAAATGTGTTTAGGGATTAAATATTTGAGGGTTTCATGGAAGTATGTGAAACATACTTCACAATATATGACTCTCTTAGGCCTCATTATCCAATGCCTTGCACCTTGTCCCAGATGTTTGTACCAGTGTCTCATGAGTGCAAACTGCATATAAAAGATGAAGTTTCTATGGGTTTTATGATTTATCTTCATTATCAACCAATCGGGAGCCATAGAACAATATAAAATCAGGCTAAAGACTGCTTCAACAGGACAGCTAATTTATGGCAATATTAAAACCTCCCTAGACAAGGTGTTAATATATTTGCCACGCTTACCATTGGGAGTTTTTTTGCTAATAGGTAATGGCAATCTTTCTTGTTGAAAATAAAACACTTGCTATCTTCAAATCCACTGAGGACTTGGAGGTCCAACTTATTTTTTTCGTCTTTGCCTGAGACTCGTTTTGACTGCCCCTACTACGTTTCCCTCCGCTTTCTCTTCTTTAGGATGATGACCTCTAGCTCTTGAAAACTTTATCTTGTACTTTCTTCCTTTCCGATGACTCTTTCTGCTCCCTCCTGGAGTACTCTGCCTGCTTTGCTTTCCAGAACCCCTTCCTGCAGTGTGGTCCTGAGGGCTCACCCCGGTATTACTCCGGCCCTACGACCCTCTCCACGCAGAGCAGGTGACAACAGCAGGCGCCTCACGGGAGCCTCACGAAATACGCTAGCCATTTCACAGACAGCTGCAATTATTAACACTCTCTATATGGGTACTTCTCTTAGTGCTTTCCAAGGTTGCAATCGCCTATTAAGAGTGACGGGCTCCGGCAGGGCGCAGCTCCATGCCCGCGCCTTACTCGGCAACGCCGAACTCGAGATCTCCCTGCAGCCGCGGTGCCCGGCCAGGGGCAGGGACAGTGACAGGGACAGGGGCAGGGCCGGGCCAGGGCCGGCCCCCTCCCGCCACCTCCCCCGCTTCCTCC
>VWZT01015009.1:668422-739037 GCA_013397055.1 Pachycephala philippinensis
CCCTCCCGCCGCCTCCCCCGCTTCCTCCCGGCCCCGCCTGTTGATGTTTCACTCGGTTTTAATTCCCGGGTCGCAAGATGGAGGCGGCGCTGGGACGTCGGGAGCTGCTGCTGCTGCCGCTGTCGCTGCTGCTGCCGCCTCTGGCCGCCGCGCTGCTGGGCCCGGCCGCTCCGCTGGGACAGGTACCGCCGGGGGCAGCCCACTCCCTGCCCTGCCACTGTCCCTGTCCCTCTCCCTGCCACGGTCCCTCTCCCTGTCCCTCTCCTCGAACTAAGACCTGCCCCCTCCCTGTCCCTGTTCCTGCCCGTGCCCCTGCCACGCTCCCTGACAGGGGTGAGCGGGACCCTGCCGCGGGGCGACACGGTTTCCCCTCTCCCTTTGCTGGTTCGTGTGTATAGGGTTCGATGTGCCGTATCTGACAGGTCCGAGGGGGGAGATAGTTGCTTCTGTGCGATGTAGATGTGTTTATATTGTATTTTAAGGCTTGTCCGCTTACATCGCGATGGTTCAGTGCCGTAGAAGTACGCACTGCCTTAGGTCCACATTTGCACCTAGCCTGCTCTTGAATCGAACTAAGAAAAGGGTTTTGGTTTACTGGTGTATATCTGTAAGCCTACAGGGCATTGTGTTGTCTGTTTTTCTGTTCCAATATCTATGCTGTATCTTGGTGACATCAGTTTTAAATTTGGTGGCTTTTTAAAAGAGTGGAAGGAATTTTTTGGGTACTACTTAGGAGATCTTTCCAGTGGGAATAAAAAGATGTGCCACAGAACCAGGTGAGCTATGATCTCTAGAATTACAGAAGAGCTGGCTACTTCTGCCTGCACTTGAATCATGACCAGATACATCCTCTAAAATCGTTATAATTTGAACCCAAAGTGTAACATCACAGAGGGAAGAGTCATGAGGGGTTTGTAGTCAACTTGTCTGGCCAATGTGAAGTTACTGTTACCTGAGCAAATTTATTATGCCTTTTTTCCCTTCAGAGTTACTTATTAATGTAATTTAAGTAAAACATTTCCAAGAAAGCCTGACGGAGGGCCTGCATTGGCACATCCTGTGTTGCGAAGCAGGATTCATTCCTGGCCTTACTTCCTGGTTTCTACTTCTCTTTATGAGCTTTTGAAGCGAGAGCTCCTTAGCTGTGATTTCAAAACAGGGATCTAGATCTTCAAACACCTGTAAAAGTGCCTGAATGTTTCAAGTCGCGTGCGCTAAAGAGAGCAGAGGGAGTTCAATCCTTGGCTACTTTGCTTATCCCTCTGAGAAAGGGACTGCTGGCTTGGATTTGCTGATAGGCACATGAAGTGACAGTATAATATAGACTTTTGCTCTTGCTCACCTTCTGCCCAGAAGCTGTCACGCTTCCAACTGAAACTTCAGCTTGGTAGCATTAAAGTTATTTGTCACTACAGTTTTATAGGACGTGGAGGCACATTTGTGTCTGCTGTCTTTGGATGTGAAAGCGTGAGCAGGGCACAGGGGTGCTGGGGCAGTTCCAAGTAAGGCATTTTGGGGTCAGAGATAGAACAGGTATGTTTTAGAGTGATAATATTATGAGCTTGATTTAGGAACTGGGCTGTAATGTCTTATGAGCACAACTGTGCTGTTTGTGGGGTTGAGTTTGTCCATTTGTGCCATACTGCTCAGGTGGTCTTGTCAGCTCATGTTTTGCTAGTTTGGAAGTGTCTGCACTCTTTTAGCTTGATACAGGTCTGGTGGACTAAGTATATGCAGAAAATTTCTTTTAAGAGTCAAAAAGGGGACATACAAAATTTTACTTTAGTGCTTTTTTCTTTTTAAATCTTAAACTTAGCAAAATAAAAACTTGTACTTTCTCCTGCACAATTCAGTTTTGGTTTTGATGCAAAAGGAACAGTGTGTCTTGAGAACATTTTGAGTAGAAGAATCAATGTTTTTTGATGCTGAGCTGTTTTGGTGCTCTGTTAGGAATAGAAGTGCCTAGGCAGTGGGAATAGGCAGAGTGGGAATGCCATGATGACAAGTTGCCTTCAGAAGCCGTGAGCTCAGTGACGGTGGGTGATGGAATCAGAATAACTGTGTTGTTTCCTCAGGATGGCTTGGGGCTGCAGACTGGTTGGGAGCAGGCAGCATCAATGTGTTCAGCTTTGCTTTGGCCAGACACCACAACTGTGCTCTGTAACTCTGTGAGCCCACTGGCCTACTGATAGCTTCATGTTTTGTTAACTCTTCCACGTGGGAATTAAAGCTGGTGTGAAAGTTTACCTCCCTGCCCATGGCAATAGTGTTACAGAAACCATAGTGGAAGGAGTGAGGAAAAACCTTAAGACACTGAAATAGCATTTTGTAAAGCTGAAATGCTTTTGTTCAGTTCTGGAATGTGAACGCCTCAATTGTTGTGCAATACTTGTCATTTCTTAAAAAAGCTGTTTTGAAATCTGGACTTACTCTTTTTAAACATTAGCATGTCTGGGTTGATTTTTATTTCTCCTCATAAAATTTGGATTTGCAAAACTGGACTAAAAATTGATTGATTTTAGGCAGAATTAGGGGTTTGTTGTTGTTTTGAGGGGTTTTTTTCTTTAGAAAAAAAATACAGGAACTGATGCAATAAGATAACTGACCTTCATGTTAAAGTAATGTTTCTGGTGCAAGGTCAGGAATAAGGTTTTGTGCTTTAGAGTATTTTTTTTAATGTGCTGATAGGAACTGGCTAAAAGCAATGCTAACACTATGTTATTTGCTTACTCTGTTTACCTCTTGATAATTTAGGTTAGCAGAGTTCTTTCTAAATAACATACTTGCCTACCAAACTTTTTTCTTTTTAGTTCAGTTCAGTTGCCTGAAAAAAAATGTTTTCATATTATTTGTTGCCTGCAAGAAACCTCTGTGTGGATGGGTCATTTTACAACAGCAGGAAATAATCCTCACTACATCAACCATTTGATGCAGTGAGTACAATGTCTTTTAATCAAAGAAGAGACTTGTTAATAGCAACATGCTGAAATGTTTCTTCCACCGCCTTATGCCAGTTTCTCCATTGCCCAGCACATGTGAATTTTAGCCCTAAAAGAGTTGACATCATCTTCCTGTGTATATTTGATTAAATTAAAGCAGTATGATGCAACCATGTCTCTGTGATGTGAGACTGAGTATTCACCTTTAAAAATCATGATAAAACATCATAGTATGAGTTGGTTATACAGGGAGGACACAAAGGTAGTTCATTCTGGTAACACACATAGGGCAAAGGGAAGGATAAGCCACATTATAATAAGAGTCATCATGGAGTACAGAAGGAATGAAAGTAAGTGTGCTTGTTCAGAAAAGCAAAGTAAAGCAAAAGCATCATGTTAGATTATTATATTAACAAGGAGTGCAGCTTTAGCTAGTTAAGCAAATACTGGATGTAGTTATCTCACCCTAAATACTGTCATGCAGTTTAATAATGCCAAACCTCAGTGGAGAAAATCCTGTACAAAAATTTTGTGAAATGTGAGGGACTAATTACTGTCCTGGAAACTTGTGAATTCTAACTTGTCATGTGAAACTTGTACCATGATTACTTCTCAATTCAGTTATGCCTGATTGCATTTAAGACTCACCCTACAACATAGCTCTGTTTTGATTCTTATGAAAGAATTTTGTGAAACATGGATCACGGAGCCCTGGATTGCAATATGTAGTTACACTGTTTGGAGCCAGTTGTCCATGTGAGTGCCAGGACTCAAGTGGTATGAGTTTGTGTGGTGGTTTTGTTTGTCTATTCAGACACCTCTTTTCCCATAACCTCTTCTCAAATTTAGAAACAAGTTATTAGTTTTGTTTATTTTTTACCTCTTTGGCAACCTGCATCAGACTTTACATTTTTCAGTCGCAAACCGGATATCAGCAGTGCCTGTGTAATGGCTGTGAGGGGATTGTCTGCCTTTCAAGGCTCTGTACAGCTGGCCATCTTGCAAGGCATTGTGCCATCTGTTCCTGCGGCTGCCCACTTGGCTTCCCACAGGCCTTGTGGTGCAGAAAGAGCCTTGTTTGGAGAGCCTCAATAGAGAACAGCTGTGCTTCAAGTGGGCTGGCTGCTAGCAGCTGAATCTAGATGGGGTTTGTGTCTCTGATGCAGCTGTGTAGGATTGAACAGTTACCCTGTACTGGGAGAAACTGTACAGTGCACCCCATCAGGTACTCACTGCCTGTGGAAGGAGTTTTTCCATGATTCTTTAATCAGATAATCAGATCTTTTTGAAGTTCTGCGTGATTAGACCCATCAGCTTTGTCTTGTGTGGCATTTTTCATTAAAAAGCAATATTAGGTGAAGTGTTCTCTGTGGATTTGTGTGGTGTGGTTAGTCTTTGGGAATTAATGAATATTCCCTTTTAACTCATGCCAGATGCTTTATATCCTTTGCTGACATCTTTTCCCCTTCTTGTTCTTCTGCTCCTACTGCGATTATACTGCCCCAGTTAACAGTCCTGGTTTCTTTTGCAGCACACAGTGAAAGAGAAAAGGATTAGAAAATGATCACTACATTCTTACCTCTGCTGATCCAAGCTCACAAAAATTCACCAGTTCACTGTAATATATGCCATCACACCGTTAGTGCTGCTGCCTAGCTGTCCTAGAACAGAATGACTTACATTTGTGGTAGGGGTGCTGTCCTCTTTGCAGGTTCTGTGGCCATTACCGCTGTAAATATCACTGCTGGAGCACTAAAACAGGAGTGAGAAATCATAGGAAAACTCAGGAGAGACATTTACATCCTATGAGAGCCTTAAGAATGATAGGGCCATTTTTAGTGCAGATTGGAGTTTTGTGTGAGGGCACTTACCAGAACAGGAGGGGAAAGGGGCTGTGAAGTATGGAATGGGGGTCAATTCTTCAATAAGCTGAAAGCACACCCTGATTCTTAGGGACCTGAATTTCTTCTTGGGGCTGTCCTTTCGTTCTGTCTCTGTCAAAGCACTGCTTTTTCAAATATTCCAATGAATTCAGACCCTTTTTAATTACAGGACTGTCTGAAATTTGTGCAAACTTTCATGATGTTGTTAATACTGAAAAGTGTATTGTAAGTTATACAACCAAGTTTTACACTCATAGTTGAGTCTTTTCCAGGAATCGATGGTGCAATAGTATGGATTACTGCAGAGTTCCCATGCTGTGCTCTCAGTGGCTTTGTTACTGTAGAATTGGCTTACTATGCTTTTACAAAAGAAGAGATGTGGGGTTATTTATCTTTCTTAGTACTGAAGTGCATAACCACAAGACAAATCTACAAAGCACTATAAAACACATTCTTTCCCTCCACCCTCAGGTTGTGAATTTTATTATGGTAACATAAAAAGAAGATTTCCTCTGTTGGAAGTAAAGGATCTTCTCTAAGTCTGTGAGTCTTCAGCCCAAGGATTGGAAAGATGGGGTTTTGAGTTATCACCGGAGCACTTTCTAGCAAGTGTGGCTTGTCAGACCAGGCATTCCATCCTGAAAGCCTGGTACAAGAGCTCTTGGCCTGCCACATCTGTTTCCCTCCCTGTTAGGAGGCATAAACAACGCATGGCTCTTGAGCACTTATCAACATGCAGATACTGAAGGGGTACCAGTCAGGTTGTGCTAACAGGGGCAGTGCCATGCATCACCTGTTCCCTGCTGGGGGTGAAAGTGGATCAGCTGCGATGGTGCTCTGCTCTCCTGTGAGCTGCTGCTTCCTTTCCCCCAGCACTCCTGCCCAGCTTTTCATTGCATTTGGCACGCACCTTGTGGTTTTTGCCCTCCTGTACGTTTTGGTGTGGGGTATGTAGGGTCAGGAAGATGGCCACAGCAGGACCCGTTGAGTTTTGAGTGTGACACTGCAGGAGAGACCAGTGGGAAACCATGGGAAGACAGCCTTCAAGGAGGGGTTAAGACTGAGCTGGAACATTGTTATTTTCCGTGGGGAGATATGAAGACTAATGAACAACCTGTTCATAAATTGCAAAACAAGAACATATGACAACTGAGCAGAATGGATGTACAGAATATGGGAAGATATCAGTAGAATTTGTTAGATCTGGATGTGAACAGACTAGTCACAGGAATGGCAACAGCATGAGTTCTCTGTTGTGTGTGAACAAAAAATTGCAAGGGTCATGATGCAGCTGCTGTAGGGGAATATTAATCATTGCTCTGAGTTATTGAGGAGCTTTATGAACCTGTACCAGTAAGGAGATGCATCACCATCACCTGAGAGGATGGTGAGGACAGACATCTCCCAAGGAGAGGCTGCAAGGACAGAGACTTCACGCAGCAGAGGCAATCCAGCAGTCTGTGTCCATCAGAGGAGCCCGACTCATTCCTCCCAGCTGTGTTCTTGCATCTCTTGTCCTTGTCTGGCTCTTCCTTGCTTGTGCAACTGACAGAAAAATAGTCTGGCAAAAAAGGGGAAAGTTTTTGTGCCATTAATGAGCTAAATTACCTCGCTGACTTGGCATGGATGAGAGGGAAGGATGATGTGCAGGAGAGCTCTGCACTCTCGATGGCAGAGGCAGCAGGTGGTTAAACTGGCTTATTTGTCTGCACCTTACCGTCTGATTTTTGAACCTTTCACAGCACAGAAGTGATCCACTGAAATATTTAATTTCTTAAACATTTAACATGCTCTTCAAGTGCAAATTTTAAGTATGTTCTGGAATTCATGACAGTGCTTGTGGATACTGTGTCAACAGAACTGATAGCTGTTTCGAAGGAAATTAATCATTGTATGTATAGCTCACTCTGTGCATTAAACAGTCAATTGTTGAGCATATCTAGCTTCCTTCATGCCCTTCACTTCCAAATAAAGCGTTTGATTTAAAAAAAAAAAGGAGGGGATTTTCCTATTTTTCATCAGTCATTTCCTTTTTCTTGTAATCTCAGTGAGTCCCTTTGTAGATGTTGAAAAAAGATTGCAAAATACTTTCTGTGTAAAAAAAACTGGAATGTAATTTGTGGCTTAAAAAATGAATGACTATTAAGACTGCCAGGAAAATCCATCTTTTCTGCCCTTTGAATTCCCAGAAAACAGAAAAACCTAGGAAGTAATAATACAAAGT
Source organism: Pachycephala philippinensis (assembly GCA_013397055.1). Taxonomy (NCBI): domain Eukaryota; kingdom Metazoa; phylum Chordata; class Aves; order Passeriformes; genus Pachycephala; species Pachycephala philippinensis. Next base: position 675,469 of record VWZT01015009.1, read on the forward strand.
TTTGGTAATCTGGTAAACAGTTTGAGAGTATAAAAGATTTACAGTTCTGAATGCTAAAAGATCTAAAAGTTCAGTGGATTTTAATTTTGTTATTAATATACACAATTCTTAAAATATGAGAAAAAAATAAGTGTTTTGAGGAAGTTACAGGAAGACAGGATAGAATACATCCTATGTTTATACTGTTAATCCAGTCTGTATTTTCAGTTACAGACTCCAGTTGTCTGACTAACTTGGTAATTTTCATTTACTTTGAATAGCTAGAATATAAGTTTTGAGGAAAAGTCAATATAAAAACCTGTTTCATAGAAGGGGCATTGAGGAAGAGATTTCTCTTTGGTCTCGGTAGCCAGAGAGTTTTCCTACTGATACGGCAAATGAGTCTGGGCAAATGGAAAATACAGAAAATTATTTCCAAGTCACTTCCAACCCAAAGGTTATGTGTGTTAGGTTTTAAACCATTCTTCTCATGATGCCAGATTGCAGCTGAATTAGACTTGGATGTTGTTTTTCAGTCTTTGACAGTTCTGGCTACTTGAGTACGCTCATTAACGCCCATTGTTTCAATGATTTTTTGACATTATAGTCACGCTTCAGAAGCTTTCTGTTCATGAACTGGGGCTGCATTATGCTAGGTACTGTATATTTCACGTATTTTCTGGTTGAAAATTTAGTGTTGTGTAAAAATGCTAAATGAAAAGTCTTTTTGTGTATTTACATTTTTATTTATTTTAAATTCTGAGCATGTTCAACTTTTTATTGAGACATGACTCACTTTTTAACTGTTGGTTGTGAAACCATGACTCAGCTACAGAGCTAAAGAAGATGCTGAAGGTATGGAGACATTTTCTGGAGGAAAATGGATTACAGAATCACCGAATCATTTAGGTTGGAAAAGACCTCTAAGACCAAGTCCAGCTTTTGACTGACCACCACTCAGTCAACTAGACCATACACGAAGTGCCATGTCCAGGTGTTAATGAAGTGAAGTTATGATTTAAGGCTCCCCACAAGGCAAATATGGAGCTTAACATTATTTTTGCAGAGGTGTCTGAGGAAAGCAGTGTGGCAAGCACTACTTTTGGCTATGTGAAGTGAGATTTGATTTTGTATGTAGCTTTTTTCAGGGGCAGACCTGGGAGATTTAAGGTCCCATTGGCAAAGCAACCCCTGAAATTACAAGGGAGAAATGAGAGGACAGAATGAGTGATTCAATAAATTACAGCAATTAGGGTTTGAAAGAAAGAAGCAAATCCCCATTATCTGCAAGTTTGAGGTGTCCCATGTGGCATAATTTGGGAATCATAACCAAAGAAACGGGATTACTGCTGACAAAACTGAATGTTCTCTACTACAGGCTAACAGGTGTTAAACTTCACTTTGAAGACTAACTGGAGTGCTTAAAAAACATTTACAGAGAACCTGATTTTTACCTTTTGTGGTCTATTATTTTTCAGCTAATATGAGAGACAAGTGATTATTATTATTTCATCTTTACTACAAAAAACCACAAACCATACCTAGGGGGATGCAGATGTCGTTCTTTCACATCAGTCCTTTTTATTAAAAAGAGGGGTGAAAAAACCAGACTAATCCTTACATGAAACAAGAAAGCATATTCCTTTTTCTTCTGTCTGCTGGACAGAAAGCCTGGGAATGTGCCAGGACAGTACAGGAAAGTTACCTGCAGTGGCTTATGTGCTTTCTCAAACTTAGATCTCTTCTCACTGGTTTTTTTTTTTTTTTTTTTGTTTTTTTTTTTTTTTTTTTTGCAGGAAGCAATCAGAGTTGGTGTTATGATGCTGAACACCAGTGGAGAATTTCACAAAGGACAGGTTTGTCTGGTTTTTCTATTTATTCAGTGAATTAATATGCAGCGAAACAAAGTCTGCAGCAGCTGCAAATATATCCTTTATTCTGACGTCAGTCAGTATGAAGTGTGTTCCTCTGAGAGCAGAATTGCAGCACAGGGACAGGAAGCATACATTCATTCTGGCTGTCTTTCTTTCAGGTTCTGTTTAATATCACCTATGTTAATGGACAGGTATATCTGAATGACTTCCCTATGAAAAGCGGGGTTGCCCACATAACGTGTCAAACAATAATATGTGAGTATTCTCTTTTTTTTTTTTTTTTTTTTTTCCTCCTTCCCCTGGGGTATTTGGCTTCCCTGTTGTCTATTAACCAAAGCTTACAATGGCTATGTGTTCTGTATTTTGCAAACCTGAGCATTGTAGAAGCAAAACATTTCCCAAGGTAGGACAATTTTGGTATTAAAATGGATCAACAAAATCCTACTCCTTCATTAAGTGACATTAACAGGCTTGTGTGTAAATGGTGTAATCTGAAATCTAGACTCTGCCCATCTTTTCAAAAGAATGTTTTGCACTACAAGCTAGACAATGTAAACAGAAGGATGCAACTCCACCCTGCTAGTGCCTGTGTCCCTAGCTTGGCTGGCATATATCCAGAAGGAGATTCAATAACAAAAGTATGAATTGTTGTTAGGAAGATCTTTTAATGGTCTCACTTCTGTGTCTATTGGACAAACACGTTTCTGCTGGATAGGATATTATGGCACAAATACTGCACTTTTGCTAGGGTCCTGCAGTGGTTAATGACTTCAAATTGTCTTGAAACTGCTATTTTTCTGCTGATTCAATGCTACATTTTTTGTGAAAAACGAGGAAGTACTGTGATTTTTTTTTTTGGAGATCTACAGAACATACTGTATAATTAATTAAACAAGGACCATTATGCTTATTTGATTTAAGCTTCTGTTGTATTGAGAAAAATCTTCTGCTGCATCAGGTTCAGGCAATCTCTAGGTTGCTTTCTGAGGTCATCCTCATCAGGCACTTACAGAATACTAACACTTTTTCAAATTGCTTCTCTGAGCCGTGACCTTCTTGCTTGAACCCTTCTTTCCCAAGCATGATCAATTATTAATTTGACTTCTTTTCTGGAGAGGGAGAGCATTAATCAATTTCTCTTTTTCTGGTAAAAAAACACGGCAAAATGTCATTTACTTGCAAAATAACTCAGTCCAGAAAAATAGATACGATTTTATTGACTAATTCTGAGAGCTCCTGAACACTCTTCTGTAGTTCATATTAATTTCCCAAATCATAGTTTTATAGCTTTCTGGGACTAGTTTTGAATCTGAAACAGTGAGGAAAATACTGATTTAGGAGCTAGAAACCTGGAATTCTCTATCTTGTTTGGGTCTGAGTCCCCAGCACAGCACCTCTCTCTGTTACCTGTAATGTAATGTTTATGCTGTTTACTTATGAAATTATTGACAGCAGATTCAGGTAGTGTTTGTAAAATGCTAAAGAAATACCAAGATGCTTGCTAATAGAGGGGGGAAATACTCCTGAATGTATATAAAAACAAATCTTGACCTTAATAATCATGCTTTTGAGTATTAGAGACCACGTACTCTGACGTTGTTGTCAGATCATTCTTGGCACCTACATCTCCACTTGAAGTTCCCCCAAATGTCAGTTTTGGAAGTGTATCTGTCACTTCTGGGCATGTAGTGGTGGTTAAGCAGCCTGCCATGTGGTAAAAGCTGGGAGCACAGGGAGCTTCCGCTGCTTGGCATCTCAGAGGCTTTGGGCCTTTAATGCATGCTTGCTGCTCTAAATCAGAAAGCATTCAGCAACCAGGTTAGTGCCCTGGCTCACACCTGCAGGGAACTTTCTCTCCTTCTGCCACTTACTTTGGCAATGGAAGATATTACTAAATTATGCCAAAAAGTATTCTCTATTTAAAATAAGCAAAATAGGTTTATGAGGACAGGGATCACAGCATGAAAGTAATGGACACACTGAGTAGTTACTGGGTGAGTGAGAGACCCAAGTCGAGCCTTAACCCACGTTACCTGACAGGCTCAGCACTGCAAGTGACACACACACACAGCACCAGCGGCTTAGCAGCTGGGATGGTCTGGTCTCAGTTCATGCTGCCTGCATGCTGGAGAGATCCCTCACCTCCACTCGTGTGCTTCTCCAGGAGTTCAGTTCTAGCATGTCCTCACCTAAAGCAGAGGTGTGGTAACTGGGAGAAGGATACTAAGCCTATGCAGAAACAGCCAGGGTAGAAAGGCAGTTCTGTGTGTGCTTGTAGAATATTAAGTTGTTAAAATAGCTGAAAGCTTTTGGGTAGGAAGAGAGGTTGAGGTGTCACCAGTCACATATGAAAACAGAGAGGGGGATAGAATAATACGTAGGAGGGAACTGGCACTCATCTTGAGTAGTAGATGCAGTGTGCCTGGAAAAGAGCATATTTGTTTCTGTATTCAGAGGAAGGGGAATGTTGTGCAAAGCAAGATGTTTACACAGGTGGCTGGCTAGGCTGTGGTATTACTCTTATGAACTCCTTTGGACAACTCAAATACGAATGCAGCAATAACCAAGCCAAAGAGCTCTGCTTAGAGTGCTTAAATGCAAACCTCAAAGGCAGAGATGTGACATTGTTTGCAGGCTGCCTGAGTCAGGGGATTGTACAGCTCTGCTGTGTTACAAGACCTGCTCTGAGTTTGATTTGGTGAAAAAATTCTGGCATCTGTTTTACTTGTTGCCCAGATTACTGCTGGTTGTAAAAGCAGTTACTGGAAGTGTTAAGGACACCAGCAGAGTACAAACTTGGCTACTGCTGTTCTGGTTTGATGCTAGTGGTCCTCTGACTTCTCCATTCAGGTGCTACATGTGCAATGGCACCTATGTCAGAGTTGCACCTGTTTTCTCTATGGCTGGGCCCTGCTTTCTGGTTGAGGTGGTTTCTCTCTGAAAATGGTGACATTGTGTGTTAACAGTGGAGAACAGAAGCTTGGATAATTTACCGGATCAGCAGCGCCTGGGAACCGTCAGTGTTCGCATCATGGTTCACGAGTGGCCTTTGGCATCCACTTCTGATTTGCAGCTGATTGTCGTTCAGGAAGAAGTGACAGAAATTGATGGAAAACAGGTAAAAAAAAGCCCTGCTGCAACATTCTGTTTGTTTTTAATTTAGGAGAGGCAAGTAGTTCCCAAGAATTAAAAGGTTTACATGTATCTGGCTGGTGATTAGATCACAAAGTATATAATTAATGTTAACTAACACAGTACTGAGGGAGATAACAGCAAAGTTGGCAGTATAATAGTGTTTCATGAGGAAACTTCAAGTTTTAATGCGTCTATTCATATTTTAATAATTATCATTAACTGTATCACATGCTCTTTGAATACGTGAACTTGTGCAAGCAAAGCCAGACTCACAAGCAAGAGTTGATTTATAAAATAATGTACAAAACAAACAAAAGGGGCATGGGCTCATTCTGACTCCTGAGGTTTTCCCCATTGTTTATTCCAAGGTAACAAAAGGTTTCAAGGATGTAGCATGGGGGACAGCTTGCAGCAGGAAGCTCTTATGGCAGGTGGGCTTATTGTGAAAGCCCACTACACCTGAGAGCTTAGCCTTAGAAGACTTTGCATATAAGAGTATTTGAATCTTGATAATGAACATGGATTTTGAGATGAACAAACACCTCCACCCCCTCAATTCTAGCTGTATTTGCACAAATACCAGTGAATGTGAGGGGTTGCAATTCTAGCTGAGATTGAAATGTGCAGAACTGAGTTCTCAAAACCACCTGTATGGTATAGTTAATTTACTAACCAAAGAGGCTCTGTAGAGAAGATCCAGCTGCTGAAGCCAGCAAAAGTGTCATATTTCTGTTTCTGCACATGTCTGCATCTTACATGTGCCCAGGCTTTTTTGAAGCTGGCTTATGTTCTGCTGCCTTTTTCTTTTTTTAAAGGATAATGATGATAATACCATTGATCCTTGATTAATTGCATGGTCAGCATGTAGTATTTTTTACAGGGATCTGTATCATGTCAGAATCTTACTGTGTTAATGAAAAGCCCCACTGAGAGGGCTGTAGCTTTTCCAATGAGGTCTTTATCCCACTGGTAATAGCCTAAGATATTGTGGTTTGATTCAGTTATTACACAACAGTGGCATTGTATTTCAGGCCTCAAACTAGACATCACAGTGCATTTCAGATTTTCATAGGGACCTAGTAAAAACAACCAGAAAGCTAATGCTGTTCCCTTGATTGTTCCTTTAAGTCAAAAGCAGTCTCAGATAAGCACAGTAGAGGAGCAGAATCACCTCCCACTACCTGCTGGTCACACTGCATTTGATGAAGCCCAGGACACAATTTGCTTTCTGGAATGTGAGTGCACATTGCCAGGTCATGTTAAGCTTTTCATCCACCAGCACTCCCAAGTCCTCCTCTCTAAGGCTGCTCTTTCTCCATTCTCTGCCCAGCCTGTACTTGTGCTTGGAATTGCCCAACCCAGGTACAGCACCTTGCACTTGGCCTTGTTGAACTTCATGAGGGGTCCACCTCCCAAGCCTATTTAGCTGCTTCTGGATGGCATCTCTTCCCTTCAGCAGGTTGACCACAATGTGTCATCAACAGACTTGCTAAGGATGCACTCAATCCCACTGTCCATGTTGCCAGCAAGGTTGTTAAATAGCACCAGTGCAAATACCCATCCCTGGGGACACCACTTGTCACTGATCTCCATTTGGATATTGAGCCATTGACCGCAACTCTCTAGAGTGCAGCCATCAGCCAATGCCTTATCCACTGCCTGGTCCATCTGTCCAGTGCCTGTCTCTTCTTTGGAGACAAGGATGTCAGGCAGGACACTGTCAAATGCTGTGACACTTGGCTTTCGGTTGCTGAAAAAACACAATGTTCCTGCAAAAGCAGAAGTGTCAGTCTTGCCTCAGCAACACTTTCAATGTTTGCAAATGTTTTCATTACATACTTGAGTTTTCCATGCCTTAAAATGCCTTCCTGCAAGAGGATAGTGATGTACTATGTAAGACATGGTTAAAAGCCCGTGGATTGACTACCACATGCTTTTGCAGGGAGAGAGAGAATCAGTCTGTTCAGCATATTTTCTGATGTGGTATGGTCTACAGAAGTGTGGTATGTAAAAACAAAGAGTACTAATTCATGTTATAACAGCCCTTTGTCTACATTGTAGTGGCTTGGAGTTTTCTGGGATGTACTGGTGTCCTCTGCCAGCCTGCTTCAGTCTTGCTTTAAACTCAGTAATATCATGTTTGCATCTCTTGTAGGTTCAGCAGGAAGACGTAACAGAAATAGATATTTTAGTAAAGGACCTGAGAGTACTTAGGCACTCCAACTACACGGTTCCTTTGAAAGAGAGCATGCTGTATTCCATGCCAAGGGACAACGACGTGTTATTTACACTCCCCAACCTCCCAGGAAAAGGTATCTCTCAGCTGTTAAGTAGTATTTTCATCCGTATTTCATGTATTGCTTTACAGGGTAAAAGAGCATCATTATTCCCTTGTTTTACATAGTGAAACAGTTTCTTCATTAACAGGAAAGTGTTTTATTTTATATGGTTTGAGTTTCATTTTTTTTAAACACCTAAATTCAGCTCTTCTTATTACGTATTTTATTTGTTTGTTTTCAAATCTGTTCTCCTTTGAAGTACTTGATACTTGGCAATCTGCTGTCCAGACATCTGACAGGAATCAATTTCTCTCTCAGATCTATGATGGAAGTTTCCCTAAAGCTCCCCCTTTTTCCTGAGAATGAAAGAGAAAACTGTAGAGGAAATACCTGTCTGGGTCAATTCCAAACCACAGAACAGTTTTCTGTTATTAAACTTGAATAACTTAAAAGCAAGAGAAGTTATTTGATGCCTTAATTTTATTTCAGTTTTGTTTAATCAAAAACTGTCAAGGATTTAATTGGAGTAGAACACTTTGATCTAGTCTATCACCTTTTAATCTGATGACAGCTGAAATACACAGCTAAGGGCATAGCTAAAGGCTACACTGTAACACTGTTTCTGTTTCTTATCAAATTCACTACTCAAGTCAAAAAAAAGAGAAGCCTTCTGTGTTGCTGTAATTGTGTGAGAACTGTACCATCAGTAGAGAAATGCAGCATATCTTTATTTTCCTGCAGAGTGAGTCAAATAAAAAGCAAGCTGTCCACTAAATCTAGTTTTCTTCTTCAGATATTCAAGATCCATTGCAAACTACCAGTCAGTACCTCATCCAGCAAGTAGAAACTACAGTGGATGAAGAGACATTACCTGGCAAGTTACCAGAGACTCCTCTTAGGATAGAACCTCCATCTTCTTACAAGGTGCTTTTGTTGTTTGTTTGCTTGCTTTAATTATTAGCATATAAATATAACTATTTAAAGACAGACAACCATTAAGCCTGGTGGACTTCTGCAGATAAACCCCAAATAAACCAAAAAATGCCCCCTCCTAAATTACCCTTCACCAGTGACAAGTCCAGTAGGAATCCAATGGGCTTCTAAGTCCTGCAATGTTCTGATTACACAGATAACTTCATGATAGTCAGTTGTGATACTTACATTATACCAAGCTAAGCATTTATGACAATTTCAGATATTGCTTAGCTTTAAATTACACCATTTTCTCCTGACTCTGCTCAAGTGCTTACCCTTCTGAAATGGACCACTGGTCTCACCTGCTGTAGGAAACACAGTAACAGCTGGAGAAGTTTCAGTTCCATCTTAGGCAAGGATGGGTCTCATGGCCTCCTCTGTGGCCAAAACACTCACAGTTATAACCTACTGCCTGCTCTGTTCAAGTGTTCTTTATTTTCCAAAGGGGCCTTTAATGAACACAGAACTAAACCTTCACCTGTTTCAAACTTTGAAGAATAAAGATACCTGAGCCACCAGTCAATTCCATCATGCTTTTATGTATGTTTAAGCATATATGAGTTTAATTAAAATTATCACCATGTAATGTGATTTATCAGTAGCTAAATAAAAATCCCAAAAACCCAGCAGTTGCTTTGTTTTGCAATCCGTCTTTGTATTTTTACCTGTTTTGTAGGTGATGTGCCAGTGGGTGGAAGACCTGAGAAAAGGGTTGTGCAGATTCTGGTTTCAATCTTTACCTATCTTGTTTAGTTTCATGGAAGTTGTTGTTGTTGGAGTTATTGGAGCAGCTCTTATTATCAAAGTCTTAAAGGTGATTCTCCCTTCCTGTGAAAATAAGTAAGTAATTTTTGAAATTATTTTTTTGCTGTGATGAAGGCAAAACATTGACTTAACAAATCTTTGAAGAAGCAGCCCCACTCTGTAGGAAAATGGTAGCAACAATTCAGTGAGAAAGCTAGTGGTAACTTTCCAGTCCAAGTGCACTTCTGACACATAGGCATTTCAGAGAAACATGGGAAAATATTTCATTGGAAACGTCTTTAGCTGAGCTGTCATACTGCCAAAATTTTTTCAAGTCTTCTAAGGACTACATTGTGAGACACTATTAACATAGTTCCAAGAGAGGAGGGTAGAAACTAGAGCTAAACAATTCCAACATCTCCAAATCTTATCATACTCCTACGGTGTTGGAGTATTACAGTAGTTCTGAAAGGCCTTAAATTCGGCTTTGCAAATTTGTGTCGGAATTCTCCAAGGGGGACCCACCTCTGTAGGCAGCTTCCAAGCCACAGTGGCTGGTGCTGGCATAGGTTGCAAGAGGCCACAAATAAAGCTGATTGCCTGCAATGGCTGATTCCACATGGTGTGTTACCAGCAGCACCAAGATTTTTTGGGAAGGCAAGGTCTCAGAACAAGGGGTGGAAAGATGAATTAGTAACTGCAGGTAATAAATCAGTGTAGATTTAGTGCTGGAATGGGCAAGCACATGCACTTTAAAGCAACCTAAGTCAGCTCTGGAAGAGCTGATCACCTGTGCCTCTGAGTGGCCCTGCATGCAGTTAATTTATGTATCCACTCAGGGGACCGAGTGGCCTTTGTCCTTCTGACCAACCAGAGAAATGGAGGGTTGAAAAATCAGGAAGGTTGGAAACTGCAGTGACAAAAGAGGCAGTGCTTCCCCTGGCATTTCACACAGCGTGCTGTCAGGTGGGAGGGCTTCCCTGGTTAGAGCAGGAACAGTGGAGAAACACTCTGTACTTCCCCCAGCAGTAGGCAGCTTACCCATGGCAGTAAGTAGCTTAATGCTGCCACACGTGAAACTGAACTAAGTAGAACTAGGAAGAAAATTCTAATCCCAACAAACTGTTCAGCAAAGTGGCTGATGGCCTGTCCATAGCAGAGGTCAGTACAGAGCAGAGGAACCAGCTTGCAGTAATTTCTCTTCCAACTGGAGAACATGGGGCTTGTTCATGCCTTATTGGAGTGTTTAAAGAAATTGAACCATCCCCTCCACTTTAAAAAAGCAACCCCCCCCCAAAACAACCCCTAAACCACACAGTTACTTTCTTGCTACCTATATAAAGTGGTCCTCTAAAAAATGGTAAAAGTCTCATGATTGTAAACTAGTAAGAATGAGCAGAACATCTCATCTGGTGAATGACACAGCTGCAGGTGTGAATCAGGACGTCGTCCCAAGTCTTTAATGCCATTCTGCTTTACACTGATAAAACTAGAGGCTGTTGCTGAGTCTTGGAGAATCAGCTGTAGCTCCTGACAGCAGACAGTTTTAGGCTACTATGAAACTGAGCATACAGAGCCTACCCTGCTGACATTTCAGACGTAGAAACTGGGCAAAGGGAGCCCTCAGAAACCACAGCCAGTACATTCTGGAAGCATTTTTCATTGCAGCTTCATGTAAGAGATACTATGAGGGTAATACTTAGTTGATGTGTTGATTTAAACTAAGTTTGGGGAGTTTAAGTCTAATTTTTAGAACACAGAATCATTATGTGTATTGTTTTCTAATGCCAGGTAACCTTATTTTTCAGAGGCATCCTTCTCCTGGATCAAGTCAGCTTTGTACCTGTGACTACCATCAGCCTGCCTTCAGAACTTTCAGACAGGAAAAATAATTTAGATGAGAAAGCATGTACTTAAAACTGTTATTTGTTCTGGAGTTACTGGTTTTTAAAAACACACTTTTAGTTGATCTGATATTTGGCACCTGATTTTAATACCTTGTTTGTTTCCTACTAAGAAAACTAAGTCAGTTGATTAATTGATAAAGGGCCACTCAGGCCAAGGCCCGAAGCTGACTTCCTTGTGCCTCTCCATAAACAAGCAGCCTTTTCAGAAGCTTCAAAATAGAACAGCTGCCTTTTCAGAAGCTTCAAAATAGAGCAGCTTTCCACCCTGAGGGCTACAATTGGTTTTAACTTCTGTGAAGTCACTTTTCCACACCTCAGATAGGATGCTGGTTGCCTTCACACCCATAAACCAAGTCAGCTGTCCTGACTAGCAAGATGATGAAATTCAGGGTGTCTTTAAGTCTGCAGATAGTATTCTTCAGAAAAAGATGAGGGAATATTGCAAACATCAGCTGTGCCTGCAAACCTAAGCGAAGCTGCCCCACCTGGTTCCACGTCTCATAGGGCCGAGTGTGTCTTGCAAGGAAAATACCACTACCAAACATTTGTGTTACTGAGAAGATCCGGCATTTTATATATGCAAAACAAAAATCTAAAAGGCAGATTTATATTTCAAGCACTTTACATTTTTATGGTCCCTTCCACTCATAAAAATTGTTAGCAGTTGTAACCAGCTTGCTTTTTGTATCTGTGACAGCAGTACTCTATGAAGTCCCAAAAGAAAAACAAAAATTACATTAAATTCTACAGAAATACTGGCTTACTATTGCTGAGTAGGCCCAGTCTGCTCATGCCAGTTTGTACTGTTAACATTTTTCAAATAAACATTTAAATTGTTTATTAGACTGTGTTCATGTGTGCATTTATGGTTAGGTAAAACAGCAGTTTGCCAAACATTTCAGACGCAGGGCACTGTTTGTTTCTTAGCTTTTCATTGTTCTTACTTAAAAAAAATTGTTTGTCGGAAGAACGAATAGGAAAAAAACCTGAGAACTGCAACTACCTGGCACTAGACTGAGCACAGTTATCATCTGAGTGATCAGAATTACCCATGTTCAGCTGGAGTTGTTATAGTGAGGGGGAAAAGCTGGGATTCCCCCCTCCTCCTGCCCTAAGGAAACATTATCGTGAGTTTAACGAGATCCAGGTCACTCAGATGCTGGTCCTTACAGCTGGTCTGTGACAGGAACAACTCTCATTGTCTCACTGAACTGACAGCACAGCAGTGATAAAAGGAACATTTCTGACACTGACTAGGCCTTGTAAAAAAACCGAACCAAACTTCACCACCCAGCAGTGCAGTGTGGTGTACACATCAGCCCAAGGTAATGGGGACAATGATCAAACTTCACCATGTTTTTTTATATTTTGTTCTTGTACCTTGTGGGTGGCAGAGGGATTGCCACCCATGGCTGAACAGGAAACTGCTAGGGCTAACACAGGAATGGTGACTGCACAGAGACAAGCAAGTCTTCAAACAGGTGTAGACAAACTTCTCTGTATGTGGATATTCCCTGGCCCCTTTATTAGCATAGTTCAAGTGGAAGTGATGTACAAGGCTGAAGTTAGCTTCTTCTAGGGAAAAAAAAAAATAGGATGGACAAGAAACACAACAGTTCTTCCTTAGTGCACAAGCACAGCAGGAATTACACTGCAGATGGAAACTCGGCAGCTGTTTGCATGTGTTGCTTGCATCCCTTCTTATGAAACTGGAAACCAAGCACCTGCAACAGCCACAAGGAGATTTAGCTGTTCTAAACAGCTGCAACAAATGCATGGTTCAGCCTGAAAGTGTTGGTACTGCTTCACAACTTCGCTGATTTCTGCGAAGTTACAATGCACCAGGAAAGAAGTATCACCATCAGGTTACTGAAATTCTAAAAATAGTGCAACTCTTGAATACAGTAACTGCCAGACAGTTTCTGCTGCTTTATGAAGCTGTAGTTACCAAGTCTTTAAAAACTTAAAGCATTTGTGTTTCTGCTTTAGCATGCATGTGGTTTTCCCAAATCACAAGTTTCATGCCTTTCTGAGGAGTGCTATTCTGAGATAGCACCACTCTAAACTATTTTGTAAATCGATTTAAAAACCACCTCACCCAACACAGTGAGGAAAGGGCAACTGCCCTGCATGCCAGTCATGGTAGGTCTCATTTTCCAGGACATGAACTGATCTGGATACATGTGCCCTCTAGGGGAAGGAATGGGATGGGGGGGACTGGGAACTGAAAAAAACCCCAACAAAACCCAGCTACCCCAAAAAGTCCCTGGCAGGATGGCAGCAGGTTTTTAGAAACAGCAACCTCATCTCACAAACTATAGCTCTCACTGCAGCCCTTCTTGCCCTCAGAATCATGTCTCACCACGTTGTGTGTTCCAAACCAAAATGAACCTCTCAGCTACAAATTTAGCCTCTACCACCTCTTCCCTGTACCACGCATTAGCGAGATGGTAATTTTGTTCATTCAGAGTGAACAGGGCTGGTTGAAAACTAAACTACTGCTTTTAAATTGAGGTTTACTTTAGGAGTTCTCAAAATATATCACACTTAGTCTAAGTGGCCCCTTACTGGACTGCTGCCAAGGACCAAAGCTTGCCTACACTCCCTTCTTATGCTGGGGACAGATTGAGTATTTTGGTTGTTTGTAGTGAATTATGAGAAAAAAAATCTCCTCCTGCAACAGCTGACAGCTACACTCTCACCATAACATACAAACAGAAAAATAAATACTGAGAACCCACATCTTCAAAATCTCACATATTTTTATTAACTCTGACACATATGGCTATCCGAAAGTAGTAAATTTGTTTTCCATTCTGGAAATGGAAGTCAATAAATGTACACACCTGTATACTCACCTCAACCTTTCCCTTTCATTTCTGGGTTCATCATGCCAGGTCCACCCAGGGATTCAGGAGCTCTACAAGATCTCTGTGTCTTACTTGAGCCTCTCATTGCTGATGCTGCTGGAGTCCCTTTTCAGCGTGTCCAGCTGTCACTCACAACATAGTGATGAATTTTAGGCACATGAACAAGATGCTCACAATACTGGCATTTACACAGCTGTGTCTTTGAGATGCACTTACCTCCTACTCAGACTGCAACTTTGCGTTACCATTTGTCCTTCCCACCTACCTTGCAGCATCTGAAGGGACACACGAGCAGGAATTCCACAGCCAGCTTTATACAGCATATATCTACCAGCTGGAACAAACTCAGACCTATGTGATTCATGACAAATCATGAAGTTTACCCATAAGCAGAACTACAGCTGGCTGCACTGGAAGGAGCTAGCAGGAAGAAGTGTTTCCAAAATAGTGGAAGATGGATAGAAATTAAAGGTGTTTTAGTTACAATTACCACTGTTCAGCAAAATCTAAATTAGCTGGATGGTTACTGCAGAACCATTCTCAGATAACTGCTTCTACATGCCACTTGTTAAGCAATGAAAAAAGAGAATTTAGATGTTGCGTCAATTGTAGATTCATGGTTATCAGTTGAGCACAAACACAACACGTGCTGCCTTACCAGAATAACTGTGTAAACCAGGACCCAACTCACCAGTCTAGTGTTTTGCTGTTTGCAGTACCAGCCAGTCAAGGAAAAAAAACATATTCCAGAATTAATACCAGAAAGCTTTTGATTTCTCAGACTAACAAGGAAACTACACCTGTGACACCATCACTGCTGGCTGCACAGAATTAGTTTATGCCAGCTGGATGTATTTTAATATTACTTAACAGCTGCTGTAAACCAGTGATGATCTTAGCCCTTGCTCCAACTTCATTGACTCCATTGACTGTTCCAGCACAAGGGTTGCTGTTCCACATCTCAGCCTTTGCACAAGTTCTTTAACAACTGTTTAAGGGTAGAGTTCTCCAATATCAGTGAGGAAAACCATCTGTATAACTGCATCTCGTTTGTCCCATTTTCTCAGCATCCCTGACTCACTCAGCAGGGCTAGTTTGTGGGGTATTATTGACACAACAGCATTTTTTCAAGAGTAAATACTCTGATGAAGGAGTTCTAGTAATAAAAGTAATTTTAAAATCTTGAAAATCAAAGCAGATACCATCAGCATGTGAGAAAAATGGGTGACTTTTGAGCTAGTTCAAAGAGAGCTCGGCAGAATTTGCATTTTAGAAAACAATTTATTTATACATCTGTTGCTCTTAAATTACAAAAGTTAAAAAGAGCACGCAGTGCACTGACACATCACTGGTTACTTCTAAAGCTGTTTTAAGACATAAGGTGGTTTCTTCAAGAGATGACAACTCAACAGGATCCAAACTCAACTATCCATTTCTCATATTTCTCAATGTCCGCAGCAGATACAGATTTAGAAACTTTCTTCAAAGCTATTTCAAAGTCTTCCATAGTTGTTGGCATGTGCATTTCATCTCGGGGAAGATTTCTTATTTCTTCTGGTGTCAAGCCTTCAATACGCCTCCTCATCGCCATCAGTGATGCATCTCTAGTCAGGAGGGTAAGAAAATAAAATCATTACTCAATGCAGGATGGCAAGTTCAATTGTTTGAAAGGCTCAATACAGCATTCCAGTTAAGCTGCTGCATTCAGAAAGATACAAGAAAGAATTGTAAACTTTGATGGGAAGATCTCAAAGTGCTTGTACAAGCTACAGTACCATGCTATCCATATTTTTCAAACATGGCATTATCCTCACCAGATGTCTGAATAGCTGCTATTCACAGGCTAGGCAAAAGAGGTCAAGACAAACTGGTTTAGCTGATGTCACTGCATGCCTATGATGTAGCTGCTGTTTATAGTATTTTTAAACAGGAACAACACAATAACAATTTCACTCCTCCTAGATATAGAAGGAGTAGCTGGAGTGTTTTGAATGTTTCCTGGTTTGAACAGGAATCCCGCTTCAAAGACAGAGGAGTCAACAATATCTACCTCCAACCTGTATGCTCACAGCTAAATGATAAACAACAAAATCTGTTGTCTGTAACTCCGCAAACTTCTGGCCTTAATGAGCATTGAGTGTTTTTACAAGTCTGTAATTTTCTTTTGTGTTAGGTTTGACTACATTTAGACTTCCAGCGGTAAATCTGGTAGCAGCAGGTGATGAGCTGGTGAGGTGATAATTAGATAACACTGGAAGGCTAAAGTTCCTGCTAATTCATTGTTATGTATCTTATAATAACCAGAAAATGCTGCTTATTTGTCTAGCAGTAAAAAAGATGGAAGTGTAATCTTGGTGATGTCACAACAGTATATTGTGTCATATCAGTAGGTGAGAATCCTAAGAGAGAAAAACTTACACGTTATCTTCCAGAAGGATTTAGAAAGATGGTTTGACCATATTCTGTTTCCCCTCTTCCCCTAAAGGAAACCATAACTGACAGACTTCAGGAATTCACTAAATAATTCACAGAAGTTACTAAGTAATTCACAGAATATTCCAAGTTGGAACAGACCCACAAGGATCATCAAGTCCAACTCTTAAATGAATGGCCTGTACAGGGATTGAACCCACAACCTTGACATTATCAGCACCATGCTCTGACCAACCGAGCTAATCTCAGTGTTAATTAATAAATTAAAATCTGTAATACAGGAGCTAAAATTTCAGAACAACCAAAAGGTTGCCTTGTTGAACTCCATCTCAGCCAAGTATCACCACGCTTCGCTGTTACCACATCATTTGTAAAGCGTAAGCTAATGTTACCCATTGGGGTGGGGGGAACATTCCATGCATCTAATTTGCTTTCAGACAGCAGTTAAAAAACCCACAAAGTCCAGCAAAAACAATGCAACCAACCAACAAGCCCATCATACCTTAACACACACACAGAACTGAAGTGCAGCTGCCATCACCTCCTTTTATAAAGTCATTTTATGGACAGCCATTCCAAACTGAACTCCTGGTGCTTTCTCAAACACACTCTTGGTGCCTGGAGAAGCACTAGAGCTGTACTCAAAAAAAAAAGCAGCTACCCACTGGAAGACACAGCAGGGCCCAGTTCTGTTCCAAAGGCCTTTCAACATTCCCAGTCCACTCAAAACAATGATTCAGTCAGTTCGTACTCACATCTAATCTGCAATTTAGATGCATTTTCTATTTCCTGGAAGTAATTTTAAAATGAATGTTCACCTTCATTTCCCATGGTTATATGCTGACTGCTAGGAACTGTAGTGTTACCTCTGACTGGTTTTCACTCTGGCTCAGCAAACTTTGGACTTCACCTCAAATTCCTTAAGATAGGAGGGTCATTTCAGTAAACCAGAGTTCTTGGTCCACTTATGTTTTGCTTGTGTCACTAGCAAGGACTGTCACAGTATACAGGCTGGAACTTTACTGTGCTTACATACTGAGAGCCTGAACCATAAAAAAGCACTTTTAAATCATCCAAGTCTTTTTGCCTCAATGTAAATGAAACAATCATGTCCAAGAGCTATTTCTCCTGACACCATGAACAAAGTGTAAATACACAGGCTAATATGAGTACTTTCTTAGTGATTTCAAATCACATACATCCAAATCCCAGTTCAAACTGGATTTCTACTTGCTATCACCTCAGTCATCACTTCAGACTGCCACAAATGGAAGATTCAGATGTTCCTTTGTGTTTTTTTTATGTTTGCCTTTTTTTTTGTTTAATAGTATTTGTACAAATGGACTTCAGTTAAAAAAATCAAAAGTAACTGTGCACAAATACATACACACATAAAATTCACTGAGAAACATCACAAGTATTTTCACTTCTAAAACAAGTGTACTGATATTCAGTATAAAATTAATTACAAACAACAAACACTAAACAGACTGGAGGAGACAAACTGCCGCTAAAATGCACAAAGCACCAGACCAAATAAACTCTCTTTCATACAACATGAACCTATTAGCACAAACTGCTTTAAAAGCAGAACCAACACCAAGACTGATCAAAAGAACACCACAAATCTCACAAACCTACAAATGAAACAAACCTGCACAACACAAATTCAGAGCAACTAACATACCATTATTTTCCCAGACACTGCGCAAGGTTTGTTCAGGAAACTGTACTGAGGCTCCAAACTTTTAGCTCAGCTCAGCGGCCCTGCTGACAGAGCCTTTGGTGGCAGCTTTGTGTACAGGCTACTTGCTTTCATCCCTGTGACACAGCACATTGTCCTCTCAGCTGTGCTGACACGTGTCTGCAGAGCCACGTTAGGAATCTAGGCAAGAAACGGAGCCGCGTTTGAGGAAGTGGCCAGGACATGCTTTTGCTCCAGCTCTCATCCTGCTCAAAGCACAGCCCCACAAAAGCTGGGCTGGAACAACTGGGAGCTCAAGCCTTGCCCTGCCACACTTCAGTGCTACCTCCAAAGCCTGAAAGCAGTGTTACACAGGTGCTTTATCAGATGACAGCAGCATCTTAAGCAGCTTCAGTCCTCTGCCCCGTACCACAGATCCCCGAGTTTGCCGCTGCTGCAACTGTGCCAGTGCAAGTCTTTTAATGTAAATGAGACAACTGACACTTGTCTCTTCATAGATCAGTCCTTTCCTTCCCTTTCCAATTTTTCAAAGAAAATATAAAGGAAGGGTTAGAAGGTATTTTTAGTCAATTATTTCAGGAATCTAGGCTAGAGAATAGGCTCACGATTGTATGCCAACAGAACAGAGGAGACAGGGAAATGGAGCAGGTAGCAGAAAACTTTAGTCAGTCTCATCACAAAAACCAGTGTGCTGAGTACACAGGTCTTACACCATCACACAAGACTGTACACCTTTTCTATGTCATGAAGGAAGAAAACTCTGTTTTTACTTTAGTTGTTCCAGCCTCTATCACTGTTGCCTCTTACACATGGATTTCTGTAGAAGTTGTATAACCCCAGCAGAATGACTGCAACTCTACAAGTTAAAGTTTTCCATCCTCTGGATAGTCCTCATGCATGGAATTAAGTCTACATGAAAGAGGATGGAATTTTACCTAAATCACAGCTTATTAGATTACTAGGTTGCAACTACTCTTCAAAAGGAAATTTATAAGTAAATATTAATGCAGTATTTCACCTCTCAGCCATACATAAAAGACAAGTTACAGTCCATTTTTATCCAATAACTTTAATCATGTAAACGGGTCACCTTACAAACAGTTTTCCCAGAGTCTGCAGCAGTAGTAACACAAATGATGCAATGTCAACTTACCTGCACACGTTGGTAATGTCTGCACCTGAATAACCCTCCATTTTCTCAGCTATGTTTGCAAGGTCAACATCATCAGCCAGTTCCAGCTCTCGCAGATTTATTTTTAGGAGCTCCTCTCTACCTTTGGCTAATCAGAGAAAATAAAATTGAGTCTATACAATTTGCTTTCTGAAGATAAATAACAAATTGAAGGAGGATAAGAGGGAAGAATGAGAAAAAGGACACTGTACTAGCTACAAGAGTAAAAGTTCATGTTTAGATTTAACCTGGTCCTGAACCCATAAGTGAATTTGCATACACATATCAGTTAGATTTTTAAACCAAGTGATCAAAACCAGAGCAATATTGATAAAGTTTAGATTTTAGAATTTTTAACCACTCCTCTCCCCAGTTCTTCATACCTGATGGTAAAGGAATGTAAATTCTCTTTTCTAGTCTCCGTCTTAGGGCTTCATCAATATCCCAAGGAAAATTAGTAGCAGCAAGTACCATGACCATCTTAGAAGGATCATCATTTTCAGTAGCCCCCCCAACACCTGCAATGGAGAAAAGAGGAGGTAAAATATGCGTATTTTTCTGAAATTTCATGTACAGAGAGAACAGTTCTGTAGTAGTAAAGCAGCTACTCTATTGCACCTTAATGAGCCCAAGCATAATAGAATCACCAAGCGCAACAGAGTTCACTTTTTAATCTCTACGGCAGCCTGCAAGCATAAATGCAATCTTGGTTTAAACAGGAGCAGGGGCATAGGCCACTTCTCAGATCAGGAAGTTGCTCTCTATCATGGCCAGAATGGTTCTACAGGAAGGTTGTTTGTACTTCTGCCACAACAGTGGTTCAATTTTCCTGTCAACATCTTGTAACAGCATGTGAGGAAACAAAACAACCCCCAACACCACCACCACACCAAAAACCAGACACCCCTCACAGTATTCACCAACAGCCACAACAAAGCAGCATGACTTCCCTACAAGGCATCTTCACTTCTGAATTTAGGCCAAAGGTTTCACGTGTACAGGTGGAGTGTACAAACTGCTGAAGTGAATGTTTAAATCTGGTGGACTAAATCACAATTTCTCAGAGACAGAACACCTCAGTTTCTAAACACTATGGGTCTGCTACAATAGGAAGGTAATTTTGTTAAAGTTGCTACTCTCTGTATCTACTGTGTTTGCTTAGAACAACAGGACTGGGCTGTGGGATAGCCATTGCACCTAGTCTGCCTGAGAATCTGCATGTAAAACACCATTTATGAATGCCTAAGTAAAAGGATTCAAATAGTTGTTACTAATAAAATCACATTATGTACATACTTGATATGAGAACAGTATTACAGCTCTGCTGCTCTTTAAAGACAAAAATAAAAGGGTACCAACATCAGAGAAGGAGAAATAAATATGCAAATCTTCTGACTCATGGAATTCTATCACAAATCAGTCCATAGATTAGCACTTTTCAGTAGTTTCTTTGCTTTTCTCTGCTCACCAGAATATAAAAAGGATGCCTCTGTAGCAGCTCTGCACTGTTACCTGCTTTTGAACTTGGTTGGTTTGTGAAATATTAGCCACATGTCTGTAGTGAATTCATTGTTTTAAAACGAAAACTCTCTGAACCACTTCTATAAAACAGAAAATCTTCACTTTCTATTTATAGTTTTAGGAGAAAAAGAGATCCCAAAGAAGTTAAGTGTAATGCTGCCTTTGAAGTTTAAATTGGAACAGGTAACAACAGTTCTTTTGAACCACTTTTTACTTAGTTTTGAAGAAGTGAATGATATGCCAGGCAAAGACCGAGAAACGGGTTTTTTTTCTGCTGCTTTTGAAATCTTGTATTTTCTACTTAATCCTCCTTATTCTGGGTCACTAATACAAGGTCGTAGCTCAGAGGCCAAAAGACTTTAACAACATCACTTGTAGCTTTTAACCCCAATTTCACGTAAGGCTTTCAAAAAACTGCTGCTGAAGAATGACGTTTTGAATGACTTTTTTTTTTTTTTTTGTCCCTCAAGTTTCCTCCAGTCCAGCAGTTCCCAGTGATCAGGTTATTTACCATCCATTTGAACTAGCAGTTCTGCCTTCACACGTCGGCTGGCTTCATGCTCCTCCGAAGTTCCCCTGCGGCTGCAGATGGAGTCTATCTCATCAATAAATATGGTTGTCGGGGCGTAAAATCGAGCCTGAAGAAAGCAAAAGATAAAGCAGAAGCTGAAATAGCAGTCTACTCCCATTTAAGAAGTACTACTTTAAGTAGGTTAAAGTGCTACTTAAGAAGTAGTAAAGTGCTACTTTAAGAAGTAGCAGCATATTCAGAGCTGAGTAATGATGTGTTTACCCCATTCCATCAGCTCATAAGTATCAAACGATCCCCACCCTTCCCTCTCTTGGACCCCAGCACTAAGGTACAGAGCAGCTGTGCTTTCATTCACAGCATTTGAGTAGGAGAGCTTTTGGCAAAGTCCAGTAGTTGTTACGGCTATAAACAAACATTTAATAAGCTACAGGCAGTTTTCCACCTTAGGAGTAACATTTTTAGCTGTGGAAGTCGTAACAGAGTGCTTGAGTAAGATTTCAGTTAAAGCCAGAATGAATGTTAAGCTGGGACACTATGGCATGGAACCTGTCCAAGAGATAGGTCAACTGCAAAATAATTCTGACCTTTTTGAAAAGAAGAGCATTTAAAGACAAGGATCCCGGATAATAGAAGCTATTGTCTTAGAGCAGTTGAGATGCTGTTCATCTGCATTTTTGACCAATCACATTAAATGAGCTGGTATCATGCCTAGCAAACTATAACATAAAAGATCTTTTACTTCCTGACTTTTCTGACTACTGTAATTGCAACTCCGCTTTCCCCTTCACTACTGGGCACCCTAGCAAACACTGCATGCAAACCTGGTAACACATGGAAAAAAAAGGCAACCATTTTCTGAGCCCATTTCAACTATTATGTGCTCTAAAGCCAAATACAGTTTGGAAGGCCACTTCTTTTAAGCACAAACGAAAAACCACCCACAAAAACAACAAAACACACACAGCCTATAAATAGGGTTCTCACCCGGAAAGCAATTAATTCCATCCCTAGATTTACATTCAGGTATGTTCTGCAGCACTCATCAGCTTATAGTGAGGTACTTCTAACATAGCAAGCTAACCCTGAAAATAAAAGATGACCTGATTTTTCAGCTTTTATAAATCTATTTGGGAATAATCTTGAAATGCAAACGGGCAAATCAGAAATGCCCCAAGCATTTGAAGCTTGGAGAGCTGTTTATGTATTCTATGAGTTTGAAACCTTGGTAAGATTTCATTCTTCCAGAGGTGATTCTACTTCATTATCTCACTGTTCATGTTCAGAAACTTAAATCACCATTTCAAACAGCAGACGAACAAGTTTCTCAGATTCTCCTCTGTATTTTGAGGTAAGTGTGGAAGAAGAAACATTGAAAAAAGTTGTCTTGCATTCAGTGGCTACAGCTTTTGCTAGGAGGGTCTTTCCAGTACCAGGAGGACCAACCATCAGCACACCCTATTAAAATGAAAAAGAACTTTTAGGACAAGAATCAAAACAGAGAATTTTACAGTTTGTTTAGAGTAATGGTAAAATACCAGATGTAAACTTTCCCTTGAAAAGTTATTCAAAGATAAGTAATGAATACTATTGTTTAATTGCAAACACATAGCTGAAGACAGTGCAGGTATCTGGCTGACATCTTTCTTTTGTTGTTATTATTTACCATAAATTTTTTTTCTAAAACATGGAAAGAATTTATTTAAACTGTAAAGCATTCGACATTTCTCATTCTGCCAAGATCCAATCTCAAAATCCTACTTATGATCACAGAAGCAGATTTTTTCATACCTTCCACGGTCTTCTAATCCCCTTAAAAAACTCTGGCATCCACATTGGTAAAACTACAGCTTCCTTAAGCAGCTTTTTGGCTTCTACTAAATCAGCGATGTCATCCCTGACAAGAAAGAGAAAGTTGTTTGACAGATTCAGACAGCATGCAAAAGAATCACTCCACAGCTCAAAAAACTGCACAATTAAACTTCTTGTTACACACTGGCCATCCCATAAACCCAATTCATTTTCCTGAATTATTTACGTTCTAATGGCAAAAGCCTGTAGCAGCTACAATTGACATCTGGCTGGTAGACTCCAGCTGGATGCAAAAGCAAAAAAGACATGAACTCTTTCACTAGAGCATCACTGTCAGTATTCACAGAAGGACAAGCAGAATAAAGCAAGCTGGTGCAACTTAGGCTAACTACAGATTATGCTTTTTTCTTTTGCTGAGATGGCCCTGAAACTTCAATACCATCTTTCATTGTTACACGAACAACTTGCTGAAGACTAGTAAATGGAGTGGAATTAAAGAGAATTTTTAGAATTCTTTTTCAGAGTTACAAATTATTAATTCTTAGATACCTTATAGGCTGGTCTTATTTCCTTGAGGATAATTCTCAGGGCATTCCCCTTATCAGCATGTGCCCAAGTAACATTTTGGTTTCAAAACACATCTATATGAAGAATTAGTTTCAAATCTGAAGTCGTAATTTAAGATTCAATATAAAAACTGAAACATATATTTAAATATTAAACTGAAATACATGACAGTTGCATGCACACAAAGTGTTTTGTGGGACTGTTCAGGTTTTTTTAAAGCCTACTTTATTTGCCAGAAGATTTTTGCTCGTTTAATCCTCACAAAACCACCTAAGCTTGGAAATATTTGAAACACAAAACAACCTTTGTATAAGGTTTAATATTTAACACATTTATGTAAAGGTACTGGCACAGGATTATATTTTATACTAGTGGCCACATCAAGTCCAGCAACATTTCAAAGGGTTCCTATATTGGCATAGCTCCTTTGTTAATCAGTTTTCTGTCTTGATATGCCCAGGAGTAGCAAAACAGTTTTTCAAATGAAGAGACACTGACAAACATTAGAAACTTTTACATAGCAAAAGAGTATCTCAAAAATTTATTTTAAGACTCCCAGAAAATTTTTATAAGCTTTATACGGCCAGGCTGGATAAGACTTTAGGCAACCTGATCTTGGGAAAAATGTCCTTGCCCATGGCAGGGAACTGCTTAAGCTGATCTTTAAAGGTTCCATCCAGCCCAAACTATTCTCTGAACCTATGTGTGGAAAAAAAACAATTTGAGCTCTAGAAGTATTCAACTACATAAGAAGTTTAGCTGCCTTTTAAAGGCAGTAACGAAAACCTGTATGTACTTTTTATATGTAAGTATCTGTTAAAATATTTGATTTTTGTAATATCATCTAAGAGGAAATAGAAACAACAAGAGACTAGCCGCAGTACTCAAACTTACCATCGAATGTTGGGATTCTGGGAAATTATATCTCTTTCCAAAGCTTCTACTAAATCTTTGTCATATCCAGTACTATCAAATTTCTTTGGTTCAGACTCTGAAATCTCAGATGTGGATTTGTTCTACATATAAAGGATACAACAATGTAAATACATAACAATGGTTATGCTACTAATTAATTTTTACCACAATTCCACAACAGCATCATATTTTTAAAAGGTGGCAACATAAACCAGCATGAAAATTATGAAGCATCCATATTACAGCTGCACTGCAGGATGGATCTGTGTGTTTCACCCAGATTTCTGTACTGCCCTGCTTCCATTTCCTTGTCCCCAAAGCCAGCATATTGTACTGATGCAGTTTCTTTGCTTTGGTACCTAACCAAAACTGCATACACCTAACTCTGTGTAACAGTTTCTGCCTCTTCTCCCAGAGAAATCTAAAACTATCTGAGACAGGAGAGGGGGAAATTATGAGGAAGACTGGACCACAAAGTGTCACTGAGAGTATCTCAAATTCTCTAAGCGTCATAAATATGCCATGTATGTGGGACACACAAAAAAAAAATCAAGCATGATTTCCATATGTAGAATGAGCAGTGGTGATCTGCAGGGAGACCACAGGGGTAAAACCAGAGCTAATTAACTGATACAGAAGCATGGACACGAACAGCAGAGAAGCAGCTCTGCAGCAGAGTTGAAGTAAAGAAGCTACACAGTTGAAAGGGCTCGAACAGCAGAGACCATGCAACTGAAGGGAAATAAAATGCACTAGACATACCCTGGTTTTATACATTTAACAGCAAGCAGTGGTGATGACAGAACAACTGTAAAAGAGAAAAAGAGACCTATCCTGTCTCTCTGTGGGTATATTCTGATGGAGAGAGGATTATCACTCAAAGACAATCTAATTTAGCTCCTAATAAAAGTAGTAGCTTACACAGCTAAACAATTCCACCCTTGTAGACTATGCTATCTCCACAGGCCATGACACCTTGCCACAACTTAAGGTTGCTGAAGCTAACAAACTATTGCATGGATATTTGATTTATTTAGACCATGGGAAACTATGAATCTACTGTTTCCTGTACGGTCTCTTACCTTGGTCATCAGCTAAATTTATGGAGACCAGAACACAAAGCAAAAATTAAATCACTCTGATTGCCAAGAACAGATCATCGTTCAAGTATGCTGGGGTTTTGTTCATTTAAAACTGAAGAGAGTATGGATGATCTCAGAAAAAAAAAAACCAACCCCAAAAAACCACAAGGGTCTCCTTTAAGGATTAAGTAAATCTTGAAATGCTTTGGAAGAGGCAAGTCAATCGTGGTTTAAATTATACTCAAAGCAATTAAGCCACAAAGATGTCCCATTTGAATGAGCTCCACCAGGCTCTATTTCAGAAATCCAGTGGTATCAATCTAAACAACTGCCCTCAAGTTGCAGTAAACACGTCACAAAATCACAGAATGGGTCAGGCTGGAAGGGACCACAGTGGGTCATCTGGTCCAACTTCCCTGCTCAAGCAGGGCCATCCCAGAGCACACGGCACAGGATTGTGTCCAGACAGTTCTTGAGTATCTCCAGTGAGGGAGATTCCACAGCTTCTCTGGGCAACCTGTTCCAATGCATGGTCACCCACACAGTAAAGCTCTTCCTCATGTACAGCTGAAACTCCTGTGCATCAGTTTCTGCCCAGTGCCTCTTGTCCTACTGCTTGGCACCACCAAGAAGAGCCTGGAAACATCCTCTTGACACCCACCTTCAGATACATTTACCAGACCCCAACCTCCCAGAGCGATTGTTTGTTTTTAATTAATCCATAACCAACACTGTGCACAAAGCAAAGACACCAAAGAAGGTGAGATTCAAATCAGCACGCTGACATGAACCAAAGAAACATTTTATAAGCAAGTCATTCTAGAATACACTCAGTGGTAAGAATGCAAGACTGAGTTTCGCAACTCCATGAAGTTATTTGCAAGTTTACCTTTTCCTCTTTTCCTTTATTTTGCTGATCCTTTTTTTCCCGGCCACGGACTGCCTTCCCTTTATCACTGGGATTTCGGGAGGATGGACGGTGAGAGCCTCTGACAGCTGCACTTACACGATTATTGTGACCTCTGCAATCACTGCACGGAGCAGACTGACGCTTCCTGGGTCCTGGCGAAGGTCTAATTAGTTGTAACATATGCAAAAGCCTCAGTGTAAAGCCACTGGTGAGCACTACATAACCAAATCAACTGGTTACAAACTGAAAAGCCACTTTGCTCAAGATAAAAATCTGTATGTCAGAAAGAGCTGTATGTCAAAGATATTTTTGGATAGTCACTAAAAATCCATTTTCCCTTTGCCACAAGCTCAGGGTCCACTTGTTTAAAGTAAGTGCCTTGCTTTGTATATTTCATCAGTAAAAGTAATATGGAGCCTAGAAAATATTAACAAACAAAAAAATTCTGCTTATCAAGATGGTCCTCACTTCTCTACACAAAGAAATGTAAAGATTTTGTGGGCATGACAATTTTACTTTCATTTCCTTTTGCTCCCGCTTCCTTTAAAAGAAAACATGTATGTGAGGCCTCCAGTTGTTGGATATGAAACTGCTTCCAGAAGTACCTATGAATAAACCAGTATTGTGACTGGTATTACGGACTTCTTTTTTAAAATTCAGTTTCTTTCCCATACAAGTCCATTACTCTCACAGATACACTTTTTCCATGGGCCTCCCTAAAACTCCAGCATTAATAAGCTACTAGCCAAGTTTAAGTTCGGGGTATTTCCAGAGAACCGAAAATCTAAATCTTTGATTTGGAAAGCATTTACTGAAACTAAATTATGTGTTTTGATGCATCATTTAAGATGTGTCAGGATCCTTCACACAATACCTTCACAGAAATTGTCTTTAATTGATTCACAGCTGTGAGTTCATCAGAACACTACGGATCTTTTCAGGATGAAATGCATATTACACTACGTGAATATGCTGACAGTAAGATCATACATGTTAGGAGTATTTTCATGCTCCAAACAGAGTCTGGAGATATATATATATATGAAGATATATTTATGTGGAGATATTATATATATATATTACATATTATGTGGAGATATATTTATGAACACCTATGAATTCCACCCCAAAGCTCAAAATAAACAAACAGTGTGATTCCACATCTGATTTCCACCTCAGTTTGTGAGTTCTGCTATCTCAAGATGGGAATTGATGCAACACAGCCCAAGTTTTCCCTGTGGCTTTTTCATATTGCCACAACTCAATAATTCAGCAGTTGGCAAGATAAATGGAACAGGAACAGTTCTCTCAAGACCTTCCCTTTTTATAAACATGAATTTGTGTGTCTTTTCTCTAGAATGCCTCAAAACATTGGGAAAGTTCTACCCTCTCAGACTTTATCCTTCCATAATATTCGAATGAATTTGGTTAGGACTATTCCAAAGTTATTAAATGAGATATACAGAAATAGTGTGATCACACAAGACCCATTTCTTTCAGAAGGCAGGCTTAAAAGAAATCAATTTAAAAAAAAACATTAAAATGTACCCATAAAGATTGAAGGTATCCATCTGCGAGAAAACACTTGTAAGTTCAAAGCCTCACACAGTAATTTGACAATACAGCTAAAGTAATCTGACAGTCACTTTCTGTCAAAATGCACAGTTCTGTGTCTGCTCTCCATGTACTCCTGTTCCCTCCTTCATGCTACCACTGGCATGTGTTAGAATCTCCAGTGAACCAGGTCAGATAGCTACTCACAAAAAAAAAAGCCAAACAAAAAACCACTGGACACACAGAACAACGTCTTTAGCATCCTGAACCAGCTAACTAATGCCAATGAAGACAAAAGTGAAATAAAAACTCAAAACCAAAAACCAAACAACTCAGGAAATAGTGTGTGGGGGAAGAAGCTTGACACTAGTCAGGCCTGTGTAAGAAAAAAACCCCACAACGTTCTGGATTAGGCTGCCTCAAAACGACACCTCCTTCACCACAAATGGTGTCAAGCTGCTGGTGGGAGTGTTACACACCTAAGTTCAAGAACAAAAATTACACCACAACAGGCTGAAGTGAAAGCACACTTTGTCCTGATAAATATTAATTTAGGTCTTCAGGTTTCCTCTTACCTACGTTCAGCAGGTACTGGCAAAGACCAGACTTCTGCATCGTGAGCTGGTAATTCTTGTTGTGAGGCTTTCAATGGAGTATTGTCTAGTTTAAAACTCTCCAGTGTTTTCATTATATCTTTCACATGCCTAGCTTCCACACTTATCTCCTGCCAAACCTGATTAAAAAAAAAAAAAAAAACGGTAGATTAAGCACATTGGAAATAAGTTTGTAACAGTCCTCTGTTCAAGCCCATGTAATGCCTGGATGGATTCCACAGGGTTTAATGAGCTACCTAATTCTACTTCAATAAACAAGAATTATGCACATTAGATATTAAGGAGCTTTTTCTGCCTTCCTCAGCACATTTAAAGAACAGATGAGAAGATTTTGGATTTAACATCAAAGAGACTTTTGACAGATTTTGCAGATTAAACAGGTATGACGGAACCTAATAGACTAAATATCAATTAAAAGCATCAACCTACTATATAGAATATCAATGAAAAAAAAAGATGTTTTTTATTGAGGACAAATTAACAACTCACTTGCTATTACGGACCTTAGTCTCACTAAAACACTGAGGGAAATAAGACCCAAATGATACCAGACTAAAAAACTTCAGCATAACAGGGGTACTCATCAGCAACTAGCTGACAAGGCAGACAGTGCACTGGCTCCCTAGGAGCATGTCCCATTGACTGTTCTGCCACTGACAGACAAGGAAGTCATAAAGATGACTTAAACATGTCTGTATAACAAAAAAGAAGCCTATATATAACAACACTTGTTTATGAGAGAATAGGGGTAAGTCTTTTTATATTTTTGTTTACAATAAGACAGACAGTTCTTGCTACTTCAATACTTTTCCCTCAAAATGTCCCAGAAAAGTGCTATTTACCTGCTGCCATTTCTGCTGCAGATAGGTATCTCTCACAGAGTACAGATACTTATTCATTTGGTCAAGAACTCCCTGGTAGTAGACCATTGCAGAGTCGTAATTTCCCAGTAAGGCATATTCACGGGCCAGCTTCACATTCTCAATGATCATAACAAGGCTCATGTTCAACATGAAGCTGAAAAAAAATAGGAAATATTAAGGAAGTAAAAAAACCAACCCAGTACTGGAACAATTTTTTGGAAGTACTTTCATATGCTTATTACCTCATTTGGCATACCAAAACATAGAAGCTGAAAAAATACTGGATAGAAAAAAAAGGCCTAAAATGAATGTCATCCATATAAAAAAGATAACTGATGTTCTGTTACTAGAAATTAAACTTTTCACATCATCACAGCTTTGTTTCTTGTCATGGAGATTCTGTCAAAAACCCCATGTAAAACATGCAGATTTAAATGCACTATTTCAAGTCAAAATGGCACGCTCTCTTTGCCTCTTTATTCTACTGTAAGATAAATCAGTATTTTACTGTGCTGGCCTGTGGTTTAAAACAAAAAACACCCAACAAGCAATAAATCAAAGCTCTTCTTCCTAGTGCATTATGTTTTGTTAATTTTTTTTTGTCTTAACATTCCATGCATGTGAGTTTTAACAGTCTGATTCTTGCGTTGCGGAAAACACTATTCTTCCATTAGTTTGATTTTACAATTCTTCAATTTTATTTAAAGTTTCTTTGAAATAAATATCCACCTTCCGTGCCCAGCTCTCACCTTCCTATCACCTGCATTCTTACACTTAAAAAGAAACCCTTGAAGAACATTGAGGCTGTTTAAGTTATCATTGAAAGGTAAGCAAAAGCCACAATTAAACATTTAGTGTGTAACTACCCATTTTATTTAACACATTGTTCAAACCATGTTATTTTTCCCCGCCAGTGGTGGCTGTTCATGGTTTTTTGGAGCAAACATCATAGACCGTGACTACTTCCACTTTGTAGCACTAGCTGAATCTGTGCTTTTAGATTAGAATAGCACAGAAGTATTATTCACACAAGTACAGTAGAAGTAGTAGACACATTCTTTACAGTGCCACTGTCCACAGAGCAGTCTGCCATGTTATTGTCAGTGTCTTATACATCCCATCCCCTTCTTCTCTAATACCTGCATGGTCTCCACTTTTCTTGCCTCCTATGCACCAAGAATTTCCCCACTCGCCTCTTAATTTCCAGGCACAGAAAACATTAAAATCAGCAAATAAACATGCCTGCAAGAGAGTTGTCCTGCTCTCATTTTGGTACCTGTACCCAGTGCCAGGAAGAAGCAACTGCAGACAAGCAATTCCAGCTAAGCCCTGGGATGAAGCATACTTGATACAGATCAACTATTTAAAGAATGTAAGAGGCACTAAATTCACATGCGCCATAAACAGACTTAAGACTGAATATATTTCAAGACCAGGTCAGGGTCGAGTTCGGACACATTATCAGAGGTTTCAGAAGCCACACTTTGCACACAGCTGCCAACCTATTGTTAAAATGTGAGCTCTCCATTGTAAAGAGGGGCTGCTAAGTACCAATCAAACATTTTAGGGCTTTCACTCCTTTTTCTGTCCCCTTCCCAAGTAGCTTTATGCACAGATGCACATCTCAGGCATTCCTGAGCCAACATCCTCTTCTTTTTTGCTTCCCTCCTCTTCCTTCCCCAGCTTCCCTTGGAGCAGATAGCTGCTGTCAACATTTTCAGTCTAAAACAGCAGAACTCCGGCAGCAGGGGAGCTGAAGACAGGCCTCTGAGAACCCACACCCATCCCTGCAGAAGGGACCCGTGGGGGTGAGCTTGGAAACCTGCTATCACAGAGCCTACACCGGGTAATCTCACTCCAGCCAGAAACTCGCCCAGCTGGCCACAATGTCTACAAGCTGATACAGTTAATGTGACCACCAACTACACAGACTAACACATCCCAGGCTCATTAGGCTGTGGAGACACGGTTTGGCTTGGGACTTTTGTTGGTTTTAACCTCAGGAGAAAGAGCCTGAAGATGTTTGTCAGCTGCTGTATGGATCATCACACAGATGTTACCAAAGTTTTCCCTGCTATATTTAGGAGCAAGCTTTTCCACTCCTGCTCATCCTACCAGATACACCTGTTTGCCTGTCCTGAGAAGTCAAACCGATGACTAACACTACTGAAATCACAAGTTGAGCAAGATGCTAATAGACATTTTAAAAATCAAGTAATAGCAAGTTACTAAAACCAAACTAGACTTTTAAAAACAGAGGGAAGTCATAGGTAACTTTTTTTTCACTGAATGCTGTGGAGCAATCCAAGCAGAAAGGCAACTCTATGTATCCAGAAAAAGAAAAATAGAAAAAAGTTCGTAAGAAGAGTGTTCATCCGGAAATGTGAAAATAACTAATTTTTTTTTAAAAAAAACCCCAAAGCTAAAGAGGCTAAGCCAGAAAGATATGAAAGCTTGGGACCAGAAGGATAACACTGCACATAATAAAAGAGTAAATGAGATTTTCAGGTTAGAAAAGGCAGAGAAAGTAAGGACAGAAAGTAGAAACAGATACGTAGGCAGAATGAGCTAGTAAGTCATGGCAAGAAAAAAAAGAAAAAAGAAGGTGCCCACTCAAGTTTATAATGCTATTGGAATCTGCCTGTTTCATCAGTGGTATTGAAAATGCAAGGTAATTTAGTTTAAACTAGAAAACCAATTTAATTTGTTACTTCATCTTGACTCATAAGAGCAGAAGAGGTTGAAGTGGCTTTCAAATGCAAGGCTCTTGAGTACAAGTGAGGCAGAAAAAGCTGCTGGCTCTGCTTATGTCTGGACACGCCACTGCTGCTGCCACTTGACTTCACGCAGTGTCAGAGCTGATACACTAATCAGAGTCCATCGGTCTGCTGCACCTGTAACTGAAGATGCTAAAGCAGTTCTAAGGGGGAAAAAGAAGAGGTAGAGTACTAATCTGAAAGTAGTCTGAAGTTTGCGGCAGAAGGTCACAATACAGTGGGGCAGCTCAGCAGGGTCTAGGACGTGGGAGAGACATGAGCACACACAAATCCAGAGTTAAACCAGAACTGAAGGGATTAAAAGTCTCACAAAACTAATCCTGCACTACTCATTAATTTTTAAAGTATTTACAAATACTTAGCAGTATCACGTGTGTTTACAAATACTTGGTGCTATCACGTAACAGGATGTCAAAGCAGCAGGTCTGCACTTATCAGCCACGACCTTTCCATAAATCATGGACCGGTGAAGTTATCTATGTTCCAACAGCCGCTGAAACAGTAAAAAGCTCATAAAGTTTACAGTGAACAGGATATAAGGAAAATAACCTAAGCACTTTGTCTTGCCAGTTTAATTCTTCACTGTGTACAAACACACACACTTCACAAGAATAATCACTCTTCACACTAGCTGTGAGTATATGAGGTTCCCTGAAATCAACCCATCTCTAGTAACAAAACACATTTTATCATTTGCTCCAAGGACCTAAAATATTTCTAGAGTACAGAACAGCCAAGTCCAGCGAGGGTTGAACTTAACAAAAGTTCAAGATCCCTACAGCTTGTGAGAATGAGGTTTTGGAACTTATTTTTGTATTTCATTTGAAAGATAACAGCCTGACTATTATCAAGCAAACACTGGGGATACTTCATGTTTTCCGTAATTACCTCAAGAAATCAGCATAAGGAATGACTGTAAGTAATTTCTGCTCACAGTTACATGTTGGAATCCAGGAAACTGTGCCTGAACACTGCATCAATCCTGCAGAAGTCCCCCAAACTTTAAAAAATAAGAGACTGATACGCAGATATGAGAAGTGAAGATTAACACTGGAGTGTATCAACTACTGTGGTGGACCTACTGACTCGAAGAACTGCATGAGCCATACACGGAAAATACTTCCAAGGAGTTCTTCACTCCAACCTTAACATCTGGACTAAGCCAGAGCCTGAATTTTGGCAGGGCGCACATGTTTCCATTATTTCAGCCTGCTATACAGGCTCTGACATCAAAGCAACCGTGTAATATTTGCAAGTTCTCTTGGCAAGCCAGATGAGAAAAAAACACCCCAAAGTAACAGCTTTCAGGAATCAGTTTTTACTGAAGACACGACAGCCTGCATCATCTCCGAGCTCCCTTCCAGCTTTAACACCTTTCCTCGTAACATCCACGGCCAACAACATTTGGTATTGACAAGTGATTATGTTAATTACTTGGGAAGAAGAGTTGCCAGACTTACTGGACACTAAACAAAATGGTTCTCATTCAGTTGCTGTATTTACCAGTAACGGTAGCAAAAGAAGAACCACCACCAGCCGCAGACATAAGCATGCCTGGCTGTTTGTGCAAACAAAAACAAAGAAGGATCAATCACTATTTAGAGATACACTGGTACCGGATGATTTCATGTTTTCCAGGCTAAGCCTTTCAGAAGACTTTATTAAACATGCTACTTTCTCCCCACTTCACGGGGACTGGCATTCTTTCTCACGGTCAATATTAAATTAGTAAATTTCTCTGGAAGTTTAGAGAGGTCCGCGGCTGAATACTATCTGGAATTGCTGCCTGCAGCTTTTCTCTGTCTGGAGAGAAAGCTTGCATCATCGCAGATTACTGCACATTAACAAAAAAACCCCAAACCAACAAAGCAGGTGGAGGGCGAAGGGAGAAGTAGGAAGCAGAGCTCCGTGCCGGGCCAGGGCCGGCAGCGCCAGCAGCCCACCCAGGCGGAGTGCGGGGCCGGGAGCGCCGGCCTCACTCACACCTGCGGCAGCGGCAGCCCCCGACGGCGATGCCCCGTGCGGCGCCGAGCACGTGTGAGCCACAGCCCTGGCATAATGAGACCGCCGAGCTCCGTGGTCGTGGTCACCGCTGTCTCGACAGTCACCACCGCAGCCCCTCGCCCTCCGGCCGCGGGGCAGAGCAGCGGAGCCCGCCCGTGCCCGGGAGCCCTCGGCGCGGCCCCGCCCCGCGGGTCGCGGCCATCGCCCCCCGCCCCGGGCCGCAGGGACAGGCGGGCCCAGGGCGGACACCGCGGGCCCCTCTCGCTCACTTACTCCTCTCCAGAGCTCGCACCCGCGGCGGCGGCAACAGCTCCCAGCAGCCACGAGCCCCTCACTCCTTCCGCCCCCTTCCTCCTCCAGCAGCGCTGGCCCCGCCCCGGCCCTGCCCGCCGCCTCCTCCCGCCGCCGCCGCCGGCAATTTTTGAAGGCAAATCCGGCTGCGTCACTTCCAGCCTGGTGGGACGGGGGAGAAGGTCCGCCCAGCCGGGTCGACAAAGGAGTCGGTGTCTGAGCATTATTGCTAAAAGCGAAGAGCTGGTTTGGTTTTATATTTTAAAGAGTAGAGAGAATAAAAAAAAAAATGTTTAAAAGGTAGGGAGAAACCAAGGCAAAAAGGGAGCAACTGCATTGGCCGGGAATCGAACCCGGGCCTCCCGCGTGGCAGGCGAGAATTCTACCACTGAACCACCAATGCTGGTGCGATAAGTAAGCTCTGGCTTCCTCACTCCAAGCTTAAAAATGCGGGTTCACTCGTCCCACTGCACCTACCTGAGATCCTGCCGTGGGGGTCGAGGGGCTTCCTTCGGCTATTTCCTTTCCCTAAATCACAAATGTGAGTTTTGCCGAGTGAATAGCATGCAGCCACTTTTATCTACATGTTCTTTGCTTGTGACTTGTCTGCACCTCTTCAAACTCTCACAGATGGTGTTGTTCTGCGGAAGAAAATGCATCTGAGGGTGCCGAGGAAAACCTGCTGCCGAGAGGAGTCAGACCAGGAAACTGCCCTTGAGTGTCCTGATGGAGCAGTACCTCGTCACCTGTCTAAATAGACTCAGCTGCTTAGCAACAAATAGGATCTAAAGGTTGGGCACAATGCAGGAGGTTTATGATAGTCCTTCAGGGTGAACTCCAAACCCCCACAGCAGTACATCATCCTCTAATTAAGTATATCACATCCATTCTTACTCGTCTTGTTCTTGTATTTCTACCCATTCTTAAACTGGCACTTTTAGTCTATCCCTTTAACGAGTGTCTACCTTTAAAATAATCATTCCTACATTACTTCAGCTGTAAAGACACAGAAAGCTGCTGATGAGTTTCTAAAATTTAAGTGGATCACGTCACTTAGTTGATGAGAGCTGGACGAATTTCCCTTCTCCCCTTTGTAGGTGGGCTAATGAATATAAAATGGTGCTGTACTTCCACAACCCCCTTGCCAAATGTAGAATTAGGATATAATTCAGTTCCTCCAATAACACACTGGTTTCTGCATTAGCACTTTGAGACGTGCACCTAAAGAAGGGGGTTTTCACAAAGACAAATACAGATGAAAGCTCTGATACATTGTCCTCCTAAGCTTCGTGATATATAATGTATTGTAAATAATAAAAATCATAATAGTAATTCATAAGATTTACTTATTTTGATGAAAGATCCAGCAGAAGACATGGAAAGAACACCATCAAATTGAACACTTGAACATCAAAATGTATGCTTTTGAGAACAGGTTACAAACATGAGGTGACGGCCAAGCACAATAGCATTTCTGCTGTTACACTTATGCCATTTTATAGTTAAACAGCAGAGCTGTTATAGCATAAAGGGGACTTGCAGAAGAGGGGAGTGAAGGAGGACAGAAAAATAAATGCATTTGGGCAACTAGTGTTTACATTTCATATTTGAATAGCAAAAATAAGAATGTGATTTTCACTTCTTATAAAGATTCAGTGTGGGGTTTATTACTCCAGTGTTACACTACAGAAACCGATTCTGACAAAACAGAAACAGTTTCTGTAACTCAGGAATGTCACCAACTACCAGTAGCCAATAATTCTGTTAGGCAGCTCACAAGAGCTGGAATTCTTTCTCTCATTCTGAAGTAACTTTTAAGAAGGTGTCAGTGCAACCACCCACTCACATCCCATCCTCAGGTCAAACACATGCTGTGTGTTCAGTCAGCAGGGGCAAGGAAGCCTCCACTCCTCAGCTGCTGGGCACTGACAAACTGGAAACCTGGCACTCCTGCACAAAGAGGATGGACGCTCCAGTGTACCTACTGGAAAAGTCAGCAAAGATGCACATCATTTTCATATGAACTTTGTATGACTTGGAGATCATGGTCCAAGCCACCACCCCATAACCCTCTAAGACCCAGATGTACCAAGGGGCATTCAGAGATCACATGCAACACACGTAGCTGGATTGTAGGGATGCAAAGACCTGGCAAAAGGGGATGCCCAGGTCACGATCAAGACAAGTAAAGAATACTGAGAAGACCAGTGAATAACTTACTATGGCCATGAGATAATGCAAAATCGTTAAGTTTACTAGCTAGACACAGAATAAACGAACGATCCGCTTAAGCAGAATTGTGGGATGGTCTATGTATTTAATCAGAGAATCCGAAAGAACTGACAGTCTTATAATACAAAAAAGACATTATATATACATATACACACATGAAATAAGTCTATATATATCTATATAGATATATATAAATCAGTAAACTTGAATAGTGCCTTTAACATGAGCATCTTAAGGCATTCAAACATTTTACTATGACATTGACCCAATTCATTATCTTTTTGCTTTGGCTGAAATAAAGCAAACAGATTTAAAGGTCTGATCTGAAACACCCACAACATCTGAAACAAAAGCCTAATAGTATCTCCAGTGACAGCAGCATCATCTAAGAACCCACCCACTGCACTGCCTATCAGCTGAATAATATTAAAAGGAGTCTAAATAAATCATTCCCACTCACAGCTTTGCAACAGCGGAAAATACATCAGTCTCAAAGAGACTTTCTAGCCATATATTCTATAGATTCTATTACAAATCGAGGATAGAAAAGATACAGCAAGAGGGCCTGCCCGAGGATAGAATGCCACTGAATATCAAATAGTATTTACAGTACAGTTATAGGATTATAGAACATTTTATAAATACAATTAATATGTATACAAGGGCACATAGAAGAGAAACTTGTTTTCATGCTTTACAAAGTAAAAGTAACCTGAACTAAAACTTACTGCAGAATTCCACAGCTGCTGGCTAGGAGCCTCTCTTCTCCACTGCCTGTACAAACCAATCCCCATCATTGGTCACCAGTGAAACACCCATGTTTTTAAGCAGCAACTATGAAGAATCTCAATAGACTCTGAATCTATGTATGAAACATCAAGTTTCAAAACATGGGTAAGGCAGAGCATGCTGGAGAGTTGTGACAACATTCATGTGTAACTAACTTTCTCAGAGGAGAACCTGGACTGTAACAAACTGCACTTTTTGCAAGGAAATACGTAATACTGCAGCATATAGGTGCCAAAATTCGAACAAGGTACATTACAGCTTCTAACACATTATATTAGAAAATGCCAGAATCATCTACCAAATTCTAAAGATGTGAGCACTTCCTGCATTTGTTTAAAAAGGCAAATGAGTATTTAGTATTTCAGTACTTGCACATGTCCTTAAAAGAATCAATAATTCCTTTAATAAAAGCAATGGGTTTCGCTTTTTAGACCAATGGTGCCTTTACAGGACACTTTTCTATCCTTTTTTTAAATTATTTTTAAATTGCCTAAGATCAGTAATAGTATTAAACAGGAACACACCATTGCATAGTGCAGGCAGAGGAGAGATATACTCAAATGAAAAGGCAATTTTAAGAGTCAGTTTAATGAATTGACATTATTTTCTCTGCACACGTCACA
Organism: Pachycephala philippinensis; assembly: GCA_013397055.1. NCBI lineage: Eukaryota > Metazoa > Chordata > Aves > Passeriformes > Pachycephala > Pachycephala philippinensis. The sequence continues at coordinate 713,624 of VWZT01015009.1, forward strand.
AATGGTGAGGCAGGCTTGATTAAATTACCTTTAACCAGTAATATATTATACTTTACTCCAAGACAAGTAGACCAGTCTTACTGGGATACTTACTATGAAGAAGGATAATCTTCAAAGTTTATTTACATGAAAAGCAATCTTTTTTACATAATATATAAAATGGAGTAGTTATGCACCGCAGCCATTTTATAATATTTAAGCTAAATGAAATTAATCTTAAAAGCTACTCTATTTCAACAGCTGTGGAAAAGGCAGAACAGGAATTGTTTTATTAAGCTGCAAACTCATTTTCATTATAGAAAGCCACTAACTATTTGTTTGAGAAAACAATTTCTCATAACCATCTTCTAACCATTATAAACACTTCACAGTAGAGGGGTGAACTTCCACAAACGTTTTCTTCTGTGACAAAGTATGTTTAAGAAGTTTCCTCACTGCTAACCTGCTGCAGTTGCTCAGTTATGTCAATGTAAATCATTTTTGGACCACACTAGGAACTGGATCACTCAAATGACCACACTTACAAGAAAGGAAACTCCAAATGCTAACCAACAAGCACTTTCTCCACTGATCCAGTATTTAGGACAGTACTACAGACAGTTGCACTGGCACAAAGAGAGACACTGGACTGGAGCACAGAAAGAGAACAAATGGCCATAAGCAAACAAACCAGCTTGGTGAGAAAAGTAAACTAGTAACTGATGTTTGCTGCAAGAACAGCTATGAACACCTATTTCATGATGTTTAGACAGTTGCAATGCCAGTGCAACGGCACAAATAATAATTTAGGAAAGCAGTAATGCTTACACACATGTTATTAGATTATCCATTGGAATTCAATTCCAAGGAAGAAGAAATGTTTCAAAAGACATGAACTTTACTAAAAATAGTGCATTTTTTTAACCACTGTGTTAATTTTAGGAAAAAGAAGGATAGAGACAAAAACATAATTCTGCCTCTCAACTCTAACTCCTGGCCTTGTCTCAGTGAAGCTGCTTAGAGCGATGCTCCCATCCCTGCTCCATGTAACCTCAACAAGCTCAGTACCCCCCACCATGAGACCCTAGGAGATACCTGATCATCTGCTGGAAATTATGGAAACAGTAATGCAGAAGGCAGCAGGCACAGCTCTAAGTTCCTAATTCTGTTCTGAACCAGGCTGTGAAAGTCAGAGCATTGAAACTGTACTGCCAGCTCAGACCCCACGCACAGCCCTTCTCCTCACTGCCTGTGTAACCAGGAGGAAAACTGTTCCAGCCAAGGGAAATGGGTCTCCACAACAAGTCTCAAAACTCGTAATTTATAATCTTTTCCCATTACTATCTCAAATTTATCATAAAGACACTATTCTAAAATTTATTTTTCAAACTAAAAATTCCAACTAAAGCAGCACTGTACACACTTTACAGTTTGGTTGTAGTCAGAAAATTAAACTAGATTTCAGAAAGTGTTGTTTCTAAAGCTTCTTTTCCTCATACATCTATAGGAGAACTGAGGACAGGAAACAATCAAGTTGTTTCTGAGTGAGCAGTCCTGCTTTGAGAGTACCACTCACACACTACAGTGTTACTAATATCAAATCCAATTACTATGTAATAAAATACTAGTTCTAATGCTTTATCATCTTACGATCATACTATAGCCAAGACTGACACTTTCTTGTTTCAAAGCTGAGAACTAGGCCACTCCCACAGCAGCTGGAGTTTCACCAGATAGGTGGCTGTTTTCCAACACTGCGAATAATAAGGCTAAATACAATGAGAAGTGAGGGTACAGCAGCCTTTTTTTTTTTTCTCTCCAGAAATGTATCGGAGAACTTTATTAGGGTAAAGTAGGTTTTATATTTGGTCAATGCATGGAAAAACTGTGATTAAAAATTCTGAAGCAGAAAATTGTTCTCTAAAATTATTCAATATATGTACAAATAGATACTAGGCATCATCTTAGGGAAAAAAAAATCACTATTTCCTATTTTGAGTACTTAGAGTACAGAGGACGAATAACAATATTCAAGTGATACTTCTTTTACCTAACATCAAATCTCTTCTAAATTAAACAATTAACATCACTGGAATAAATTAATTTTTGAGAAGGATTTCCCTGCATTCTGGGGAAGCAAAATGTACAAAAAGGGAAAGAGAAGAAATAATTTTTTAGTGTTTAAAAAAAAGTGAGCATGTATTTACCCTAGCAGTCTTCTTTCAATTCTCTCAAAGGAAGAGACTTATCAAAAGCTATAGCTGCAAAATTGATTATTTCATTTTTGACCTTTATTCCTCTACTAAACATAAACCAGATCACGACTCTGAACTCCTCTACCTGCCTGTTCATCATCATCCTCATCATCTGACTGCTGTTCTGAGTTTTGGGAACTACTATACTCATACTCAATGGGCTTTGGATTGTTGTATGGGTAGCCATTGTCATCAAAAAACCTTCGGAAGGTAAACTCATAAAATGCATGTTCAGGATGTTTTCCATTTTTGTACCACCCATTAAGGGTATCATTTCTGTTCCCCTCCTTATCATCATCACTCCACAATTTATCTGGATCAACAGGATCAAAGTTTGATGTGTCCGTTGGATGAGCAATTTTGGGAATATAGAAAGCAGACTGTCGTCGTAGATCGCTTGAAAAATCAATTGTTTTGAAAAACGGATGAGCTTTTATTTCATCTGCGCCGTTTTTGCCTAAACGATCTTCTGGCCCTCGGCAGAGTTTAATAATAAGGTCAGAGGCCTCCGGAGTCAATTTAGCCTGAGGTGGAATATGAAGTGCAGTTTGCCAGTTGATAACCTCAAAAGCAAAAAAGATATGTTATTTATTTATAATTTCATAAAAAGGAAACATCACATTAAAACAACGAAACAAAACAAATGACCACAAAGAAATAATTCAATATATCTAAGGTTTTTCACAGTAGAGGGGAAAGCATGAAGCTGCTCTTTCAGAAACACAAGGAGTATTTTGTCTGGAAATCTGACAAAATCCAGGTAAAGTTTATTCCCATTCCAAATCTAAACTAGTCTGGTATGGAATAGCCCTGCTATAAAACAATAAAGATACCACAAAATCCAGCACCTGGAACCTGAGATTAGGCACATGACTTACAATCCTAGAAAGGTGAGGCAGATGAATTTTGAGTTATATTATGTAAAGACTAAGAGATTTCAAGTTTCAAGAAAAAAAAATCAATACTGCACTACATTTGAGCCAACCAAATGCAATTTTGCAAAAATGACACCTGCAGAAGACTGCCTCGATGCTTTCTCTGAAACAGCAGGGGCTCAAGAAGGAAAGGACCAAAGGCTCTGAGCTGTCAGTAGCCCTGAGCAGGCAGTCATCTGCTGCTCCTCCATGTTCCCATGCTAAGCATCTGCAGGTACATCACCAAAGGAAATCCTCTGCAGGCAAGCAGGCATGGAAGCCAAGTGGTGCTAAAAGAACACCCCGATACTGGAAGAGGAGAGGAAAAGAAACTGGAAATAATAACTGGCACAGATACAAAAAGTGAAGGGCTGAGATGTGATGTGAGTTTTAGTTGGCACATTTACTGTATGATCAGCTAAAAGTTATGAATGTGATTCTAGAAGTCCCTTTATAAATTAAGTGCACCTCCACAGTAACATAGAAGTTTAAAATTGCCATAGTTTATAACATGCTTGAATAGGCAGCACTCTCAAACATCACTTTTGTTTCCACTAGAAATTAGAAAGACTATGTAAATTTCAAGCCCTTTTCACACTGTTAATACCAGACTTTTAAAGTTACCTTCATTTGTGTTTCTAGTGGTGTTTGTGCCAGAAATGGAGGCTGTCCCACCAGCATCTCAAAGAGAATTACTCCAACACTCCACCAGTCACACAACTGTGTGTAACCTGAAATGAAGTTCAAATAAGGTAGTCAAGCCTTTGTATAATTTTCATCTTGAATTTCTAAGAATAAAAAAGTTCACAAGAGAATTCTATTCAATACTTATGTCAGATTTCCATATTAACAACTATTTATTTTTTTGTTAAAATATCGCATTCTTGGGAAAAACAGCAGTGTAGGAAAGGTGAAGCAGGACACCAGTTACTTTGCAGTGAGACTGCAGCACAAAAATGCACTCATTACCTGTTCGTAACAACACTTCTGGTGCAATGTAGTTGGGAGTGCCCACCAGGGAATGGGCCAGGCAGCGCTGGTGCTGCCGTGCCGCCCTGCGCTCCAGCGGCTTCAGCCGATCCCCGCACCTGCAGTTGGCTGGGTCACCCCACTCACTGCTGAAATCCATACTGTCCTGACGGGCATGATCACCTGCCATGGAGTGACAAGGATGGCAAAATTGAGGATGATTACTTTAATTCTTATCTAATATGAAATTTTCTTTATCCATTAACATTTCGTGTTACAAGACAGAATCTGTTTCAGTTTCAACACTCAACCTGAGAGTTAAAACAGAAATCAACATCGGGATGTTGATTTTTGTTTATGATATAAAATACCAACCTCTGAGGACACAATTTTTTTAAGCTAATTTTTGACATAACTATGAGAAAATACCAATCTCAATACTTTTCAGATTTTTCTTAACATAACCGCACTGGGGGTACAGGGCATATATTATTTTTACACTTACGTAAACATAAAACCTTTTAACATTTAAAACATCAAAAAATAAAATCAGATTTTAAATCTCTATCTTCTCACCAGAGACTGTATAATAGTCTGGCCTAAGATATGTGATATTTTGAAAAAACTAATCAAAAGTAATTTGAAACTTGTTTTTGAAGGTATGATTTTATTTTTAAAAACTAAAATCAAGTTATCAGATAATCTGTATTTTACCACTCTCAAAACTGTGACTTCTCTTTTGCGCCAACTTTTTCTTCAGCTGTTGTTTTAAGTAATCAAGTAGGATTTTTAAAAGCCTACTTAAACCTTCTCATAAAGGAAACAGCACAGTCATCTTTCTACTCATTTCTCATTTAATTACTTGTAAAGAATACTTGTATTTCTCTTACCACTCTGGTAGTATTTTGAGTCATGGGTCCATCTAAAACCAGTACAGAGCCCGAAGTCAGTCAATTTGATATGACCATCACGGTCTATTAAGATATTATCAGGTTTAATATCTCTGTGGATGAAGCCCATTTTATGAACACTCTCAACTGCGCACGTCAGTTCTGCTGTGTAGAACCGTGCCAGATTTTCTGGAAAGACACCCATTCTAATTAGGAGACTCATCATATCACCTCCTGGAATGTAGTCCATTACAAAGTACAAATTGTCCTTATCTTGGAATGAATAGTACAGCCGAACCACCCATTCATTATCAGCTTCGGCAAGGATATCCCGCTCAGCTTTTACATGAGCAACTTGATTTCTAAGCAAGACGTCTTTTTTCCTCAGAGTCTTTGTGGCATAAAGAGCATTAGTATCCACTTTTCTTGCTAGGCAAACTTCTCCAAACGCACCGACTCCCAGGGTTTTAATTTTTACAAACATTGACTTGTCCATTTTAGCTCTTCTTAGCCGAATGTAATTTGACTCTTTCTGGCACAACATCTTCCTCATTTGATCCCGGGCTTCTGGTGACAATCCAACCTGTGCAACAAACAGAGTTAAATCTGAAGAGTGAACAGTACTCTTAATTCTTGGTGATCTTCTCATAATTAATTACAAGGCTTAGGCAAAGCAAACCAAATACTTATACACAACACAAGAAATAATATTTGAAGGGGTTTGGTTTTGTTTTAATTTACACATTAGGATTCTATGAAAACATACAGGAGTGATAAAAAACTGAAATGTTATTGTTTTCAACAGCAAAATGCACAAGGTGCCATGCACCAGGAGGTTCTTGAGAAGGGACTACTACATTCTTAAGAAATGTAATTTACAAATTACTGATAAAAACCACTGCAAATAATATTATCTGAGTTACAGTGTGCATCAGCTGCCTCCCTGATTCTCTTTACAGATTTAAAGAAAGCCAAGACGTGTCTAGGAGCTGTAAGTTGCTGAGGGCTAAGGAGCTGCCACGGGAAAGGAAGACTAGCTGGAGCAGAAGTCACTGAACTGACCACGCTCTAGAATTTCAGCTTCAGGAGGGAGTATGCATTCCTTCTCACTCTCTCACTCTCACGCTTCCATGTGTAGCTACCCAAAACAAATCCTACTGGCACTGCTTCCTACTGCCCGCCCACACCAAGCCATGTCTCTGCCACAAGCCTGGACCTGATACTCCCTCTTATCACATAACCCACCCCTTTCTAACAGGACTTTGTTCACACTCTCACCACTGCTCTCCACTCTACATACCAACCAGTACTTTCTTTTGAAGTGGCTCGCTCCTCCCCACCGTATCTTTTCTTGGTTCCCATCTGTGTACATATCCCTATCTTGACTGAACATCCCTGGTGTTCCAGCCAATGCCACCAACATTCTGACAGCTGAAACACTCACAGGCCACACGCAACTCATCACCTACAGCATGGACGCCCTTATCTACACGAACCACATTGATCATTCTCATTGTACTCCAACCTGGGTGCCTCCTGGTGTATTTTTGCTGGTTTCAATTCCCTTAGAGTTCCATTCAATTTTGGTGCTATTTTTCTTGGAAGATTTAATGGTCTGGAATTAGAATAACCCTTCTTTTTTTGTTTTAATGTGAATAGAATCTGTCTTCAATTTTTAATATTTTTTCTCTGTGACACTATCCCTACACAGCTTGATGTTCATTCCTTGTTTTCTGACAGCATGTTCAAATTACTATATGCTCCCTTTCTCACAGCATCTCAATTATTTTATCTGCCTACCTGGCTTGAAATCACCATCCCACAGCAGTGATTTCCTGTACCACATTTCCTTTTTTTTTCATGGACATGTTGATCATAAACTCAAACATGGCCACACTGAATCCCTGTAAACATCACAACTGTACGCAAGCACTATTCTAAAAGCTTTCCATTTCTTATTGTCACATCTTATCAATTCTTGATACCAAATCTTGCTGCCTCCATTTCTTTAAAGCTTCAAATATTTGAGATACTGTCTGCACAGCAGTACTCAGGTCCATCAGTAGGACTAAGTAACTAAGTCTAGGCCTGTATAGACTGTATGTTAATAGACAACTTCGGCCTTGCCTGACTTCCAACATAACTTGAAGCAAAATATAATATATGTGACCGAGAAAAAAGGTGAGAGAAAATATCAATTAGGTATCATTCAGTATCTTAAAAATGCTTTCGCAAGTTACTATGTGTCACCTAGTAAGGAAAACACTGTTAGAACACAGAATATTTCTTACAGGCATCATAGCAAAAATGGATCTAAGGGAGATGCAATCAGGAAAATGCACACAAAATGCAAACAAACTTCACAAAGAATACAAATTTGGTAAGATTTAAATGGGGAAAGCTGTCTCAAATTTGAGACAAAAATTTTTGTAGACATCAGGCAGTAGTTAGGACTGGGACGCAGTTGTTTCAAGACTGGTGTGGGAAATAGGTTCAACTACCTATTTTGAATCAAAAAATTGTCTTATTGCGGGAATATCTGCGTACTGTCTTCCAAGACAGAAACATCTTAAGTTTTCTATGAATGAACAGGCTTAAGGCACACTTCAACACAGAAGGAAGGATTTTTTTAAGACTTACAAATGTCAAGAAGACAACTGAAGACCTGAGCCTGTTCAGACAGTGGTGGGTCACCTTCTCAAGGCCCATCTGAACCCTAAAGTCTGCCACAGTACAGACCAGCTTGCCACAAACTGAACCTCACCCATCACTGACAAAGGTAGCAATGAATAAAACATAGATGGCAACAACCCCCTAGGAGTGAGACTCAATACAGTAATCAATCACTGCAAGACATACAAAGAAGAGTCTCCAAAACCCTTGTAGCTTTGCTTTCTTCCACCTGCTCTCTAGCTCTTTCATCCTAACAGTTTTATTGTAAAAGACTAGCCCAAGTACTGCAATTTGTCATCTCTTCCCTCAATCCACCTTCATTTTTCCCTATGTCATCCACTAAACCAAATGCTAATTACAAACCTTCTCTCTGAACTGCTGTATTTTCCCTAGAACCCTCCTCAGCTTCAGCATTTACCAAAAATTAACAAACTGTCAGCTGCACAAACTTTTCTGCACATATATCTCCAATTATTTCTAGAAAAATGCCAGACACCGGAGTTCCCTGACTTGCTTTCTGTCATCACACAATTTGCTCTCATTTTGCTCCTTCCTCATCTTGCTGGGCCTTAAATGACGACTTCAGTTTCTCTTTGCAGGAAAGACACCTATTGTAACTCTTGGCCAAATTCACACATCTAAATCAAACATTTTTGAGACTACTCCGCTCCTAGGAAACTTGACAGCATAGAAATATGCCACGTGTTAGAAATACAGCATCCTGTGAAAGTAGGTATCTTCACAGAGATGCATTCTGGGGTTTTTTCTTACAAAAGTCAAAGGAGAGAAAAGAAGGAATTCAAAATTTGCTTAATCTTCTTACAACTTTCTGAAAATAAATAACGAGCGTGTTTTCCTTTCTCCTTCTCATGAAGACCCAAAATATACTTTATTGTTGTGGCATTCCTCTCCTGTATGCTTATGAAAAAGGAGAGGTCTGCTGAAGCATAATATCCCATGTTCCACCCTTCAGCCTGTAATTAAACATCCCAGCTTTAAATCTAGCATAAACTATTAAAAATCTAGCATAAACATTATAAGTATTATAAAATACCCCTACTTAAGCTGCTTTAAATTCACAAGAAAAGTATCAAGAAAGTTGTATCAGTGCTTTCATATAAGTAATTCTTATTCTGAGATACTACAGAACACAACACAGTAAAAAGGGAAAGTGAAGTTTGCAAATCAACATTAATTATAATCTTACATTTAAGTACTCAAAAATAGCCAAAATAAATTCATGCTTAATTTTGATGCAGGATTGCATGCAAAGCCCTCTAAAAAGGGATCATGCTATTCTTAAGAAACACTGTTGCTTCAGAATCTTACTTGTCTACACAGGGATGGAGGCTACAGAGTTCAGGAAAGCTTCCCACACCTTAACAGTTTAAATCAGCTGTTAGTGAAGTGAAAAAGGAAAGAGAGAAGACTAAGAATAAAGATCTAGTAAGAGTTCCAGGATGAAATCTTGCTAACATTTATGTATTTGTGATTAAGCAAACACTAACAAAAGACTACAGCTTACAGTAAGAATTTTCAGAGTCAGAAAACACAGATTTAAAAAACAGCATGTCAAAGAAGTACCATAAGCCAAATACGTACTCTCATAGAATAAATAAAAAGGTACATCATACTTATGTCAAAATTTCAACTACAGTTGTTAAGAAATATATATATATGTGACACATCTCAATTTCACCTTTCTGTAAATCTTCATTTCACTACTTCTCACTATTTTGTCTTTTGAAATGACAAATGTTTATGTCAGCTCCAGTTTTTACCCTTCTGATTCGGTTTAACAGAACACTGAAATACCAAAAATAGACCACGGACTCAATGCAGGCACAAAACAGTTGATTTCACATGTATTTGTTTTGTAATTATGCCCTTTGATTGCTCTTGTTTAAACAGATACATTTACAGTGTGGATTACAAAATAACTACACAAAAAATAGCATGTCTCTTTCATTCTAAAAAAAAACCCAAATAACCTTTAAATGTCTTTTTTTTTTAAATTTGAACTTAAAAAAATTATCCCTACTGGTAACAAAAGTGCAGAATGTAAAAAAAAATCACTGGGTGACTATATTAGCGCACTAACAAGCCTGCCACTTGTCCCCACTTTGCTTGTACCTGCAGTACTTATTTTTAAAGAATAGAAGTATTTTTTAAAACCATTAAAATACTGCATATAACTCAAAAATCAGGATTAAATAAAACCCATAACAAAAAGCTATGAGTCATGTAGCTACATCTCAGTTCATGCAACAATTATTTTGCTTCTGCTGCCTTACTGTATGTCGGCCATACAAATTACCTTTAGACATGCAAAAAACTTAATTGAAAATTAATTTCTAAAAAGCAAATTAAATACGTAAACAAGACAAGGAAGAAACTTGCCACATAAATACAAAGATTAAAAATAGACTTCAATACCACAGTGTACCAAAATGCTCTACTTATCTGTACTACTTAATTCTACAATTAAGACATATCTCATAAAATTAATACAGGAACAGTTTAGGCATAGATTTAGAAAGAAGGAAGAGTTTACCCGCATCATTTCATTCTCTAGTTGTTTCTTCCGATGCAAACGCTGCTGGTGTGACTTGAGTATATTCTCCACATGCTGTTCCATGAAGAATTTAAAGGCTTGAGGGGAATAACTTTGAATGCGAGACTCTCTTCTTTCTTCATCTTTCTTGTTTTTTCTAACAGGAACAGGTGAGGTTGTAATTTGTTTCTTTTCTTTATCAGTTGAATCGACACATTCGTAATTCTTTTCATTCTCATCCTCCCTGGATAAAGGAGGTGGCTCCTCCTTGTTGAGCTTGGGTCCTGCCTCATACAGATTGACAGAAGGATTCTGATGTAACAAGTGTTTTGGGTAAGGTGGTGGGGGACCCTGGTAATTTGGAGCCTCCGCAACAGGAGGCATAACTGCCATATTTGCAGAGGGACTGTCGGAGAAGGGAATGGTCTGAACAGTTTGCACCGGCTGTGGCATCCAAGAAGGGTGAGTGGGTGCCAAGGCAGTCTGTAGCTCTGGTTTCAACACTCGCATGCTTTTCACTGGCTGCTGAATGGGAGCTGGCGTTATGGCTGTCACTGTGGTGGCCGAAGGCTGGGAGCTGCCGGAGTGACCCTGCCTGCTGCCGTGATGGTTGTTGAAGGAGTTTGACCGCATGGGAACACTGGGTTGCCATGTAGGCATGTCGTGCCCATTGCCCGGTGATGACTGCGGCTGCACAGGGGAAGGCTGTGACCAGGACGCAGGTATTCCAGCTACATTTGTGTTGTAAAGTTCCAGGTTGTGACTATTTCTGTTTGGCACCATTATTGCCTGAGGAAGATTCCCATTGGTGTATGCTGAAGGAGGAGCAGATCCTCCTGCCTGCATCTGTAGTGCCGTGGGACTCTGCCTGTTAGTTGGATTCATTGGGTACGGGGGTGGCTGGCGACTCACCGAATTCCCAGACACCACATTCTGGTGAACTATGAATTCTGCCTGACAATTGCCATTTTGCATTCCAGCTCTTCCTGAGGGAAAACTAAATTTGCTGTTGGCAGAACTCTGCATGATTATTGGTTGCCTGCCAATGGGGACAGCACTCATGCCTCTCTGACCCTGTGTGGATGAATTCATAGGTGGAGGATTCATAGGTGGAGGTGGATAACCATCTTGCCATGCTCCTGGTGGCACTGGAGAAATACGGGAGATCACATATTCCATGTTTCCAGAGTACCGCTTTGTTTGAGAATTTGGCTCCCAGGAAGGAGGTGGAGGAGTAGTCCCCCTTGGAGGGGGTGTCTGCCCCCGAGGAGGTGGAGGAGGAGGAGTAACACTCCTTATCTGTGGCAGAGGTGGGGGATTCACTCTTTGTCCATTGCCAGGATGAGCCTGAGCAAATGCCGCAATGCCAGATCCAGATAACGGCCTTCCTACATCAGGCTGGGAGCTGGGACTTTCAGAGCGATAAACAACACCCTCTGCCAGGGAAGGGCCATGCCGCTGAGGAACCAAGGACTCCTTAGAACCCTTCCAGCTCTGCTTGCGGTTAACTGGCTGCTGGACAGGCCCTGCTTCCATGAGAAGAAAACACAGCATTTGCATTATTAGAAATTATTCCTATTTACTGCTTTGAATATTTTGTTCTTCTGCATTAATTACTACACAAACAGGACTTGGATTGTCTGACACAATATAATCCACTGTACTTCACATGAAAACTTTCTCTAGTAATACACAGCACAGTATGGTAAATATGCTCAGTGCACATATAAGAGAAAGGGGGGGAAAAAAAAAAAGCATTGAAACTATAATACCAGAAAGTGATTTTCTAGAAATCACTCTCCTGAAAACATATTTTGCTTCAGTAAAAATGCAAAATTTAATTAAAAAATGGCAACAGGCAAAATTATTAGGCACAGAATATATTTTTAATCACATGTACAAGAAACCCTCAGAATGTCCAGCACAAATGCAAAAAAAGTAACAGCATGAAAAAAATGTTATGCTGTAAAATCAAGGTTTGCACCCTTTTATGTATACAGATCATCCAGACTTGTTATATTCCCTGCATGCAGAATTTGACTAAGTACTTCAATTTTAAAAGTTGTATCTTTTTGAGTAAAAGTGTTGTAGATAGAGAGGCAAGAATTAAAATGGTATGAATGCAAAACTTACAGAGCAAAACCCTGCTATGTATTTACTTCACAGATGCTATTTTGCATCATATAAACAAAATATACAAGCAACTGATAGTGCAGGCAGTCTGTGATTTTTACAATGTTAACACTAAGGTATGTGTAAACACATACAATAGTCTAACTGCTGAAAATCACTCTATCCTCACTAAAAGAATGTGTTAATTACTATATTTTTGCAAGTAACAATGAAAATTGTGTCTAAATGGTGGAATTTACCTATGAACTTCACTCAAGCACGAACTAATCCTGCTTAACAGACTAAAGGAAAATAACACTGTTCTTTGCTACTCCTCACTAATTTCTTCTCCTACCTATATTGTTAATTTAAAATCTAACTCCAGTGCTAGCAGCTCAGCACCCAACTTTAGTCAAATAAAAGTTCAGTATTTCTGATGTATTTTAAAGTTACCCTTTGTTTAGGTGTATGCTACTAATAAGAAGACATCAAGTTGTATTAAAAATCTGCTAGCATCTGTTAAGAAAGCAATAAGAGCAAGTGGCAAAATTCTGACTCTGCTAGTAAAGACACAGTCTGTCATTTAACACCTCTAAGAACACGAAGCCTGCCTTAAAAACTATACAAACAAAACCTGGAACCAAGCAGGAAATTAAGCAGAGAAGGATCCTGAAACATAACATCCTAAAATACAAATATTGTAGTTGTATGATATATAAATACACACACACATATATACACAAAAATACACATACAGAGTGCTGTTGTGTGGGAGTGTGTGTGAAGAGAGACAAAAAATTAGAATAAGAATTCAATGCTCAGCATTTATTTCTAAACGGCACCTGACACAGAACAAAATACAGGCACCACATCAACAAGAGACAAAAATTATCAAAATGAGATCTGAATGCCATTCCCTGTATAAAATGTTTACACACAGTAATAAAACAATGCTTAAGACATTCACATAAAATGGACCTATCTTTCAGAAGGATTACATTAGATGTTAAAAATGCTGGTTTTAAAAGCAAAAAACCTGTATCTCAGCATCTCTGTTTCACTGTAAGCATGAGAAGGCAAAATTTACTATATTGTATTTTTCACCTATAAGAACACACTCAGTGAGTTACTGTGTCACCATGGATACACCTACCTGGTGGTTTCATACCTGCGTTTACAGGTCTTGCTGCTGCTGCAACCATCTGCTCCCGACGAGGATCCTGGTAGCTCATTTTACTTATAAATTCAATGGCAGCTTCTATACTACGGTTGTTAGTTTGTCTAAGAGCTTGTACTACCATATCCTAAAGAGAAAATTATACACAAAAAATAATTTACAAGAAAAATCACAAAAAATACCAAAAATCATGGTTATTTAGCCAAATATCCTCCACTAAATTTACCAAAGTAACTTTACAAAGTATCGCTTTCTCTCAATTGTTTTGAAACTAATTTTAAAATGTCTTCTCCAGAAGAGATCATCCAAAATAGTACTGCAGTCTCAATGTTCAGGAAAAAAATTAACTTGTAGAAGCACTGTAGTTTGATGTATAAATGTCATCTTGCTATTCATATAACAGTTTGGTCATACAAGCATTTTTTACTGCAGTGCATTACCCAGGTAACAGGTTACATGATGACCCGAGGTCCCTTCCAACCTAAGCTATTCTATAAAAGATATAAATAAATATAGAGAGCCAAACGTGAAGCTTGGATCTTTTCAGTTCAAAAATTCCTCCTGATGAATGCAACATTACTGGCAGAAACTGGTTATTACTTTTGCAGTAGATTTAGGCTCTGTGTTCATAGAGATCCAAACGCAAGTTTTGATCTGATGGACAAGCCCATCCCAGTCAATGGAAAATGTATTATAGGCCAGTGGCTTTTCCACTGACTTGAACGAAATAAGGTCAAGCAACTGAGGCAAAATTCCAGAGATGGTGCTCTCCCATTTATATTGAATGAGATTTGCACAGCTGACCCAACAATTTTGAGACAAATCCACAGCACAGCTCCCTATAGCTAAAGCACAGAGTCTTTAATGATTTGTTATGCCCATATTTTGCCATACCAAAACAATCACTTCAGTTCACATGATGTTTGAACTGTTACACAAACTACAAACATATGACAGCATTCACCTCCTACTCAAACCAATGGGACACCAAAGAGGGCTCAGAAGGGAAGCTGTCAGTACCAACTTCAAATTCAAAGCCACATTTCTACTTTCATAATTTTTAACACTCAAACATACAAAACTACATACAACCTTCAGAAACAATAATTATATTAAGTGAACAAAACAGAACCTTAAAAAAGGATTTTAAAATTTAAAAAAAAACCCTAAAGTTGTCACAATCTTTACAGACCAGCTGATACAATAAAAAGCAGATACAATATTTTCATCTCAAAAATTTGGTTACCTATGTGATATGAAGAATTCAATGCCTTAAAGAGTATCACCTTACACAGAACATATGAGGATTGAACTTGAACCATAGCAAGCAAATGAGATTTTATGTAAGCTGTTTAGGATAAAAAAACCCCCAAACACAATGAACACCATTCTACCCTGATTATTATACACACACACACACATACATATAAAACTATCTACATAGACACACCTGATATCTATCTGTTCCACTTTAACCGTTAATTCCACATACTACCTGAGGGGTGGGGGGAAATAACCAGAATGCTTGTGATATTTAATTTAAAAAAAAAAAAAAAAATTCAATACATTTTGAAACTTCCCAAACAAGAAAAATGCTTTCCCACTTGAGCTGTATCTGTTCCTAGTGGCATATGTGGATGAGTGCCATATGGGCTTTTGTGGTGACACAACTGTAGGTTAACACATGGCAGAAAGGACTTGTGCTGGCACTGTGCCTGAAAAAAGCCCCATATAATCACAAGCGTCATGGGAATTTGCAGTTGTATCCAAGAACAAAGGGTAGGAGCAAAAAGCTTCAAGATACAAAGGATCCAACAAAAATACCAACTTAAGATACCTTTCCAGTTTATTATCCAGCCATATACCACAAACTTCAGTTTGCAAAACCAGCTGCAGGTTCAATTTATAAAAATGGATCTGAGAACTGATCTACTTTGAAAAAAACAAATGCTGAGGAAAAGCCAGTTGGTAGTTTTGGAGAAGCTCACTCTTGGTAGAGGTAGATCTCTCTGTAAATACCAAAGCATCACAGAAAGCAGAACTCATGAGCTGGTCACTACTGCAAGCAGTGCATGCCTATAAAGTTAATCCCTGTTCTGGTACTGTGCCTTTTTCCTTTGGAAAGATGAGTGGTTTGCTAGCTCTTTTTTAAACCTGCTTTTGTACCCAGGTTTACAAAGAAGGCATGAAAACAAGTGTGATTTACTTTGCTGTGCAGGTCCTGGGTATAAACACAGGAGCTGTAAGTGTATTCGTTTTTCCTTCCTGGAAATCACATTTCAGATTAATTTCCAAAATACTTGATATTGCCTTTCAATTTACAACAGCCATATTTTATCAAACTATTTTAACTGAGCACAATCCAAAATTGCTTTGAGTATGAGGCAAAACCCATGTTATAGAGAGTCCAGTCCTCTCTGCCTAAAATTATATAAATAATTAAAACAACCTACCACATAAGAACAATCTGGACAAGATGCTTAAAAAAACAAAGCCAAGTCTCTCTAAATCCTTCTAGTCCTCTTCTACATCCCCCAATACTACTGGTTTCATGTCCTAATCAGAAACCTACAAGATTTTGAAGAAGCTTTTTGCTTATCATGCTGTTCAAACGTTCCCTGACCAACATCCCCTCCAACATGCACTAATAGTTTATAGCTAGCAGAACACCAAATCTTCAAAATAAAACACTTCACCTCATCAAAGCCAGCAGCTTGTAAGTCTTGCAGCATTTGTCGATTAACTTCTGATGTTCCTTTGACAGCTGAGGTTGCTTCGTTTGCAAAAGGCAGAAGTGAGTTTCTTATCTCCTGCAAAACCTTATGATATGTTACAAATTTGGGGGGATTACGGCCTTGTCTAGGATCTTCAGATAACATTTTGCCCATGCTGTGATCAGCTTTAGCAGCATCTGAGGGTTTAGGCAAATTCCTGAGGCTCTCTCGTATTTCCTGTAGCATCTGCTGGCTGCTGCCAGTATAGTTACTGGCAGGAAAAGTTTTAGGCCTCATTTGTCTATAACCTTCTGGCTTCTCACTTCTCTTCATGAAAACATGTATATATGCAACCTCCACCAAGGACTCGCACACACCAGAGTTCAAGGAAGACTGGCTGATGTCAGAACTTGCGAAAGCAGTGGCTCTTCACTGTGAAAACTTGGTTCCTGTAGTGCTGGCGTTTGTCACGACCCAAAACTGCTATTCTGTTAACAAAACAAAACCAAAAAAAATCACATTAAACAGAGCAGTAAAAGAATTCACAATGTAGCACTGGTGGCAGTGAAATGTTCACATGCAGTACTGCCTTAACAGATATTAAAAGCATGCTAAGCAAATTCTTCAGGCAGTCTTTACTCAACCTAATTTACAAACCATGCTGGGTTTTTAACTGTCTGTTAACAACAGATGTTTTAGGTGCCTCAAGTCTAAACAGTCCTGAATTGCAAAAATGCGGACAGAACGAAGAGCAACTCCTGTGTGTGGTGGACAAAGCTTTCAAGAGCAGACATGAATCCCTGGTGTGTGCTACCCGAGCACTGCTTCCTTCCCTCCCCTCTCTCTTGTGTCCCTTTGTCACCTGCATTCTCTCCATCAACACCTTTATAGCCAGAAGAACCAACTCTACTACCCAGTTAGCCAGGATATGGGCCAAATAACCTTGCTGTTCAATGATTCTGACATCAAGTTCCACAAAAAGATGGAAGTGAGAAGCACGCCAGTAAGAGCATGTAATTACAGTCATTTTATCCATTCCCTAGCAGTCACATAAGTAAAAAGTAAACACTTGCCTAGCTCATCACATGCAACTTTATGATGTCTTGTACCATCTGCCATTTGAAGCTATTTAAGGGTTCAGATTCTGAGGCTGTCACAGTCTCTTAGCTCAAGTCTCCTTGAACCAGTGTTTGTCAATGGTTAAGTAATTTTAAAATTTATTTTACATAAGAGAAGATGAGAGCAGGAAGAGAAACAAAGAAAATTTAATCAGATTTTTTTTTGTACTGTAAAATTGTTTAACAACTCAAGCATCAAATTCACTGAGAGCATAGCTATGACATTTGGTAAGGGAAACAGAATTTTCTGCCAAAAGCCAAATAAAAAACATTTGCATTTTGAAGGCGCTGACTCATCAGGGAAAGAGCCCTGTGTCTGCAGAGAACTCAAATCTCTGTGTCCAGGCTGGGCATTAGTTAGTACTGCAACTGCCATGGCAAAGAATAAATCAACCACAGTGAAACACTGAAGAAATTGCAGAGCATTTGCCTCTTTAGAGTATCACAAAATAAAACTTTTTCAGTCTCTACTGCTTCACAGAGGAAGATCAGTTACTAAGCCAGTGCAAGATAAACTAAATGTTTCAGCATTGTCTTTTCTTCACAGGCAATAAAAATGGTGAAGCTCAACTCACACTGTTCCTTTACTACTGTGCTGCTAAGCGCTTCTCATATTAGACATATATTAAACAAGTATCTAAATTTTACAGTCTACAAAAAAAGTCACTCTTCATTCAGGTTTCATTTCTATAATACTTGCACTGTCATAAACCAATTATATATTAAATTAGCAATTGAGGAAGAATATGACAAGTTAATAGGAAAAAGAACTCTCTAAAACACATGCAAATTATACGAATTAAATACTTGTGCTACCTGAATAAAACCTGAAAGCTGGGAAGTAATACATAAATGAGGACTGTGAAAAGAAATACAAGGGACACCCACTTAATCCCATTCTCCTTGGAAAAGCATTTTAGAAATAACAGAATTTCTCTTATGAAACTAAATCTTAAGGGGTATAACTGCACCCACAAGCTTTCTTTGCACTGTGATAGGTTTGAAACCTTAAAAGAGTGTAGTTGGGTAGTTATATATTTTTTTTAATGCAGCCTGATAGCATAAAATTTTTCAGTGCTCACTGAATAAGGAAAAGATCATCAGACATAAGAGTGAATTTTAACAGTCAACAGTGAAATTTTGCCCGAAGTATTAAGAAATCCAGAAATCAACAGAAAGTACAGCATGAGAGTAATTAAAATGTAATTTAATTTTGGCCACTTTCAAAATAATTTTCCAAACATGCCATATTTAAGACCACATTGAAAATACTTTGTGGAAAACTTTTTCCAAAGAAAATGAAACAAAAACTTGACAAAATACCCATATATAAGCTTTTAACAAATTCCAAAGGCCTGAAATTCAGGAGAAAACAGGGTTTTTGCACCTATACATTTTACAAATTTCATCTCATATTTCAGCATTCGCTTTATGGTTCCATCTCGGGTAGCTGAGATAGACAAATCTAACACCCCTAAGACAAATCACGGTTAAATTAACAGGACACTTAAATCATAAATCAGGAGCAATCCTGGAAAATAAAGCTGCACTCTCCCTTGAATTTTTAGCAGCAACTTAGGTTTAGGAGTGTAAACCAGCCAGTCCACTTATCTCCCACCACTTACCACAGACAGCACAACTGTTTGTAAGGCCACACAGCATGAAGCAAGCTAAGGAACTTACCCAAATAACGCTTTTGGTGGGTTGTTCCTTTTGGCAGCACTGGTGGGTACCAGCATGTGCATGTGAAGCTAAATCTTAATTCTCCGAAAACAAATCTAATCAGTCCTCCAGAAAGCAGGAATTACTACAGTTCACCTTGCTTTATACATGAACCTCAAAATTCTCAAGTCACTTCTACTTATAGACATTTGCACATATTTTAAAGGAAGAAAGTGCTGACTGCTGAGTAAGAAATGCATCTCAATTTTGTACTTCTAACTAGCAAACACCAACTGTATCCAAGGGAACTGATGTCTATTTCCCCTTGTAGTTTTGTGTCCTTAAATGATCTGTTTGTTAATGCAGCTGTTCCTGCTGATTAAATTCTCTTCCCTAAATGAGTTGAATAAAATAATCTTTTACTTCTTTTCAAAATCTGGGAATACAGTCTTTTCTTCTACAGGTCAAACTGTAAGGGAAAAAACCCCCATCTTGTTTTTTTTTTACTTTATAATCATGAAAGATTGGACTTATTTATATAAGTGCTCGAATGAAAACTCAGAAGTGTTCAAGGCCAGGCTGGATGAGGCTTGGAGCAACCTGGTCTAGTGGGAGGTGTTCCTGCCCATGGCAGGGGATTCAGACCAGATGATCTCTAAAGTCCCTTCCAACCCAAACCAGTCTGTGACCTGAAGGGCAACACATAACTGTCAATGAATCCCATGATCTTCTGAGGAAAAAAAATACAGAGCCTTGTAATATAACTCTAATATTCCTTATAAAAATACTTTCAATGCTCATATTTCCAATTGAGTACTGAACATCACATACCGATGTATTTACATACCCTCTCTCATCTACTTATTCTAATAGCTTATTTTATACATAATCAGAATGCTTCACTGCTAGGGATAAAGAAGGTAACAGAGACTTTGCAAGTCTTAAAATTAAGTTTGTAGGGACTTTGTTCAGACCAACTAAAGGAAGCTCTTCTTTCAGGTAACAAGTCATTGAGCTGCAACAGCAATTTCCCAAAGGGTGCATTTCCAATGCTAAAAGTTTCCATAGGATGAGGACAAAACTGGACCCTGAAATTAGGACATAAGCACAACTACATATGGTCAGAGAAGCAAGAGCTGGAAAGAACCAGAGGCCAGCTGAACACTAGGAACATTGTGCATTCGCTCGGTTTGTTTCCATTCTTACGCTCTGCTATCTCCTCTAGCAAGATACCGCTCTTCTACGCACGCATGTATTCCCGGGAGCAGCAGGACTTATTTCAGGCGCCCCTCGGAGCGAGCTTCACGGCTAACAACAGCACGGCAGCCTCTGAGCACCAAAACCCCACTGCGCTGGCTCAGGCCGGCACCGATTCCTGCAGGACAGCAGGACCCAGCCTCCCAAGGACCACGCAGGCCAGGAGGCTTTCACCGCCGGGAGGAGTATCCCGAATGTGCCCCACCGGGACCCCTGCGCTTCTGTCGCCCCGCCGGCCCCAGGCCGTGACCTGAGGTGGCTCCTGCCACGGCCCCGTCCCGCAGAGGGCCCAGGACCGCCGGGCCGAGCCGGACCGGGCCCGCTACCGCCCCGAGCCCCCTCCGGCCCCGCGCACGGCGGACTCTACCTGCGGCGAGAAGGCGGCGGCAGCGCCCCGGGCGCTCGGAGCTCGGCCCCGCCCGCGCGGCGCCGACCGGCCGCGGCCCTTCCCTTCCTGCCTGCCTCCCTCCGCCCCTCGGCGATGCCGGCAGCGCCCGCTCGGTCCCTCCGCCAGCGCCCGCCGCCACCTCGGGCCGCTCAGTTCGGCGCCGCCATTTTGTCGGTGTCCCCGCCGCGGAGCCGCCCGGATATGGGCAGATCCCGGCCTGCCCCGCGCGGCTCCTGCCGCTCCCGGATGGAGCGCGGCGGCTCCCGCCCGCCCCGGCGGGGAGCGGCAGCGCCCTGTAACCCCTGCGAGCCCGGCGGGGCAGCCGCACATCCACGGCACGGCCCCCTTCTCCCGGGCCACTGCCAAGCACCATGGACAAATGCCGATTTCCTGATTTTTCCGATTTTCTTTTAATGGGGGGGAGAAAGCTCCGCCGAGCCTCGTGATCCAGCTGATGCCCGAACGATGGACTCGTAACAGACCAACAGGAAGGAGAACCCACTGGTTAGCACTCGGAATGATTCGTTTAATGTCCATCTTTTGCATTTAAAATAAATCGAGAAGCAAAATCTAAGCTGCTCCAAGGAGCTTATTGGCAACTCAGTACGTTGCGCTGCAAAGGGAGGACAGCCGTGTCCCCAGCGCACCATCCAGCTCCTGCAGCCAGACACCCACGGAATGTGGATCAGGTAAGGTGTTCCTGCCACAGCAGACCAGGGCCACTCGCTCCGAACTAACCTGTTCCTGCCCAAATATAGAGGTTTCTCCATCCTTCAGATTGTATACCCGGGATCAATCCAAATAAGTTCCTGCATGCACATCTATTCGAATTATTTTAGTAACTCAGGCCACTACTCTTGTGCAAAACTTTTTATTAAAAAGAGAAAGGGTTCTTTGTAACAAAAAGCAGGTACAATGCTAATAATAAAGTTTAACTGTTCAAAGATTTCAATAAACCAGATGTGAATTTTTGACAAAGACTATGTCTCAAGTTTAGAAAGTCTTATTCTTACACCTGAGAACACAACCAACACATCTGTCAACTATGACTCCTTAATTATAAACCCCAATTTTCTGTTGGGAGATTTACTGGTACATTATCAAGTTTTAACATGCAGCATCTATGATGAAGCTGTAAATAATTCAAAATAACGTCGCTAGAATGCTTAGATTCCCACAGAACCTTTCACATTTCATAGCTTTTACAGTTTTCCTTCCAACTCTCATGAACTAACATTAAAAGTTATGTTCCCCTATATGTATAAAAAAACCTCAGCTTAAAAAAAAACCCCATGTCTCTCAGGTGACATAAAAAGAATTTCCAAGAACCCCACAGTTTCACTTTAGAAATCATACTTGAAAAATATCTTTACAGGGAAAAATAAAAATCCAGGGTTTACCTTTTCTTCAGTTTCATGTGCATGTGTATTATGGACATCACTTTACAGCAAATATCTTGCCCTTAGTGACTACTTTCCTGCTTGTCAAAACCAAGCGGGCAGCAGGGAAGAAATGGCATGTAAGTTTGCTCAGTTACCCATCCTGGAGCGTCAACAAGTGACAGCTGTCAGAATCTGAGGTACCTCACACTTCTTCCGCAGCACCAGGACCAAGCTGACGCCTCTCCCACACATGCCAAAAATAGACTAACGAGTAGCATTAAGAATGAACCTGACATTTCCCAGTAGTTCAAGCTGATCAATACTTCATAGGGATACCGCAGTCACTTCATGCAAAAAGTTGTCTGTTCACATAAATAGCCTCTGCATCAGTACCATATACTAGGCATGGTCCAAGAACATCTAAACTATTCACAGACAAAGTCTGATTTGGAATTAGGTTGGTGATTTCCATGCGGTCTTTGGTGGGATCATTGCTTAGCCAGGCACTTACTACAGACTGGTTAATGGTACTGTGGGAAAGATATGCAGTGCTTCTTCCTCCTGAAAGAAGGAAAGATGGAAGACAAGGAAGTAAGTTTCAATGTAGTTTATAGATTCTCAGAATCTGGAGAACCACAGTAGATATGGGTCAGACATAATGGAAATACAGTTTTACATTTAAGTCAGTTTTCAGATTAGTTGAGATGCCATTTCTTTGGTCATTTCTTTCTTTCTAAGGAAAAAATAGCTTAAAAAAATCAAGTACTTGAAGTGATTACAGAAACCTTCTACCAGCTCTGCCATCAGTTAAGACAAATACATCACAACAGCTATGTACTCATCTCACTGAACAGACAGCCTAACTACCTGCAGGTTTTTCTAGCCAGATACTACAGCAAAGACAGAGGAACAAAGGTCTGTTTAGAGAGTGTCTTGCTCTATTTGTGATTTTAAGCTTTTCTTCAATAACACTTATTCCCTACTGCTCCTCCTCCCTACTTACTCTGCATCAAGTGATACACCTATATTTGACTTTGAATTTTTTCCACGTAATATTTTATATTCAAGTTGAAGTCTCACACTATGAGAACTGTCATTCAGCATAAAATTAGCAGGTGGCTGAAGTGATGCTAATGAATTTATACTTCATATACTTGAAAACATGCAGAGTGCAACTTGAATCAGTAATCCTATTGTTTTCATACATAAAACTTTACTTTGAATGACAACTTTGAGGCCAAAGGCAGCAGGTGACATCTGAAAGTTTCCCCACAATTTGCAGTCTAAAGTGGCAAGCACTTATTAAGTCAGTATCATAACTTTAAAATCCTGCCACCATGCAAAAGGATCCAGTTTCATTCATTGAAAGTTCCACTTACTACCCTGAATTGTAAATTCATAATTCCACTATCTCATTAACCTAGCAATTATTTTGGTATTCTTAGTGTAACTCCCTCAGAGACTCAATAATGTCAGTCAGGCTGCCTCTGCCTCTTTTCTACATGCAGATGATTTTTAAGTGAACACAATCTATCTTTGAGATCATAGATGTGCCCCTTCACATATTGGTAAGGGGGTAGCAGATGAAAAAAAACCCAAACCAGACTACAGAAATCCGTGCCATATAAGTAGTTTTCCTCAAGTGCCTATCAGGGCTTGCTTTCTAAGAAAAGAAACCTGCTTTTAATTTTCTGTATTAGGATTGTGTTATTAATTGGGTCATGTGAGAACACTGACTGTAATGATGTTACCAACTGACAAATTCAGTGCGGAGGAACTTCAAACATTCTTACCTTGATGAAGAAAAGATGGTTTTTCAGATATGTTTGTGGAAGTATCCCAGTGCCAAAGAGATCCATCTTCAGAACACGTAAACAAATGATCAGGGTCGGAGGGATGGAAGTGAACTTCCCACACTGGAAGTATCAAATAAAGTCACTTCAGAACAAGTCTCAAGTACTTTGATCAATGCATTTGGATAGTATGATACAGACATGCATTTAGAAGAACCCATACTTCCATCAAAACCTTTCATTTTTAATTGTGTGTGGGTAGGAAACCCAAAGCCCCATCCTAAGTTATATACTGCAGTTTTCCCTCTGCTGGCAGGGGAAAGAAAAAACAAGAAAAAAAGAGAAAGACCCTATTTTGTTGCATTTTCAACAAAACAGTGAAAATTTTTAGTCTTATCTGAATTCTGGCATTCTGCATACTATCATGTATCCCTGCTATTAAGTTTAAATCTTTACACAGCATGCATTCCTTCCCAGGACACACATTATTTTTTGTCTAAATACCACAACTGCAGAAGATATTTCAGTCAGTAAAATTTAATATCAAGAAATATTTTTACTCCTTTAATGTAACTGTATCATCAAATCACAAAATTTTCAGCATAAAATTAATTGCTGCCTTGTTCATGTAGTTACCAGGAAAGTAAGCTGTTTCAGCACTGTGGAGGCACCACATGAATGTTGAGTCCCCCTCTTCTTCCTCATGTTTAAGTTAGTATCTGCATTCTGCTTCGCTCTACCTGCCTAACACAGCACCAGCTTCCATGACTATTTATACACCTACCCTGCTAGAAACACAGCCATTCTGATCAAATGCATCTAACAGCTCATTAAAGAATTGCTTACTAAGACTACTTTTAGTTTAGATAGAGTTCACTTTTAGGTAACAACAGTCTCCTATACAGAGAAGGAAGCCAACAGGATGAAAACACATGGAGTAGTAGTAGGTGTCTTGGAAGGGTATAGAGATGAAGGTTATGTAGGGATATATATGGTGGTTTGAAGAGACTGAGTTGATGGACAAGGTTTTGGACCAATCGCTTCTCACGATTTTGCATATAAAAGGGCACTGGTGAGGGGAAGTCGCTCTCTTCTTTTCTGGTCCCTCAGCCGGGAGGGGTGGCGGGCCCGGGCCCCGCTGGGCCCCGCCGGGCCAGGCCGAGCCCCTGCCCTCTCCCGATCCCTCTTCCGCGATGAGGCACGGCACCCCCCGGGGTGCTGCAGAACCCCTCGGAGCCCCTGAACAGCTGAGAAACAGCCATGGCTGCTTGCAACTGTAGCCGAGACCATCTGGGGCTGACGGGCTCCCCTCCCCCACTCCACGCGGCGCGGACCCGGCGGGAGCCGGGACAGCTTTCTACCACCAACGTAGCGGACACCGAACAGCTCGCAGCATAAAAGAGAAAAGGCTTTTCTTTCCACCGCAAAGCCCGAAAAGAAATCAGCCCTTCGACATGGAGGCTGCAAGGTCAGAGAGAAAGAGAAAGCAAGTCACGTGTTGCTAGAGACTGAAAAGGAGGGCAGCAGCGTGTCTTTCGCGCGTAGCTTAAAAAGACTTCTAGCATGCTGTGGTAAGA
>VWZT01015009.1:752762-813121 GCA_013397055.1 Pachycephala philippinensis
CCCGGCCGGGGGTGTGTCCGTGCATGCCCGGGTACCCGGGCGGGGGGTGTGTGTCCGGGCGGCGGCCGGTGTCGCAGGGCGGGCCGGGCTGTTGTTGCGGGAGGCAGTGCGGCGGGCGGGGCGGCGCCGATGGCGGTCCCGGAGGGGAAGCGCCGTGCGGNCCGAGGCGGGGCCGCGGCGGCAGTGCCGGAGGGCCCGTGATCCCCCGCACGCACCGGGATCGGCGTCCCTCTGGCTTCGCTCCGGCCGGCGGGCGGCGGGAGCGGTGGTGTCGGCGGGCGCCCTCCGCTCTTTCAGGCCTGGGCTGAACAACGCAGCGGGAGCCGCCCGGGTTTGGGAAACGCGCCGAAGAGGCCGCGGCTGTTTGTGTTGGGTGGAAGGGGCGTGTGGCAGCAGTCCCTCCTCCCCGCTCCTCGGCGGGGTCCAGAGTGGCTCCGCTCGAAGGGGTGGCCGGGGACCGCGGGGAGAGGAGACGAGCTGTCGCGGTTGCGTACTCGTGCTGTGACAGCCGAGCTTTGCGGTGGCTGCCCGGCACTGGGCGCTGCTTGCGCTCACCGAGGGTTTGTGCTGTCCCCGTGCTGAACGTGGAAGGTGTTGGGCGGGCGCTTCTTCGCCGGTGTACTTCAGTACATTCTGAAGTCTGCAGGTCCTGAGAGGAGGGAGCGACAACATCTTCTGTATTCAGAGCTTCCATTTTTCATATTAGCATAGAGTTAACCGGTCTTAAATATACTTACAGTGTCTCTTTCCTCTGCTCCTGGCCTTTTCCCTTCCTCTTCTCAAGTCCGTGTCCTAGACGTAAAAGGATGTAGATTTGGAGCCTGTATTATGGCAGTTGTCTCCTATTTTAGTGATACTACAAGACCACAGACAAGTTCAGCTGTGTGGCCTCCTCGTTATTTTGGAGCCGTTAGGAGAATCACCCTTGTTTTCTCCTTTCTCCTTTTCTCTGCTTATGTTAGATCATCTGATCCTTTGGTCTTTCCCAGTATTTTCTATGAAAACTGTCACAGCCAGCAGAATAATACATGCTGAAGTGACTTGCATTTTCCCTGTAAAAACTACTAATTATTGTACAGTTTAATTGTAAAAATCTGTTTAATAAATAGATAATAACTCCTCTAGTTACAGGAGTTGCAATGCATTTTTTTTTTTGTTTTGTTCTGCAACTGAAAAGGCTAGAAGTACTGTTTTAGTGAAATACTGTTCTCTTACACAGCAGGGAAAAACTTTCTGACGTAAAAATCAATGTTAAGCTCCAAAATATATCCAAAAAACAATTATTGCCAGAATAGTCTATGGCGCTCAGAACCTGAAGGCAAAACTAGTTTCTTTGTTGCAGAAGACAATGACAGTTTTTCAACACATGGAAACTGTTTAGGGTGTTGCAAATAATAATAATTACAAAGCTAAAAACCGTTGTAGCTAGTACACAGCAATAGTAGTATAGGAAGAGGAAAGTAAAATAGAAGTGCTTAATATTGTAATCTCAAAGTAAGCAATGATAGTAATTTCCTGGAAAATTACAGTCTCTGATTTCCCCCTCTGTGTTTTGCATATATGTACCAAAATGTTTTGAGGGGTGTTAAACAGGGAAATAGCGGATTGGCAGTAAAAGCACAGAGGCTTTTGATCTTGCAGCAAGATTGTGTTGTCAACTTCGGTGGGACTCTGATCATGGTGTAGGGCTTTATCAATGCAGAGCAGATGCTGAATTAAGACCATAACTTTCAAGTTAGAGTTCTTCAGGTAAGATGATACCTTGTTGCTAAAATTGAGAACAGATTTAGAAGAAAGTACTGTTTAATATGATACAATTCTCCCAGACATATTTTAACAAACTTAAAAATTATTGGTTACAGAAAGACTAAAATGTTCCAGAGAATTCTTTTGAAGTAGTTGATCCCTCAATGTATTTTCCCCTCTCTAAAAACAGCTACGTAGCATTTACAGCATTTTACGCTAAAAGTAAGGATGCAAATTGGATGAGGTTAATTTGATGTTGTCCGGTGTTTATCTTGTGTGCAGCTTAGTAAATGAGTGTGTAATGTAGTGTATGTTTTGCATAACTTTAAGAAAATAATGCAGGTTGTAGTGACAGTATGTTTTCTGCAGCAAATCCTGGTTGAGAGGTTCTTGCTCCTGCCTTTATGCCACAATTCTTCTCTTGACCGTTCTTGTAGAATTGCTTGTGAGGGAGGCAGTGCTGTAAGACTGGGTCACTTTCTCATGAGTTGTGAAACATCAAGATTTAAACTCCTTAATGTCTGGAACCTGTTATACTGTTACGGTTAGAGAAGCAGTGAACTTCGTTGTGGGTAAATGAGGGCTGGGGAGAATGGGAATTTATTAATCTGGTTTTGCTTCCAAATAAAAACATCACTGGAAGATTCCTGTAGGCTACGTGTTCTTTTCCTTTGAAACAGCTATAAAGATTATTCTTCATTATAAACTGTTGTTGACAGTTACTAGTGCTTCTGTTTTGTGTCAATAAAGTTCTCAATTTCATGACATTTGCTTTATTGCTCAATTCACTGTTGCCTTAACTATAGAATTAACTTTTCTGTAATGGTAACAATCATTGTGTTAGGGCAGTGGCAAGCGATTTGGGGTATTTGCAATGCAGATTTAGGCAATTATTCTTTATAAGCCTTATCTTTGCTGTCCTGTCTTAAAAGGGACAAACTAAAAAAGAGGGTCCTGGAATATTGTTCAGTGTATGCTTAGGGTCAAGTGACTAAAGAATGTTGCAGTACATTGTTTTTCTTTGTGATTTTTAACTTTGTAAACATGTTTTTGCACTGTTAATCTGAGGCATCATAGACACACAATTTGACATACACAAAATAAACTTGTTTACAACACACTCTTCACAACAAAAATGCTGTCCTTGAATGTGCTGTTGCTATGAGGTGTTCAGCTGCTTTGTTTCAGTGATTCTTGAAAGTACTTCTCATTTTTAAAAAATGCCTTTTTAAAATCTGAGTAATTCTTTCTGCGTTAAAGCTACTTAAAACACATATTTGTCACCTTTACAGAGTAATTGTTTAAATCTTTGCTTCTTCCTAACTGAAAATAGTTGAACATGTGCCTTCAAACTTGGGTAAACTTTCCCCCTAAAATATATTTAAAGTAAGATCTTTTAGCAGACAACATTTCTAAGAAGCTATCTAAATGCAGGTTACTGTAGGATTAGAAAGCATGCTAAACACAGAAATAATTGCCTGTGTTTAAATAAGTAACTCTGACAGGAGTTTCTTTTTATTATGAATCTGCCATATAGAGGTGCTGAGGAAGGACAAAAATAATTGGTGAGTTATTTACTGTTATCTTGCTTGGTTGAAAGTCTTTTGATTTTAAATCTGTAACTTTTTCTCCCCCTCTCTGTATCTTCAGCTATCCACTGATAGGTCACTGTTAGATCATTTTGATTTCCATCTGTCTTTCATACTTGGGCTTTTGCCAGGTCCTGTTACTTTACATGCCAACATCTTAGAAATCAGCTTTTCTTTCCCACCTGAAGGACTGAAAAATTGGTTCCCTGTGCAATTCACAAACCATCAAAGTTCATTAAGTTTCCTTATTGCGCCTTTCTCCTCCAGTCAATATGTCATGCTACCGTATGACAAGCTTGCTTTGCTTATTTGTCTGATCATATTGTGCCAGTGGTGTTTTCATCACAAGTACCTGCTCTTGAATCCACATTTCTCAGTGAAAGTGAAGGTGATTTAGCTTGGCTGTGGCTAACCATGAGATGTTTTGAACCATCTGTGGATTTGTTTCTTGCTAGATTCTTTTACTTTTCTTACCTAATAAACTTGTATCACAAAAAGTATCAACTCTAATTTACAAGATGCCACAAATTCCATAGAATTTTGCACCTCACATAAGACCAGATTCCTAATTTTTCAGTGGGAATGATGCTTCAAATCAGTATATATTCAAATATTATCAGGGTTTGAGAATTCTATTTTTAACTATGCTAAAGATATCTCTCCAACTGTTTTAATTATTTAGATGTTAAATAATTAAAAATGTCATCTTGGCATGCTTTGTCATGATGAAGGCTTATCTACAATGAATCTGCACCTTTGGTGCAGGTTTCTGGCTGCTGAGGACAAATCTCTTTGGCAACTGCCGTGAATGGGAAGGCATTGGATATAGTGAGCCTAAGCTAGGTTCAGCAAGAAGTAAACATTGGTTTTGTTTTGTTTATTTTCCCCGTCATGTTTTTTCCCTTGGTTTATCCAAATCTCTTTTACATCTGTATAATTTTGCGTAAGGAAGAGTAATGTAACTTGATGAACATGAAGAAGGGAAACAATAATAGAAAATTAGTCCAAATTTAATGACTCCCCTGTACAAGCACTTATGCTGCCTGTTGGGTGCATTCAGTGACCACCGTTTCCTTCATCATAAATGAATTGAGGCTTCAGTGATTAAGCATTGTAACTTACGACCAGGTAGTGAAATGGTTGGAAATTGAACTATTTTTTAAAATTAAAAATTAACACATCCACTGATATTTTGGTTTAAGAATATATAAAATTTCTTAAGTTTAGTTCATGTCTCAGGTGGCATACTTGAAATCTGTGATGCTGTTTGTTGGAGCATTGAGATTTTAAAAAAAAATTTGTTAGCAAGTAATTTGAATAATTGCCTAAAGGAGTTGCTGTGAAACTTTTTTAAGATTTAAGTATTTGTTAATGATCTGCCCATGTCAGTGAAATGTTTTGAAGGAATTTCTACACCCTTGATATTTTAAGAGGCAGGCCTTCCAGTAAATTAAGACAACTAAATATGCCAGATAATAGAAAATTAGAAAGAAAAAAAACAAACTCAAATTTAAGAATATTTATCACATTTTATTGATGTGTAAATTAAGATTGTGTTCTTAACTGGTTCTTTTGTTGTTGGCATATTTATTTCCCTTAATGTTAGACAGGGTGTCAGTGTAATGTTAAAAATATACCCATACTTTCCGAGAAACTCCCAAAATCCAGTGCATCAAAGTCAAAGTCCTCAGTCATTCAAGAAAAAAAGAGGGCATTTTTTGGCTGATTATTTACATCAGAAATCTTTATAACTTTTAATAAACAATTATAATTAAAAATATTTAGTTATTTTCCTTGATTGAAGATATATTTTTATTTTTGTATGTGAACATAATGGCATGATACCATTCTTTCCTGGTGGTCTGCAGCTGCCTAGTAATCCATAGCAAAATGGAAATGATACTGCAAATCTGTCCAAAACAGCTCATTACTGTTGCATGTAGGCATTTAAAAAAACCGGAATCTCCTATGGTTTAGCTGCAATATAATGCCAAGCTTTTCTTTTAATGCTACTGTTTCTTTCATCCTGATGTGGTATCAAGAGATCACTAAGAGTACTGGAAAGCCTAGAAAGAAATGCATAATGTTCATGTTCTTTTGAATTATTGTTTATGTGAATGTTATCCCTCAAAGTCATGTTCTTTAGTGCTACATAACACTTCAATTTTAATAAATTTTTAATTAGGTTGATTTTATTAATATTTTAAATTTTGATTTAAATTACCAACATTTGACAAAAACAGAGTGAGCTCTTTCAAAGCTTGAGATCAGTAAGCTGTGGACTTCTCCTGGACTGGCTGACTTGTGAGTTATAAGACTTCAGAACCTGAATACTTCAATAGTGAACTTAAGCACAAAATAATTTTAAATGCTTGCACTGTTGAAATATAGCTTCAGAAATTCTTCCTAATTTCTGCTAGTTGGACAGCTCTTCATCATTTTGTTCCAAGAGTCAGGGTTATGTTTTGCTGATCTTCTGATCTTCCTCAGCTTTCGTGTAGTACTAGTGCCTGTCTTAATGAAACCACCTTCATAATAACAAACTGTTCATGTGGTCTAGCTGCTGGTCTTCACAGCATTGGCTTTTCTGAAAACAGATCTGCAGAGTGGTTGCATGGAATCTGCTCAGTAAGGTGTGAGATGTGCACCATCTGCCTTTCTTTACAGATCTACTGAAGCTGTAAGTAGTTTTGCCTCAAGCCTTACTGTGAAGAGAGTTCCCGGTCTATCTGTCCAATCCAGCTAAGTTTCTCTTAACCTCTGCAGCATTTTTTAGTTACTACTGATGGTCATTGCCAGTTTGTATTGAACTCCTCAATTTTGGTTTTCCATGTGATGTGTAAGTGAAGTTCAGCCCTCTCAAATGTTGAGGGATTGAGGAGTGCTTGGAGGTTAAGTCTCCTCCATCTCCACGTGGGTGTTAAAGTTCATTGGAAGGTGTGGTTCTATGTTTTTGTATGGTGCAACCAACCTAAAGTTACTTTCTTCTTTCATGTACTCCCCAAAGTTTCTTCATTCAGCTACTGATACAGATTTAGACAAAATCAATGTAACCATTATGATATTTATACAGAGAACTTCTGTATAAATCTGTGTGCTGGAGGGCTTTGTTAGCAGGCCTTTCTCCTCCCTCAGAGAAGAAAATGGTTAATACCAACTTTGCAACATTGGCCTACAGTAGGAGGGGGCAATACTGCTGTGGTTAAAACATCTAAATTAGTTGCCTGCAGACTTTCAGATCCATGAAAATAAATAGAAAACTCTTACCTGTTATACCAGAATGGATGGGTTGTTTTTGAAGGTGATTCTTATTAAATAGGGAAGGAATACTACCTTAAAGTAAAAGTGAAATGTTGACAGGTAACTTTGTATTTACCTGAAGCTTACTAGTGTACTAGTTTGTTGTGTTGAGCCTAGCTTATGATTCCCATGTTGTTTTACTGCTGCAGGTTTTGAGTAGCATTTAAATGGTAATTGAATATTTATCATTCTTATTATTACTACTACTACTATTATAGCTATTATTACTATTATTATTCCCATTATTTTTAGTTTCTGTCACTTTGGGGTTTTCATGGGATTTGACATTTGTGTTTAATTTCTGGACTGTAAGATTCGTTCTGACGGACCCTTGCTTTCCTCAGTCTTTCTGTCATTGTGTCTCTGAACGATAGGCTCTTAATTGATTCCTTCCAGTGAGTTGTATGCAACATCCTGTTTGGATAATGTATTATTTTGAATCCAAATCATAGTGACAATACATAGGCAGCTGAATGGTTGAGGCAAATAGCTCTTAAATTATCAGCAAAGCACAAGAAGTTTGCGTGTATGAGTGGTATAAGAAACAGTTGTTTACGAACACCTACTTTCAATTTCTTAATCACAAAGAGCTTTGTATGTTTTAGGGTCAGTGTCTGTTATTGGATCTTAGGGTGCTGATGCGTCACTTCTTGTTCAAAGTGCTTTCTTTGTATTCATGCTTTACAGTGAAATCTTCCTATGCTCGTTACTTAAATAAAAGTCTATTAACTGAATCACATTCTTTCCCATCTTTTCTTCCTCTGCCCGAACAAAAAGACCCTGACTTTAAAAATATCAGTTGATCAGGTGCTTAAAACCAATGAACTTCCCATTGCTTGCAAATCAGGATGTGGTTCTGTTCCAGCCCACTCTCCTCTTGAAAGTTGCTAGCTGGTTTGCGTGGGTCAGAGGGAGACTGTCATTTGACACGGTCCTGCACTATATCCATGTCTCTAAAAGTGGGAGGCATGGATTAGACACGTGGCTCATTAGATGGATAAGGCTGGATGGTAGCACTCAAAAGAGTTGTGGTCAAAAGCTCAACGTCTGAGTGTAGACCTGTTGCGATAGTGAGGGACGCAGATTCCCCAGGCAGGTGCAAAGGAGAGAGGCTTTATTGCAAAAACCCGGCCTTTTGAAGCAGTTAGCCGGTTATCAGTTTACATGGTTTTAAAGCATAACAAACATAATTCAACCAACCACCATACACCATGATATGAGCATGTGACAGTCAAGCAACATGTTTTTCTACCCCTAATTCGTCTGAGTCATTACCCAGAATCCTTTTCTACTTAGCCAAAGGAACAGAAGTAGGCCATGATTTTACAAAGGTAACAAGGACTTCATTTTATAAGGTTTTACCTATACGCCACATAGACAGTGACGAGTGGTGTTCCTCAGGGGTTGGCACTTGGACTGGTGGTGTTTAACATCTTTGTCAGTGACATTGACAGTGGAATTGAGTGCACCCTCTGCAAGTCTATTGAGAGCAGACTGTCCTGGGCTGCATTAAAGCAGCGTGGCCAGCAGGTCAAGGGAGGCAATTCTGCCCCTCTACTCTGCTCTGGTGAGACCCCACCTGGAGTGCTG
The DNA here is from genome assembly GCA_013397055.1 of Pachycephala philippinensis. Taxonomy (NCBI): domain Eukaryota; kingdom Metazoa; phylum Chordata; class Aves; order Passeriformes; genus Pachycephala; species Pachycephala philippinensis. The sequence goes on from VWZT01015009.1 coordinate 760,988, forward strand.
CATCCAGCTCTGGGGCCCCCAACATAAGATGGACATGGGTCTGTTGGAGTGAGTCCAGAGGAGGGCCATGAAGATGATAAGACAGCTGGAACACCTACTCTGTGAAGGCAGGCTGAGAGAAGTGGGATTGTTCAGCCTGGAGAAGCAAAGGCTCCGGGAGACCTTAGATCAGCCTTCCAGTACCTGAAGGGGGCCTACAAGAACGCTGGAGAGGGACTTGTATTTACAAGGGGATGCAGTGATAGGACAATGTGGGGAAATGGCTTTAAACTGAAGGAGAGTAGGTTTAGATTAGCTATTAGGAAGAAATGCTTTACAGTGAGGGTGGTGGGGCACTAGAACCGGGTGTCCAGAGTAGTTGTGAGTGCCCTCTCCCTGGAAACGTTCAAGGCCAGGCTGAATGGGGCTCTGAACAAGTCTAGTGGAAGGTGTCACTGACCATGGCAAGGGATTTGGAACTAGTTGATCTTTAAGGTCTCTTCTAACCCAAACCATTCTACGATTTGTCACATTAGTAATTCTAATCTACGTGAATTAATCTTTTGTAGCATAAAGCTGTATGTGCTTTGCATTATGCCTTAAGACCTTTGTATGATTTAAAATCATCACTGTTTTGCTGAAAATTCATCTTTATAAGTGAAATATTCTGTAGTGGTTATGGAGAAAGTAATCTGAAAACAAGCTGAACTATGTGGATGCTGAAGTAGTTGCACAGTAAATGGTTTTGGGATCTGCAAGAGCATTTTTTTAATACATAAAGTCAGCCACAGGAGATGTTTGAGTAGGTGTTATAGTTTGTATAGTAAGCATGTGTGCTGCATCATGTGGCAATGACACATCCTTTTTTCTGATCTGGAAGCCTGTATTGGTGTAAATGTTGATTGCTAGTATTTTATGGTTTGGTTAGAAAAGTGCTTGATCAACAGTCAGGATACTGTCAGTGATGTAGGCAGTTCTTTGAAACATAAGCACTTCAGTAGTGCATTTGTTGCTATATAAAAGACAAAATAAAAAGATAGGTTATTTACTTGTTGCAAGTCCATGGTGCCTTTTCAGACTCTCCTTTACTTGCTCTTTGACAGCCAACTGCCCAGTTTCCCAGGTTACACTCAACAGTGGTATATTCCCACCTTCAAGTCCAAGGACTGCTCTGAGCTCTTTTCCTGTTTTCATGGTATTATTTGTGGAAAAGAGGCAGACCAGAGAGAGTTTTCAAAACATGCTCCAATTATGTCAAGTTGTCATTGCCACAGCCTCTGCGCAGAGTAACTCTTGAACTTGGCACGCAGTGCTTCACTTTTAAGTACTTACTTTTCGGCTTCAGCCCTTTGAAGCTTGGAAGTTGTGCTGATATAACTCTGCTTTATTTGAGTTTGCTTTTTATTTCAGGCTGTCAGTATGTTTGTGTATTATCCTTTGCTTGTAAACACTTTAATATCTGATTTGTTTGTAGTCCTGATTATCAGTCTTGAAACCCAACAGCCTCCTCCAGGAGAGTTTTCTGTACGCTTTATAATTGGAAAGAATATTCTACCTATATACATTTAATTGTGAATTATTTTCTTGCAATATACAGCTTCATTTTAAGATTTAGAAAATGTTTTTAATTGGCATTTTATTAATAGTTAATTTCTTTTTGATTGTTTTGGTTTTTTGGTATTTAGAGACAGTATTAAATTAGAATGTCTTCTTTGCAATATGAGCTTCTATTATTGGCTTCTTTAGGGGATATAGTTGTTTTCTGGACTTAATTGAGAATTTGATAGAGACATGTTCCAGACAGAATTAAGATCCTGGCAGCTGGTCATCTTGGGACTGACTGTTGCAGGGGAAAAAGGACTTTTTTTTGGAGTTCGGTACCTTGCAGTTGCTATGTTTCTCTATATTCAGCTGTGAGACTAAGAAAAAAAAATCTTATTGGTATCAACACAATAAAAATTACAACTAAGTCAATATTGACTTTACTGTTTAGGGCTTGATTGCTTTTCTTAATTCCCACCTAAAATTTGATATTGTTTCCATTGTATAATAAGCAAATTTGAAAAGCGGACTTAATCTATGGGGGAATAGCTGAGAGGGTGTTGGTTTTTTTTATGAGGATGGAGCATTATTCAATAATTGAAATAAATGGCTGACAACAGATTCAGCTTCTCCCACAGGTTCTTCCGGGGACTCTGAGTATGGGTAATTTCCTTCAGTTCTTATTTACTGATGAAAAAGACAACAGTAATCAAAGACAGTACAACAGTCAGCAAATCTCATGATTGATTGCTGAATGAGAGCATCCTGAATGCTCAAAATCTGTAGAATATTAGTGGTTTCTGTTCTTGGGGATTTTTTGTAATTTGCCTGTCAGTGTAAGCATCTTATTTGATACTTGCATATACTTTGACTGGAACTAAGTTTTGTGAAATTAGAGAAGGTTCTTGGACTTACCATAGGGCCCTGTAGTTGCACTTCCAAGCTGGAAGCTTGTTCTGTGTGTTCTCTGCGTATTTATTCCACAAGGCACAAAAGGAAAGAGCAGGTGGCTATCTATAGTTCTAGAATATATGCATCTCTCTGCATGTCAAGAAATAAATTACTATTTTAGACCTTTTGTGAGTGCTTCTCAGCTACCTCTTTTTGACATCCCTTCGACCCCCTAGAGCCTTTATCTCCTCACTTTTGTTACACTCACCTTGCTTATTCTCCTTTTATTAAAGTTTGGGGATACTAATTCTTAGTGATTCCTAATTAAACTCTAAGAATAAAATTTTGGTTTTTTTTGTTTCTATGCTTAGTTCACAGGACTGCTGTACAACTAATTCAACTAATTTCAAGCGATCAGGGAAACCTTTTTTTTTTTCTCCTTACTATCCTATATTGTTAGTGCCAATGTGTTAATGGATTGGTTTGTTTGTTTTCTTTTGGATACAATTTTACTGAGTAAGTAAACTTAGGAACTGCTGCAAATGCCTACTTGCTCAGATTTAAAACCTTGCGTTGAAATGAGTTTCCTCTAACTGAATACTGCTCTAGTATTCAGTTCAAAAAGGGTATGTGTAATGTGTGGGGACTGTGAGGGGCGTGTATGCTTTTTCTGGGACCTATCAGATGCAGAAATATTTCTAAAAAATATTTTTTAAAAGGAATGGTTTTCCTTAATAATTTCCTTAGTGATAGTATATTCCTTTTGCAGTTCTATGTGATACTTTGTCTTCAGACCAAAAAGGAAAATTATCTGGGGAGTTATTTTTTGCTCTCTGAATTCTAGCCTATGTTATATAGGATAATTAATTCTGGACACAGACAGTAGATAAGAAAAAAAGACAGGAATATCCCATGATTAATAGGTGTAGTTGGGAGCACCCTGTAAACAGTCAGGAAAGTCTCTGCAGAAGTTAGCCCAGTCCTGGGCACAGGTACTTCAAAAAGCCCACTGGTGCAACTTCGGGACAATCGTACAAAAGCTCCATAATCTGATTTTCATGTTTTGGGTTAGATTTTAATGGTGCTCAAATGATTTTTTTTTTTTTCTTTTAAAATATAACTGTACAAATAAATCCTTATTTAAAGAAAGTAGTTAATGCAGCAATCCATCATTAAAATGCCAGTTATTTGGAGTTTATATTATGTCTTTTAATGCAAGTAATTAGTTAATTTCTTTCATTTGTTTTCCAAAGTTTTCTGTTATTCATAAGTGGCTCTTCAGAACTTAAAAAAATTAGAATTACCAAAGTTTAAAAAGCCCTTCAGTAAAATTGCAAGGAAAAATGGCTGCTTGTGACATTTTACATGCATGTGCATTTATATTTTATTTTGATAAGTGAACAAAGATTCAGAGTGTTTCAATATAAAAACTTTTTGGCCTCAGTCTGCCCCAGCATAAGAATTCTGATTCCATAGGAGTTTCTTTACGGAAGGATTTTTTTCTTTGCTAACACAAGACAAACAGATCTGGAAACCAAAGTACTGAGCGATGATGCTTCAACTTCACATTTCTAACTTGCTTTTGTATATTTTTCAATAATTACTTGCATAGCTTCTTAGAAATATGAAGTATGTCTTCTTTGGTGCGTATAGTAATATGAATTTCTTACTGACTATATTTTCAGGAATACCAAAAGTGTGCATGAAGTTGAGTTTTCCTGAGGGGTAGATCTTTGCACATAGTTTCAGAAAAGCATCTGTAACTGCTGGGAAAGTCTTGTTCAAAATTCACTGGCTTAAGCATCGTTTGATCTCTGGAACCCATATTTAATTTTAGTATCACAGAAGGGTTTGGGCAGGAAGGGGCCTTTAAAGATGATGTAGTCCAACCCCTGCCATGGGCAGTGTGATGAGGGTAAGAGTGTTAGAGATCTGTGTAAGGCAAGTGATTCCTCACAATGCTATGAATATGTTAACACATTTCACAGACTCCTGCACTGCAGAAGAGAAGCAAGGCCTTCAATTTTATATATTTGTTTGTTTATAGAAAATGGAATAATCAAAACAGACAAGGTATTTGAAGTAATGCTGGCTACAGACCGTTGCCACTATGCAAAATACAACCCGTACATGGACTCTCCACAGTCTATAGGTAAGAGCATCTAGTAAAAGTGATTGAGATTGTTTTTGTTTGTGTAACTGTGACTGCTTTTGTCATTTATGTGTTAAGAATGTGAAAATAATTTTTTTAATTTGGAAGGTTGTTTGGTTCTTCATCAGTTTATTGGGTACCTTTTAACTAAGTTTCAATTTCTTGTGGAATGCAGTTGGCATATTTGGATACATCAGGTAGAGAGGTGTTTTTCAGCCAATGTTAATATGTGTAAATATGTGTTTGTTTTTCAAACCACAGCAATTCATGATGGTGCAGCTGATGTAAATACTTAAAAACAACTTGCATCCAGTTTATGATAGAAACAGTCTCTGTCTTTACAGAAATTATTCAATTGGGACCAATGCAAAGTTTCTTAAACCATTATGTGAAATCTTTAAAAATAGGCTTTGAATAGGAAGGTCTGCTGATTGGTCAGTTGTTTCCCATCCAGGTCCCAGTTTTATCTTTCCAAGACAAGAGAATGAACTATGTAAATGTACTAATTTCTTTTTTCTTGATCTTCTCCCTGCCTTTAATAGTATGTGATGAGTGAATTTTATTAGGATTTTGTTAGGTGTATAGGAAAATAAAAAAATATTTTAAGATACATTTTCAAAGGCTCATGTATCTTTGCAAAAACAAATACAGGTGAGCATTCCTCCCATTCTTATAGGTCTTTGCTCTCATTTGCTGTTTGCAAAATGCACGCGGTTGTTCTCCAGATGTTCTGTGGTCACCACCACGTGAAACTCAAACTAACAAATTCAGGTCTTTACATAGGGGCTGAGTGAAAAAGGAATTACATTATTCTGGGAGACATTGCTCTTCTGAATTAAACATACTTGATCAATATGTGATATTAATTCAATGTATAGTGGAAAAATGGAGATTGTAATTGCGATCAAGGATAAAACCCTTTTTTTTTCCTGTCCAGAGTTGACACAGCATAGCTTTCAGCTGATGTACCATAACTCACTTCTGATGTAGAGTACCTGTGTAACTGCTGGGGTGTGGATGTTGTACCCTGAACGAGGGGGACAATGAAGGTGTTGGATTTTACAATCAAAGTAATAAAGATTGTAAGGTTGCTGTCAGAGCAACAATGAACATCTTCCGTTCTCTTGTTTTTCAGGTTTCCAAGCAACAATCAGTGCTCCACATATGGTAAGCTTTAAACCTAGGTGATTAGTATAGGTGATTTTATAAACATCCAGATGCTTTTGAAATAAAATATTTATCCTAGTAAATTTAATGAGCAGTTGATTGCAGTGACACTGTTGTGAACTGCCTAGTGGGAGCAAGTAGAAAAGACTGATCAAGATTTTTCTTGCAGATGTACAGTAATAGGATGAGCGATAGTGGGCCAAAAAATGCAACATAAGAAATTCTGATTAGGTTCTAGAGTAAAAAAAAAACAGCTTTGAGGGTAGTTAAGCACTGAAACAGGCTTTGCAGCTTGTGAAAATTCTGTTATTTGATATACAAAGAAGCTGACTGAACAGGGCTCTAAGCAGCCTGTTCTAAAATGCCCATGTATTGAAAGAGGACTGGACCAGAAGATTTCCAGAGATCTTTCCAATGTAAATTACTCTGTAATTTACAAACATATAAGAATTCAAGAGTGGATGACAGTGATTCCTGTAGTATGGTATTGCTGTAATGCCCTTAAATCTTTGGGCAGGAAAAAAGATACATCGTACTGAGTTTCAGGGTTTTTTGCCAAGTGGTTTGAGACCAGGGGGAGCGTTCCAGTTGGGATTTCACTGCATGCATCTAACCCAGATATAATTTTTCTGTGTTTCTTTATTTGAGATAAAAGGTGAATAGAAGCATGTATTTTGTCTTTGCAATGTTTGGAAAGTGTCAAAACATAGCAAAAGTCTGCTTCTCTTGACTAAAAACTGTGTAGTTGGCTTAGAATTTACTTAGTTATCAATATAAAAAAGTCAGGAATTTTGTATAGAAATATTAATGATATTATTCAAGAAAAGACAGAAAAAAGTACTGTCGCTAAGGGGGAAAATAAGTATTAATTATGCTCTAAAATTTTAAGTCCCTCAAGTCATTATTTTTCCAATGCTTAGCACTAGTACTATATGAAGTGTTAGAGCAAAAAGGGAATATGTTCTCTAAGCAAATATTAACAAAGAATGTTCTAACAGGGAATGTTCTAATTATTTCTCTTTGCTGGGTGGGATGGATTAAGCTGAAGGAGTGTGGTAATGGCTATCTCTGAAACATTAAAGAACAAACTGGTTTTTATTGTGCAGCCTAAGCTTAGTTTGTGTACTGGTCCACCACGTAGGAAAGCAAAAGTCATCGAGTGTGTCTATAGACTACTGCATTTCATATGTGAGCCTGGCTATCTGCCTTTGTAAAAGACAACTTCTTTTTCCTATTCTTTGATTCAGCAAGTGTGCAGGTAATACAGGAGGTAGTTTTAATAGCCATTTTCGTTGATGCTCTAGAGCTGCTTTCTTCCTAGCTAGCTTTTGTCCCAGCTTATTCCAGTGCATATAGCATCATAATAAGCTAAATTCTTTATTGGCCAGAATAGCAGGAGTCACCAGACTTGAGGAGAAATAAACTGATTTATCATCTTTCCCAATATATAAGTAGAGTCTGTGCTAGAAGCTTGAATAGTCAGATGAGGCTTTGTATATGGATGCTGACAAAAAAAAAATACACTCATGAAATTTGTTGAAGCCAATGAAGTAACAGTGATTATATCATGTAGTTGACTCCTTCCCCCCCCCACTTTTTGTAATAGGAATGATTCTGAAATTTCTTACACAAATGCTCAGGGCATTTCCCAAAATCTCTGAAGACATGAACATATATTGAGTAAAACAGACACTTAAAATGATTTGAAATTTTCTCTCTCTGTCTTCTCTTAGCATGCATATGCACTTGAACTTCTGTCTGATCAGTTACATGAAGGAGCCAAAGCACTTGATGTAGGATCTGGAAGTGGAATCCTTACAGCATGCTTTTCACGAATGGTGAGTTATTTAATTTAATCACTTGATCATCAGAACTGCTTGAACTGGAGTGTAACTCTGAATTACAGAGCAAAAAAAAGCATCCTTCATAGCGTACTGAAATATATTATACAGAAAATAATTTACTCTCCTGGGTGTGATTGGTACCCATTTCGTATGGTAGCTGATAATAGATGTTCAAGTTAAATGGTCCAATAAATTGTGTAATGGTGAAGAAACCGCCTAGTGAGGAAGTTTGGGGGTTTTGGATTGTTTTGGGTTTTTTAATGATTGCGTTTTAGTTGTTGCTTTCTATCTTGAAGGAAGAAGATGTTTGTCTTGAACAGTTCCATTTTTGTTATCTTGTGTGGCTATGGATGTTCTCATTGTGATAAATTGTCATGGATTCCTGCTATGACGAGAACTTTGTGACTTTTGAGAAAAAAGTCACAAAGAAAGAATCCTATTTCCACAGGAAAATGTCTTGTATATGTATAAATTTTCTTTGAATTTAATTGCTTTCTTTTCTTGTTGTATTGCACAAACCGTACTATAAGTGTCCATTTAACCTTTTATAAGATAGATAGTAATTTGTATTTTACATCTTTGCCAAGTGACTTAATCTCAGTTTTGTTATTCAACCTGTACCTAAGGAATTTTCTATGTTCTTTCCTATCTTACATCGGGAAATAAGATCAAAAAATTTGGGTTTTAGTGGCTGTAGCTATAGTATTGTTAGACTGATTCATGAAGAGGAATATAATCAGTTCTTCCTTCTCTGTTCCAGGGCTTTATAGTTGCTTTATGGTTAGTAGAGACCTTCATTAAACTGCCAATTAGATTTTTTGTTTTGTCTTTCCGCAAAGTTAATTTGAAATGTATTGATACATATGACAATTTCTCATTTAGGTTTCTTTGCTACTTAGTTTTCTGTTTTCAAGCACCAATCTGAGTCTGCAATCACTTCTGTTTCCCTGTGTTAAGAATTAGCTAAGTATATTTAGGACTGAGCAATGCACTTGCAAAAGTATTTAGGTTTCTAAGTGTTAGCTGCAAAATTTAAAAAAAAAAAAANAGTAAGTTAACCAAACTGCAGTTTAGAGGAGATCTTAAATGGCACTTAACTTTCTGCCTATTATTTTTGGTCTGACTGTAATTTTTTTGGTAGTCAGTAATCAAGTGCTAGCATGGGAACGCCAATCCTACAAGCATTAAAACTTTTGTCCAGGCTGTATGTATTTCTCATTGAAGTTATGAATGCATAAAGGAAAAAGGAATAGCCATTTTCAATAGGATATGCTAAATTGTGGTGGTGCACTTTTTCCCACGAAAACGGCTGTGGGGAAGTCAGAACCAGCACAAAAAGGAAATCTCTTTCCGATTTTGCTGAAGTTAATCCCTCTATCTTTGTATTGCCATATGAATGGCATGTGCCTCTTATGAATACTCCATGGTAGTTCGCAGTGGAATGCCTTACAGACATGTGTGTTGTGAAAGATTGAGTAAATGCTTTCGTTCTGCTTGATAGCATTGCTAACAGTAACAAAAACTTGAAAGAAGTATATTATGGAAATTAATGGTAGAGTGTTTTGCCACCAAAATTCAGTTGGGGATGTGCTTTTTGTGGCTATGCTGATGTTGCTTCTCAGTCTACTTGAGATCTAGAATTAGTAGGTCACATTTGTGGCACAAGTGCCTCAGTGCACATAGATGACAACTCTACTCTTATGATGATAATCTTATTTGTAGTACCTCTGAGAAAGCTTTATGTTTACTTAGACTAGTAAAGTATCTTTAAGATTGTTGTTTGGATTTTCATAGTAAACTTCTGTGATAAACTTACCTACATAGCTTGCAAAATTAAGTTTACTTTTGAAGGTTGCTGGTAAAGTAAATGAATTACAGTTTTCATCCTGTCAGTACTGGATTTATGAGACGAGTGGGGTATATTTTTATTCCTAACATGAAGATCCCAAAAATTGTGCCATCTTTCCGTTGTCTCTACTGTATGCGCTTCACAGTTCCAGGGTAATAGACAGAGGTAACTGATGAGGACTCAGCATAATGGACTGTCACATGCAGCAGGAGGTTCTCTTACTTTATCAGGCTATTTCATGCTCTAACCATTTTGCTAAATTTTCATTTCTGTGACATTACTGTTTGGAGTTCACTGGATCTTTTGCCAGCTTATAGTACAACTGACTGCCAGGCATTCCTCCAAACAGCAACCCATGGCTGTCACAGTGAAAACTTGCTCTGTGTCTTTCTCTGTTGCAAAGGCTGGGGTGGTGGTCTTCCACTCGGACAAGAAAAGCTAACACTGGTCTTTTAATGTTTTTAACATAGGACTTGTTCATAATAAAACAAAAAAAAAATCCCCAGGATAACCAGTTATTAATTTTCCATGTCTTAACAACATTAAAATGTAAGATACAGAAACATAAACAATACATTCAGATGTGTCCAAAGACAGTTGTTAGGCAACATGGGCTGCTGCTATGACATACTCTGCCATTGTGTTCTTTGAGCTGGATCCTGTTAAAAGTAGTCAGATTTTTCATTTGGATTTGGATTGGTTTTGAATATTTTTTTCTGGACTAAAGACAAAATTCTAGAAGAAATACCTGTAATGGAGAAGCTTTTGTTAGTAGACTTTCCCCCGCCCCACTCAGAATACAGAGGTTTGGTGATCTTTTTTGAGTTATGAGCTCTCAGAAGTTCCACTTTTCCTGTGGAGGAGAGCTGTAAATCTGAAAGTAGATTCATGAATGCAAGGATAAGTGGAAGGTAATTTGTCCCTGAGTGGTAATTGCAGCATTTGCTTCTGAAGGAATAGGACTCTTGAGATAATTTAGAATACAAGGCATGATTTAATCCTTGAAGTAAGGTCTTCTCTAGAAAAACCTTAATTCTTAGTAAGTTTTGTTCAGTGTGAAAGGAGATTAGTTCTAGTCTTTGTCCTTGACATTGTTACTTTCTATTGCAGGTAATGAAAACAAACATGATCGAATTTAACTTCTAAAAATTCCAAGAAATCTCCACTAACAATATAACACAACTGAATCACATCTCAAAAAAATCGTTATTACAAGTATTTCTAAAACTGTGCAGACACACTTTAATTATAGTCGGGATTTTTCATTTCAAGCAGCAGTTTTAATAACATTGGGAAAATATACTTCCACTTTGCTGTTTTTGTTTTTATTTTAGAGAAATGGCGTCAGGAAGTATAAGTACTCATTCTGTAAATAAAACTAGCAGAAGTTGTTCAACTGTATATTTTTATTCCAGGTTGGTCCCAAAGGACAAGTTGTAGGAATTGATCATATCAAAGAACTAGTAGATGACTCAATAAATAATGTCAAAAAAGACGATCCCACATTGCTGTCTTCAGGAAGAGTCAAACTGATTGGTGAGCATCAGACTGATATACTTACTAATTAAACTGATATTCTTTCTAGCAGCTGGTTGAAAATGGCTGAATTGGATGCTGTTAAAAGTTTGAATTTAAGAAGTTAAACCCAAGAAAGAAGAGCCAAATGAAAACTTTGAAATCCAAGTTGTCTTTAGGCCTTTGAAAAACAGTATCTTCCCCAGTTTTGAGAATATGACTTCCGGTAATCTCAAAGAATATGTAATCATTCTACTAGAAAACGTTAACAGGGAAATGTTTTTTTGGTGAAAATACTTCGCATGCTGAAGGTCTGTCATGTTAAAATTTGCTGTTTAAAATTGGGGTTGAATTCACAACTGTTCTTGAATAAATACCCTGTCATCTAAATTCGGGTGTTTTAACAAAGTCTTTACACTTCTGATAGAGTAGTTGAGAAAGCTGCATGCAAAGATTCAAGTGGGAAAAGTACTAGGTTGGCAGTATGCACACTGAAGTGTATTTCATTTGTTTTTAAAATTGACAGTAATTGTATGTTAGGGAAGTGATTAATTGACACCAAAGTACTTTAATTCAGTTAGAGTTACTGAGAGGAAATAATGCCAAAGCGATACAAGGACAGTGAATTGTTTTAAATAATGTTTTTTTACTTAAAAAAAAAAAAAAATGTTTTGGAGGATTTTTTATTTGGTTTTTTTCTTTGTTTCAGGTTTTTTGTTTGGTTATTGTTTGTTTGTTTTTCTTAGAAGATTCAAAGCTGGCAGGAGGAAAGTATTCTATTCATTAAGTTTAAAAAAGAAGTTGAAGGTCTGGATGTTTTTTGAGGCTTCTTACAAGAACACTTGGAAAAATTATTATTATGTGATGTTTTGTTCTTAGCTTAATTACCGTTTTGATTCCTGGTCTTTTTTTAAATGAGGGACTTTTCTAAATATTTTTTTAATAAGTTTATCAACACGTAGACATGTATAAAATGCAGTGTATCTCACTGAGAACACTTATGTCTCAGAACGTCTTGGAAAAGAAGTTAGACTGCTAGGGCTGTAGAGGGGGAATGAGGGAATAATTTTCACAGTTGCTGTACAAAAGCAATTTTGACTTAGGCTTCTGGTCGTTCCGGAAACAAACTCTGTTGCTTTTGAGAGTCTAGAATTCCAAGTAAACATCATTATCTATATTATTTTTGACTATGTAGCAGGATGACTAAGAGACTTGTGAATAGTTTTTTTGTGAGGTACATTTTTAAAAAGTACAGATGGACAAATAATACTTCTGTGAATTAGGTGGAGAAGAATGTTTCAACTGTGCTGGATTCCTGGGAGCTCTTTGATGGGGAGTAAGAATCCAGACGGCTGTTTCTTTAAAACAAAAAGACAGCAACAGAAAACCCCACCCAAACACCCCCATCACAAACACACGAACAAAAAACTTTCGAAAACCAGGTGATTAATGATAGGAACTGTATGAAATAAGACCAGCTGTGTCAGTTGCTGGCTTGTCACATTATGCTTCAGACATTCTACACTGCTTTGTCATACCTCACATATACCATAACTGCATTTCAGGAGCACCAAAATTATTTTGGGGTGTCTCAGTAATAGAGCTGCATTGAGAAGCTGGGAATAGGTATACTTGGATTAACATGTCTTTGTTAGTTTGTGGGTGTTTTGGTGCTTTTTTTGGTATAGCTTGATTTTTTATTTTATTTACTCTTAATATCATGAGGAAGCTTTTGAGGTGAATTTCTCAAGTGCTTCTACTTACCACACTTTGGCTCACATGAGAGTACTCCTGGAAAGCACAAACTTTGATTCCTTTTGGATGAAACTAGACAAGATTATGTATTCCAAGAAGCAACCAAATATGTTTGATATGTGGATATTAAGACAATAAGACTTAGATCTAGACTGAAGCTGTTATCCTGAAATGCATATGTTGCACGGACACCAGGTTCTCAGCAAAAACTTTTGCTGTACAAATCTGCTTCTATTGTACTGCAGGATTTGCTGATGCAGCCATAGCCAGCGGGGATGAGGGATTCTAAACAATTGAGAGAAGTAGTTTTCTTCTGTTTCTGTGCTCATGCTACAACTCTGTGTGAAACAGGTCTGCATAGAGGCGCACTGAAGGCTTGAGTGCTGTGATCAGCAGATCAGGTCTAGGTTCATAAACAATCTACAGAACCCTTTTATATCAAAAAGTCCTGGCACTGCTTTTTTCCTCATTACCAGCTGCCACCACCACCATGATTACTTCACTAACAGGCTGCATGTAACTGGAGATGTGAGTAGGATAGGTGACATTATTCAGGATGTAAGCACAAACTGAATATTTGAGCTGCTCTTTCCCCTTGGACATTGAATAATATAATAATTTGAATAACACTGAATGTATGAATGCCAACTTAACTATTTTTTAAATTTTCTGGATATCTAAAAGTCTGTTGCCATTGTGGGTGGATATATTTCTTCTGGAACCATAAGAATTTTTTTAGATTTTAAGGGGAAGAGCCATGCTGTGCCTGATGCATATGGAGGAGCATGATTTTTTTTTCCCCTTTTGGTTGGGTGTGAGCTGTTTTTGAAGATGTTAGCTATTGATTCTAAGAGCAAAGGGGTTAGTTGTTTTTGGGTCTGTTTTAGTGCTGTCAGTGAAGTGATCAGATGCGCAGAAGTCACATTCAGACTTCTTTAGACAGTGCACTAGGGACATTTATGTCTCAGAATACATGTGTTCTTCTTCAGAAGTGACAGCAGTTTCTTTCACAGCTGCTTTTTCAACTTGGCAATCGCTTCTTTTGCCAGCAGTACTGGAGATCACTGCTTCTAATGCCTGCTGCTGCACCCTGGGGAATGAGGGTCTGTCTGCCTCCTTGTGTAATTAACATAATTTGGAGCAGTATCTGTATGAATAAGCTAAAGAAGTCTTTCTCATTTGCTATCTCTGATGGAACAGCAGCTTGATACAGTAACACCTCATTGCTGCTTCTTTAGAAGATGTGTACAGTGCTACTAAGATACAGAAGTATAAATTATATACTTGACTTCGTTGATGTGGTTGTTCCAGTAGAACCCACTTTGGCAGTCAGAGGGATTACACCCTGGAAATAATGCAACTTTCATTACTGGTGATCTCTCTTGCTAGCTGACTTAGTGAAAACAGTGATCGACAGGGATGAGTTCTCTTGAAGCACTGGTACTTCTTGCCTGGCAGCTTCTGCTTGTGGCCCCTGGTCGGAGCTTGTGCTGGTCAGAATTGATGATATGAGGATTTATGCCACTGACCTCTAAGAGGCTTCTCAGCTACTGAGGAAATGTGCTCTCTTACAGAGCATGGGTGCAGAAGGTCCTTGCCAGGGTCATCTTTTAGGACCTCATAAGGAAGATGACAAACGCTCCAGTTTTAGTTGTTTTGAGGAGCTGTCCAGGTCTTCCTGTACAGTCTTGGATACCTAAGGGGGGTTCTTACTATCCAGATGGCCCTCCTTATCATGGAGGTCACAATGAAACCTGGTGTGGTGACCATGTATTTTTCCTGCCTTGTGAGTTGTTGGAAGGCAAAAAGTTGTCGAATTTTCAGCCTTTGAGTGGGGCGTAGCACTTCTTTTGACTCTTTCAGTTCTATTTAACCTGTGGTATTGGTGATTGCACAAAAGTCAAAGCTTAGCCTGAAGATGGGAAACTCTAAATTACTTGTGCTGAGCAGAGGGCTATGCTCATTAACATCCATGTTTTTTGTTCCTGACTGATTATTGGGACTTCTGTAATTACAGAGTATGAATTTATGGATGGTTCAGCCTCATTTATTACATTTGTTCTAAGTAACTCCAGAGAGACCCTGCCTAACTTGCTCTGAATTTCCTGTTAGTTTCCCGTAAATACTGTGGATGCCATATTCACATCATCTTCTTTCAAAACTTAGCTTGGGGTCCAGTTTAGTTTGTCACATTTCAGTGGCTTAAAACCCCCAAACTGTTACTGTTTCCTTCTGCTTAACTGCGGTGGTGTGAGACATCTGTGATAGGGTGCTTCTCCATGAGTTCTCCACCAAAGCTGAAGCAGCACTGGTAACCTCTGAAAACCGTAATTACTCCTAGCATCTTCCAAGCAGCCAGCTGGAGCTTTAGCCATGGGTCTGACCTGGCTCTCTGTGTTAGCCCAGTGATTGCCTGCAGGAAGAATAGTGAGGCCCATCTGCTGGCAAACGGGGGGTGTGCAGAGGTTACTACAGTACTGCATTAATGTATGTGTGTAGGTGTGGGCTTTTATTCCAACTAGTAGTGCAGTTGTAGGCGTATAGTCAGTCCATGGGAGCACTTCCTTTGTCTTTTCCTCACCTTTGGGGTCTTGTGATAGGTGCTTCTGACATTTAATGCTTTGGACTTATGATTTGCATTATATTTAGGAATGGTGTGCGGGAAGACAAGGCAAAGCAAAGTGTATGTTCTAAGAGGGTAAATGAGGGGGGAAAACTCACCTGCATTGGAATTGGTAGGAAACATAAATACTTCAGTATCTTTTCTAGGTGGACCATGTGTTTCCAAGAACTTTCATTATAAATCCATGCTTTCTAATTTCAGATGCTCAGTAGTATATAATATTTTTTATAAGCATGTGTATGCACATATGAGGGTGTTTTGTTGCATTTATTTTACAGATGTGTTTATTTTTTACATATAGATATGGGAAACCAGCTGTTTTCTCCAGTCCTTTTGAAATGGTTTTTAAAAAAGTGTTTTCTTGCAGTGGGAGATGGACGAATGGGATATGCAGAAGAAGCTCCCTATGATGCGATTCATGTCGGAGCTGCAGCCCCGGTGGTGCCCCAAGCAGTAAGCCTTTATGTTTTGTGTGTGTGTTTCTGTAATATCTTAGCTGTAGAGAATGCTTTGCATACATCTATATGTAAAACACTTGGTAGCTTGCACTGCTGGGAGTATCAGTGGGCAGTGTGGTATTACTGTACGGTGTGGGGTTTTTGTCTCTGTTATAATTGGGCTTCCTGTTGGTTCGATAAAGCTGTATGTTCTAATAACTCTGCTCTAAATAAACATATTTTAAAATCACATGTGTGCAACCCTCTATTACAACAATGCACTGGAGCATTTTGTTTAATAAGATAATTCAATTTTATCAAACACTGAGTTACAAAATTTAAGTGTGTTTCCCAAGTTCCAAAGCACTGAGCCTGTTGAAAGTAAAATGCTCAGCTGGAAATACAAACAGTGCCTTTTGTTTGTAGCTTTCAGAATGGATACAGGGCAATTCTTACTAGAGAAGCTGAAGAGTAACTAGGGGCTTTAAAGTGTGCATACATGTAGTCCATTTTTTCAGATTAGATATGTTTTTTCCTCTTTCTTTCATCAGGGACATGGTAATACATAACATGATTTTGGTATGCTAGATGCCAGTTAAGGTTTTTAAATCTTAATGAAGGATAGTGAAAGACTGGACTTTGAGGTGCTATAGACAGATTGGACATTTCCAGACAATGACCAATGGTGGGTTGTTTTTGGTTTTTTTTTTTTGCTTCATTTTTTTTCACGTTGGTTGTGTTTTTTAGGTTTTTTTTTGAGGGAGGTTTATTTGTTTGGGTTTTGTTATTTGGATTTTTTTTTTAATAGGTGTGTAGGAGGGTGTTCCCAGCAAAGTGTTTACAGATAACAATTAAAAAAGTAGTTGAAAGCTTATTAGTGAATGAAACAGTTCTTAATTATAACTTTTGTTAGCAATGGGGATTAAGGTTTTTTCATGACATCTAGGAAGTATGGAATTTTCCTTAAGACTACTGTGACTAGCCTCCTTTAACGATGAAAACAAAAAAAAATCCAAGCTTTTCTCATATACTCTGTTTACTTGTCACTTATCTTACTCATATTCATGTATTTTAGACTAGTTTCATAAAAGGCTGTTCCATTCACAGAATGAAAGAGGAGCTGTTGGGTAGTGAGTTATTGAAATTATTCCAGGAAGAGAAAGAACAAAAAGTCACCAATCTCAAATCTTATTCTGAGGGCTTAAGGGGAGATCAGTTACCCCCAGAATTTTTGACAATGGGCCTGTACTGATGCACAGTAACTATTGAACAGTTAAACCAAACAGTTTAAAAAGACTGAATCTGCTGTAAAAATAATTTATGGTTTACATGTTTCCCCCACATATATAGAAAATTAAACTTCAACCAACCCAGTTAATCATTTTACTGTAATACTAGTTGTTGTACCATGTTGCTGTGATACTCTCATTTTCAGTGCACTTTTTATTTTTCCTAATGGAAGTAGTTATCTACTGCATAAAAGTAGATAGATACATAATGGCAAAGCTGTTAATCTACTGTAACAAACTTTGGATCCAGCTTCTCTGAAGTGGCTGGTTACATTCTAATTTCTGTGTTGTGTTCTAGCTTATAGACCAGTTAAAACCTGGCGGAAGATTGATATTACCAGTTGGCCCTGCTGGGGGAAACCAGATGCTCGAACAGTATGACAAACTAGAAGATGGCAGTGTCAAAATGAAGCCTCTGATGGGAGTGATATATGTGCCTTTAACAGATAAAGAGAAGCAGTGGTCCAGGTGGAAGTGATTTTCTGTTCCACTTACTTCTTCCACACACATGCAAGGTGAAAGGGTGTGAATTTTAAGCAGATAGACTGCAAGGCCTGCCTTTGCTGCTGTCATTGCTTTCTGCTCCTCCATACCATGAAAAGTGACTCAGTCTGCATTACTACATCACCCAAAGGAGGTTATGCTAAGTTTGAGTTCAATTAAAAGCAGAAGAAAAATATTGCATGGGTTGCACTTTGTCTCTTTTGGACATATTTTCTTTAGCCTTTGGTGTTTTGAAGATTCTTATTTGTCGTTTTAAACACAGTATTTTCTAAGGTTAAACTTCACTTTTCATGAACTTTTTATAACTATTTTGCCCAATAATTAGGGTGAAGTGTAAAATTTTACTTAATAAATACTGTTTTGTCCTGTCAGTTAGTGGTAATTGGGTGTTCATTTTTTATTTTTCTGAAATGCTACAAATGAAGAAAAATTTTTTGCTAAATCTTTTGTGGAAAATACAGATGATCTTGCAAGCACTTTTCCTTTATCCTCAAGTAGCAAAAAGTGGAGAAGATAATTCCTTCTTCCCTAAAGTATAAATGTAGTTCAGTAGTGTTAGAAACTTTCCTCAGATGTGTTATTAGAAGTCCGTTGTCTGTCTCTGATGGGGCAGTATTTATGTTTGCCAATACAGCAAACTCTAAAGGCCTTTCTAGAGGTAGGGAACCTTCCCGTTTGCTGAATTGAACAGCCAGTAATGTAGACTTAACGCAGCTGTCAGCTTAAGCCATGCTAGGCATTAGTATGTGAATGAACAAAGCAGCAGTGCTGTTTTGCTTCCTGGCAGAAAGTGCTTGTGAATGTATTATTGGCATTAATGAAGTGCAGAGATGTGCATTGAGTTCTGAAAACAACTCTTGAGCTTTATAAGCTAAATTTAGATTTTTGGCTTTTTTCCCTTGATATTCTGGAGTACAGCTTGTGATTTGAATACATGAATACTTAGTCTAACCTATCAAAATATTCATTAAAAGTACAAATAATGCAATTTGCATGCTGCTGCTTACTGAAACCTCATTTCAGTGTTTCTTGGATAACTATATAGCCACCACGTACAAATTACTCTTAAAACAACTTCAGTGAGATACTGCTTAGTTCAAAGCTTGCGAAGCGAGCTTGTTATTCAAATGTTTTGTATTTGTTATGCAAATGAATACTTTGGCCTCGAATATTGCCAGTATTCCCTCAGTGTGGTACTCAGGGGTTTCCTGCCTCTTGTAAGGCTTTGGAAGCTTTCCTTTGTGGTCAGTTTCCTCCTCTGGCAAATGTTGTATTTAAGTTTGGAGTCCATGCTTCGCTTGCTCTGAAAAAGAGAAGTAGTCTTCCTCCTTCTCTCAGAGAGGTTTTATAGATTTTTCTGCATTTCCACCTGATCTTATTATAGTAGCAATTTTTGGTAGCAGCAGTGTGTGTTCATAAAACACATTGAAAAAAAAGGGTTTCTCGAGTGATAGTGTTTATCCTTTGCTACTAGTGAAGGTGGGGTACTGTGTTAAGGACTAGAATTCATGAGTTGTTTGCATCTCTTCTGTGCAGTTTGCTATTTCATTTTGTCTGCTAGCTCAGGAAGAGCGATTAGTTTGTCTTTGAGCCTTCTTCAGCCATGAATACTGTGGGGTTATTTTCCCCAGAAATTCTTACCAGTTTCTGTGCTTTTTTGAAACACTTGTTAATTTTATTTATTTATTTTTAATTTAAGAATTTACATTGGTGTTATCAGAAAAGGTAAGTGCTTAGCCTGAAGGGTTGATCTACAATAGCATAGAGGCTGTGTCTTGCTATGTGCATTTAAATTTGGTTCAGTCTTGGAACTCTCTGTTAAAGAAAATCTCAGAAGTCCACTTCTTATAACATGTGGTATTTTTTTAGTTGTCCTATTTGTCATCTGAAGAAAATTCCCATTCCATTTTCTAGGATAACTGTCAGTGCACTGCTGACCTTACAGGAGGTCACATATTTCTATTTTTTTGTTTTTCCTTGTTGGTGACCATGAAGTGTATGGTCAGCCAGCTGCTGCTAAAGAAATTTCTAATTATAAGTCAGCATTTGTTATCTATGCTGGTGTCAAAGATAAAAGAGATGTTTTTTCTGCACTTCGTAGATTTCAGTTTATCTTTCCTAAATTGTTCAAGATCTGTGAGCAGAGCTCAGTTAGAGACTCCTCTGAAAAAGCATCTCTTAAGTGTTTGTGTAATAAAAATCTGTAGTGTATGGGAGACTAGTTGTTGCAAATCTCAAATTCATTAAACAATAATCATTTTAAGAGTAGCTCAATTCAGTGTGTTTAGTTTGTCGTTCTTTTAGTTTACATTATGAGATGTCATTCCTAATGCAGGTACCTCTTTCATCTCCATGAATGAAGAACTGGTGTCCCTTCACAGAATACAATTGAAAGGCCAGCAGCATTTTCCTAGGCTAGCAGACCTTGCAGTTGGCAGGAAAGACACTTTAAATTTTTGCTGAGCCATTCACGTTTTGGAGAAGTTAGTACAGTTCTTTTACGGGGCTGCAAGGTGCTTTTGCGAAGCGGCACAACACTCTAAGTGGTGTTTGAAGTCAGATCTACCTTCAGATATTTTGTGTCATGCTTCATTATGTAAAACTGGAACTTGTGGCAAAAGGAAGAGCTTCCTTGGATTTCAGTACATTGCTAAATAAAGCATCTTCATTGTGAATAGTGTTAAATTTCTTTAAATTTAGTCCATAACTTTCTAGTTTTGGTTCAGTTGCAGTAGTATTTTTAAGCTCCAAATATTAGTGGGAATCCTCTCAAATGTGACTCCCCGGGCCATTTGGAAGCAGAATATACACAGGAACCCTATCTCTGGTACAAAAGAAAACAATGCAGTGTGCCAGAAATACAGCAGTCAATGCTCAGTTATGTGATTATACTGGTAAGGATATCCTTTCACATAAAACTTACCAATTGCTTTTGGTTTTTTTACAAAAAATACGATGGAGAGAAGGCCTCTTGTGTTTCACAGTTGAGAACATGGCTTGATGGCTGTCTTATTGGCAGATCTTGTATAAATTAGGATCTCTCTGGTTTTACTTCTCTGTGAGAGTTCACTTACTACTTATATGGAAAGACAATTTTAAAAGTCACAGAATCATAGTATTATTTAGGATAGAAAACACCTCTAAGGTCATTGAATCCGACTGTCAATCCAGCACTGCCAAATCCACCACTAAACCATGATCCTAAGGGCCACTTCTACACATCTTTTAAATACCTCCAGGGAATACCTTGTCCTGCTGGCCACACTATTGCTGAAGCAGAGGTGTAAGAGAATAACAATGTAAATAACACTTAGCAATGAGTCTCTGCTGCATTTTGGATTTGATTTCCAGACAGGCAGCTGTTTAAAAATGTGAACAACTACTTTTGTCTTACATATATTGTACTAGTAGAAATTATTTATAAATGTCATGCTAAATTCATATTTGCTGATAAAATACAAAATTAAAATGACAGTGTGACCTTTCTGAGCAAAAACTTCAGTGACTAAACTGAGGCTGTTACTGTATCCCACTTAATCTGTACACAAAACAGGATTAGCACCTTTTTCGAAAATGTACTTATTAGGATATAATTTAATATGTTTCTGCTTAGAAACTCTTATTCAGTGTTTCAAGTGATGACCTAGTTGACCAATTTCATTTGAAATTAGCAGTTATTGTTTGCATGGAATTCCTCAGGCCATGCAATGAATATGATTATTGATCAGAATAATGATTATGGTTCAAGTTTTTATTTTACTTTGGCAAAAAGAATCTCTGCACAGAATAGTTTAGGTTAAATGTAAGAACTATGTATTATTGTGGTGGTTTGGCCCTGACTGAATGCCAGGTGCTCACCAAATGCCAGCTGCTCCCTCCACAACTGGACAGAGGAGACAGAATACGACAGAAGACTTAAGAGTTATGGACAGGGAGAGATCACTCACCAGTTACCACCATGGGTAAAACAGACTTGACTTGGGGATGTTAATTGGAATCATTGCCAAGCAAAATCAAAGCACAATAATGAGAGGTAAAACAAACCTTAAAAATACCTTTCCTCCATCCCTTTTCGCTCCTTCTTAGCTCTGCCTCCTGCCCCCCAGCAGTGCAAGGAGGCAAGGAATGGGGTTTACAGTCAGTTAATCACACGTTCTTCCTGCTGCTGCTCAGGGAGAGGAGTCCTTCCTCTGCTCCAGCGTGGGGTTGCTCCCACAGGACACAGTTCTCCATGAGCTTCTCCAGTGTGAGTCCTTCTTATGGGCAGGAGTTCTTCATTAACTGCTCCAAGGCAGGTCACTGTTCTTGGAATGCAGTCCTCCAGCCACAGCCTGCTCCAGTATAGGTTCCCCACAGGGTCACAAATCCTACCAGGAAATCTGCTCCAGCGTGGGCTCTTCTCTCCATGGGTCTGCAGGCCCTTGCTTGGACCCTGCTCCAGCACAGGCCTCCCATGGGTTCACAGCCTCCTCTCAGGCATCCACCTGCTCCAGCAGGGGCTCATCCACGGGCTGCAGGTGGATCTCTGCATCCCTGTGATCCTCCATGGGCTGCAGGGGCACAGCTGCCGCACCATGGTCTTCACCATGGGCTACAGGCGAATCTCAGCTCCAGTACCTGGACCACCTCCTCCCCTCCTTCCCTGATCTGGGTGTCTGCAGGGCTGTTCCTCACACATGTTCTCACCCTGCTCTTCTCTGCACAATAACTTTTTTCTTTCTTAAACCTGTTACCACAGAGGCGTTGCTTCCATTCCCGATTGGCCAAGCCTTGGCCAGTGGAGGGTCCATCTAGGAGCCAGCTGGTGTTGGCTCTGTAGAACATGGAGGAAGCTTCTGGCAGCTTCTCACAGAAGCCACCCCTGCAGCTCCCCTACTACCAAAACCTTGCCAGGCAAACCCAATACAATTATGCAAAAAATGCATGTGGTATATCGGATATGGTAGATTACAGAAAAAATTCCATTTCTTTATAATTTCAATTTACTCTCAATTTTATGATTGATCATAGCAAATCATAAATATTTTAGAATAGCACCTTTCCAGATTAAAATGCTACAAGCCTAAATATTGCATCTTGAAAGTTATAAAGGGAGAAATACTTGGCTGCTGAAACACTGAGTAGATGCTGTGTTTCTAATTCATAAAAGGCTATACTCTGAAATTCACTTTCAGTAATGACAGCATGTTTTTCATAGATGAATGATGTATTGAAAAGGAAAAGTCAAATGCTGCCTAATGACAAGAAAATTGAAGTGGATCTAAAGGAGTGAGATACAGACTTCAGATAGATTTATTAATGTTTGTTCAAATATTTAATTTGAATGCTTTCCACTAAACAGGTGGTGAGGAATTGCAAAGCTGCATGACTTACTTATATCCCAAATTTATCAACAATAAGATTAGTGATTCTTTTTTTAAATTTTCATTTCAAACTCTGTCATTTACTTGAAATGCTACCTATTAGATTTTTTCTGAGAATGTTTCTTAGTCTGTTGTTGGATATTCATAATGGGAAGCGTAGAATATTCATGTATATTTTTTCCCTTCTAGTAAGACAACATTTTTCAAACTTTCTTACATTTTTTTTCTAGAATAGTAATTTTGAGCTAATGACTTCTGAAATTTGCTTTAACTCGAGCTTACAAAGTTGCTTTGATGCCTCAGTTGACAGACGAGTGGTTCTTTTAAGAGAATTCCAAAGGCCTGAGAAGGGCTACTGTGGTGACTTCAATCCTAAATATATATATATTGCTTGCTAAGCAGGAGCTGGTAAGCAGATTGGAGGGAGTGCATATATGAAGGTGGAGAGAAATTACATGAGTTGTGTAAGAATCACAGCAAATAGTCGCAGCCAGAAAGAATACAAATTAGTAGGTCTTTCCTGTGGCTCTAGAGGACAACAAGATAGGTTTAACAAGGAAAGAGCAGCTTTTCTGCTCCTTTTGAGAGTCTCCTTTTAAGCTTTGCAGCAGGATAGATCTTGTTGTACCACTGGGAGGATAGGCCTGTATCCTGATTATTACCAGCAGCTGAAACCTGGTGGATTTCATAGCTTGGCAGCTTCTGATCCATTCAGGATCAGCTCAGGTCAGCTGATGCTCGTTTGCAATATGTATTTATGTCTGCAAGCTGTTCTACATTAGGGACAAAGCTGACAACTGCTACCTATCAGGTGATCTGAGACTTTTCTGCAACTTTCATACAATCCAATAATGTACATATAAGTTCAACTTCAATCTGCAGAAAATAAATGCTGTATAATTTTAACACGTATATTATGGATTGGTTTGGGCTGGCATGCTGTTGTTAGATTGATGGGTAGTGAAGAGCAAGTGAAAAATCTCTTGAGGAAAGCTGATCCCCTTAACACAATAAATGTTCTAAAAAACAAAATATGAAAATTCTTGTTTGGAAAGTCATGTATAGGATATAGTAGTCAGGAATATGTTAAAGCAATGAAAAATGCCAATAATTAAAACATTACCATGTTAATATAATTTATTTAAAATTATATATTTATATAATAATTATATATTTTAAGTAGAAATACCATTTTGAAACAGAAAAAACAAATCCACACTTTAAATACTTTAAGTGCATTAGCAGCATTATGCAAAAACCTTGCTAACGTGTGGCTGGGTAAAATTATTGTGTTTAATAGTTTTAAAGTAAATACAGAATGTTTCTTAGGCTTACAGTTTCTTGAGGATCTACCTCTGGTTTGAAGGATGAAGAATTGCTTGTCACAGTAAAAGACCAGGGTTTTATAAAGCTGTGAGAGTAGATGGTAGGAATCAGGATAAAAATCACACTCACAATTAGGCATATGAGACTAAGCCAGCAATAGCAGTAGTCATTACTTACATACACTTTTTGAAGTTGTAAAAATTAACTGATGATGCAGCTCCTAGAAGTGTTAGGGATGAATGAAGCACTTGTCCTGAATTCACTGGCACTGCATTTTAACTGGGTATCAGATGTTCATTTATTTTTATCTGTTTAAAGTAAGCAAATACCCACTCTGTGAGATAGGCAAATATGGAGAGCATCCAAACCTTTAGCTATAAACAGATTTTTCTTTATTCCTGCCAAGATGTGTTCTTCTGCCTCCTGCTTTTTTCTGCTGTCTGTAATTACTGCAGTGCTCTAAAGCTGTATGATTAGTACCTTACTATTAGGAGGCAGTGCAAAGTGCAAAGAATGCAAATATTTATCACTTACAAATCACAAGGTTTGCATCCCAACTGCATTAGATAGAAAACTAGTCATTTAGGCACTAGTTTCTACAGCCTTTTCAGTTGCTTTTAAAATGTTTTGCATGCTGCCATTCCATGCTGTATGATTCCTGGAGGATAATAATGTCTTTGTAGCTTAAAGGTTTTGTATGTGTGCATGTAGAACTATATTTTTGTGGGTTAGTTTGCATGATAGCTGGAAATACTATTGTGTATTGAGCCAGCAATCACATTAGTGAGGTTTTTTCTAATTCAGACACTGTTTGCTTTGGCTAATGAGACCGATGCACCTACTAAAAGAAAAATTGCAGCAAACTGATTGTGAATTTACAGATTGCTTGTCCCTTGTGCAAAAAAAAAGAAAAAAGGCAAAACACTTCTCTTTGAACTTTCCAATGTTCATGGTGGCACAGTGCACAGCTTTCAGGTTTGATGGGCATTTTGTATTAAAATTAATGCTTTAGAAATACTTAAACAAATCACTACTATATGATAACTTGATGGTTGGAATATAGGTTCTATGGGTTTCTTGTTTCAATGTGTTTTAAATGTCCTACAGGAACAAAACCCTGCATTTTCTAGATTCCTTACAGTGATTTAGAGAGACTTCTTGATGCATCCTTTCTCCTAACTAGATCTCCTTTTAATACACACACACACACACACACACACACACACACTCTCTCTCTCTCTCTCTCTCTCACACACTGCCCCGCCCCCAACCTTTCCATAACCTACTCCTGATTTATCGTAGCTCCTTCAGGAGCTAATTGAGTTCCTCTGAGAAATAAATGAACTAAGTGGTACAAACTGCATGACAGGGCTGCGAGATTGTGTTCCCAGCTTTCTTCAGAGACTGCAGCTGAAGCTAAACTTGCCTTTTTGGCAGCTACAGAGGATGGGTTTTGCCAATACTCTGTCTAGTAAGTTGGCTCAGTTGCTTGCCAGCGTGGAGCCAGCAGAATTTGGATGGCAGGTAGCTGTGTAGCTGTGCAGTGTGTGGCGTTTCCTTAAAGCAAATGATCCATTAAATGTAAAATAGAGGGACCCATATTTCACGATAAATCACATAATAGTAGGAGATGGTATAGATGATATGGGATTGCTGTTGCCTTGGTGTTTGTTTTTTTTCTCAAATGCTTGAAGAGATTTCTGAAGTTTTGCTGATGTGCATGAGCACTTAAATGTAACCTGATTCAATATCAAAACTTTTCAAATATGATCTCCAAGGGGAGAAGAAACATAACTGCATGTGTTTTCTTTCTACAGGGATGAATTGTAAAAGCTACATCATCTTGACCCAAACATAGTGTTACAGTGGACTGCTCATCTCCAGTTCTAAAAGCTTTTTGAAAACCAACAGCATTGCAGCTTGTTTTGGACTTCGTTATACTGTTGTTATCAGCATGGAAAAGCGTGGTGTTTGTTTTATTTTTTTAGATGCTCAAGGCAAATCTGATAAAGAAATGGCGGAAAGTTTTATGTGGGCACTGTTTTATTTAACATGCCTTTATTTCACTTTCATCTGTTCAAAGTGAATTTCTGCAAAACTGCAGATAAAGACCTGTAGCTTGTGAACTCTAATTTTGATGGGGGAACTTGAACACTCACTTCTCTCGGCTCCTGTGTCCCTTGGTAAAACTGCTTCTGTGCACCTTACGACACTACGTAGGTAATACCAGGTTTTCTGTGTTCCAATGTCTGCTAGATGCTACTAAAAGGAGATGAACTTCCTTTCTAAGCTTTTGACATGGTGTCATAGACTAGCATGTAGTAGATACAATCAGCTGCTTTTTTACCTTAAAACCAGGCATTTGTATATATTAAATTTCAAGACATCAGAGGTGGGTGGCTGCTCTTATCAAACATTGCTTTTCAAGCTGGACCTAACGGACATGGTTTTCCCTTTCCTTCTAAAATTGATTAATGGAATCTTGAAATTCTGTTTTGGTTTATAGCTCAGTGCTGGTGTGATACACATGGATCTAACTCTGTAAACGTGAGGTGAGGTGTGTTCCAGTCACCAAATAATTTATTGGCTGTTTTGCCAAATAAAGTTAAAAGCAAAGAGGGGGTTGTGTGCTTGTGTAGAAGATTAGGATGGGTATGTAGTCTAAGATATGGATTGCTAGATTCTTTATAAAAAACCAAGATCCCCTTTGGTTCTAAAAGGAAGTCGCTTTTGGCAAAGCCACTTGCTGTATTAACATTCTTATTTTTATAACTGTGGGCACCCAGGAAAAATTCTGGCCTTTTAGAAAGTGAATTCTAAATTGCTGTAAAAGGAACACATCATGCATGCAGAAAGAATCCTGGACTCCTAAGTACAGATAGATGCACTTGTTCAGTTTTCATATAGAAGAATAGTTGGAAGGCTATAAACCTTTTTTTCTGTCCTAAGTTTTCTGTTTGGTACTGTAAAATGTCAACAGCAAATTGCGAAGCAGTACAGTAAGGTGGGCTGCTTTGGGAAAGGGGGGAAGTGTGTCTTCAGTCATCTTGCTCATGTTTGAGCAATCAGGAATTAAAGTAAACAGTGTATTATCATTATTTTCTCTCTCTTTTTTTTTTTTTTTAATGATAGGAAGGATTATAGAATAAAACAACCCATAGTGATCACTGCAAAAAAAACAAAACCAACTTTTTATGGTGGAAGAGCAATAATGTTGTAATAGGATTAATCCCTGGAAGCATAAAGGTTAAAATTCAAAGGCCTCTGAACATGAAAAAGGAACATTTTAAATAACCTGCCTTTTGAAGGCCAGCCCCATTTTATTCCTGTGTAAAAGATATTACGTGACTTAATTTATTTAGATGTTTGGAAGTTAACGTACCACCTCCTGATCTGACTGCAGCCTGGGAGCACATGCACAAGATTAATCTTATAAAGAAATTAATATAGCGTGTATTCTAGAAGATACAATCCAGAAAAATCCACTTGCGTCTGACAAATTTGTACTAACCCACAATCAACTGTGACTCTAGTTCTTGGTGTTGAAGTGAAATATCTTAACTGATGCATGCTAACGTTCAACCTTTTGGTCGCTGTATCTTTCAGTTTGAGTTCAGCTTTATTTACATCTTCTCACTAATTTAATCAGTTATGTGAAAGATAGGAGCTCAACTGTATCCAAATTCCTGTCTCTGGACACAGTGTAATAAGCTAGCCTGACTTGGAAGTGGTGTTAAAGCTGAGACCCGATGACAACTTCCTGGGGGAGAACCACTTCAGGAGGTGTGAAGGCTTCAGGGACCAAGGCTGGTGAGAGTAGTGCACCCATTCCACTGAAGGGGTTGATGATAGCCAAGGTATTCGGACAGAAAGGAGTATCCAGGAGTAGCATTTAGGAGTCTAAAATGGAAACTCCTCCACGATGGAGCAATGGTTCTGAAGTAAAAACTTGGAGACAAGGACAAGTTGAAATGCAGAAGACTTGAAGAGCTTGAATAAATGCTGTGTGAACTGTCTGAATTGCTACTTTGCCAAATAAAACAAATTGAGAGGAAGCTGTATCTAGGTGTCTGTCTGATTTTGTGGTTGGTTTTGTTGTTTAACCTTCAACAGGATTTCTCATTTCCAAAAAGTAAACAAGTATAAAAATACTGGTTTGCTAACTGACCAGAACTACGTGTCCATTTTCAGTCAATTAATGTATTGCAGCAATTACAAAGCCTGTTAATACTACCTGGAATGTAAGTGGAGTTTTTGGTGGCTGGAATTTCTCTTACTTCACATCTGTGCGTTTTGGTGAACAGGCTCTATGCACAGTTCTCTCTGCTGTCCATAGCTGAATCCAGCTACCTTGGAGAGTGTGGTTTGCCACACTTGCAAGGATTAAAGTTTTATCTTTTTATAAGAGGTGCAGTCAGGTTTCACTCAGCTGTTACTATCACCTCTAAGCCGGAACAGCTTGGGAGAACAGATTTGCTGAACTGCTGAGTTGCTTATCCTGTTGTTTCTGGGATCCAGGCAGTAGAAGACTTGGAAAACCAATACCTGTATCTTGAAAACCCACCAACAGTTGTGGGTTTTCCACAGAGGAGTTTGATGTGCTGTATGGATACTTTCTGTTCACGCAGCAAGAATGACCTGCTTATTTGCTTTTTCCATTCAGTTTGGTCAGCTGGGTTGAGGCCACAGAGCCCATAACATGATTTTTTCTGGAGGGAAAGCAGCACACAGCACATGTGCACCAGCACTGCTGATGAAGCCACCTGGATGATTCCTGAAATGTTTTGTAGTCATCGAGTTTGAAACGGGCAATAATGCCTGGAGCCGGGGGGGCTCTACGTGGTAGGCTCTGGAGCTTCCAGCTGGCAGCAGTTCTGTCCACATGTGCAGTGTTTTTGTGACAGGGTGATTTTTGAGTGTGGAGGGACTGTGGAATTAACCATCAGCACAAAGAGGTAAAGTAAAATACTCAGAGGAGAATTCTGAACTAGTACTCTCCCTCCTGCCAGGAAGAAGGGTGTTAACCCATTCTTACTGTACCAGTGTTTTCTTCCTTTTACTCGTTAATGTGCCCCAGGTTGTGCTGCTTTTCATTTAAATGCCGTTCACAGAAGGAGAACATGAGACAAAGGATGAGTAACGCAAACCACGGTCATGATTTGTAAGTTTGGTTCTATTTAGCTGATTTTGAACGTATTAGGATGCAGTTCAGAAGATGAATAATTTTAGTTACTTTTATGGAACCCTTGAACCCTGTCCCAAGCAGTGTGGAAGAGGTATTCTGCTGAAGTGAATGAGGGGTGGTCCTGGTTCAGAAAAAAGGCAGATGGTGAGGTCACAGAAGCACATTGTGCAGAACCAAACAAACAAATTCAGAGGGGAAGTGTTGCCCCAAAGATGGCCTGTGCACAGGGGGATGCAGGAGGTGATGAGCTCTGAAATTGGTCTTTTGCATTTCAGGATGTTCAGACTTCACAGATCAGGAAGGGTAAATTAGAGTTTAAGTACTCTGGTATACAATAGACGGATTCAAGCACGGGGTTTAATTGATTTTGTGGGTTCGTACATTTTGCCTTTGTTGGCTCTATTTGAGTTTTTGTCCATCTGCTTTTAATTGTGAAAGGTTGTGAACTGCAGGTCAGTTGTGGGAAGTGCACAGACACTCCTAAGGTATCATAACCCCACTTTGCCTTTACTGTAAACAACACACACTTGTGTGCTCGGAGCCCCCAGCTGGCAAGGTTTGGGGTTCCGTGCCTCAGTCAGGTCTGAGGAAATAAGCATGGACTAAAACTTGGACTTACGCAGGCAGAGGTGATGTAAATTTTCCTCTACCCGGCCTATTTATCTCCCACACTTCATCCTTGACATACAGGGCTGCTTTCTGTTCCAGGTAGAAGTTTTTTACACAGCACAAATTCATCATGCAGCTGATGCATTCTGAACTTGCCTATGAAAAGCTGTTACTGTTCTCTCATGCTCTTGGCAGGGTGTTAATGAGATGCTTAGCAGGATGTGCTCAGGAACTAAAATTGTATTTCTTTAAATTATTAATTGAGTGGACATAGCTATTGCTGAAATATGTATGGAGGAGATCCAGCTGCCCATTGAGAATTGCCTGAAAGCTTCAGGAAGGAGAAATGAAAATAACTCACTTTGTGTCTCATCACGCCAAACTTAGAACTTGAGACAATCTCGTGCCTTTTAGCAAAACTGTTTTAGCAACAACGGACTATTTTCATAAAGACTGTTGATGGAGTTACTCTGAGATCTCACTTCAATTCTCTAAGGTTTCTTTGTAGTCGAGCCATTTTTATCCTATGCTTCTGAGCAACTGACCTGGTAGATACTCTTAAAAATATTTCCTAATGCTTCTGAGAAGCTGAAGTCCTTTTTTCAGCCATGTTTGGGCTAATGTTTGCATTTTATGTGTTTGTACTATGAACAGGTCACGTTTGTTGCTTATTATGTTCTGCCAAATCCTTTTTCAGCTATAATGGAGAAGGGGCATCTGAGATAAATCAGTAACTTTTATTGCAGGTGCCTTATGGACTAGGAGGACACTCTCAAAGGCCTCTGGTTAGGAAAAGGGGTAATTCAGAGCATCTGCCTAGGCTACTGCTCTGATCAGAGCTCTAGAGAAGCTCTTCTTCTCTGGATATAGAGGCAGCCTCAGGATAGTCATCCCTTGGGTATGGAATTAGCCTTCAGGGATGCTTTCCTTATAGGCTCAAGCATCCATTGGGCTGCCTGCTTTCCAGTCCTGTCCAGTCCTGCACTCATTCAAGTTCCCTGCTCCTTCTATATCTGTGTTGTCCAGTCATTCAGTTTGAGTGTAGAAATCTTAAATGCATCTCTTTAATGCATTAGGATCTGGTAGTTTTAAGAACTATGTTAAAATGTCTTGCTCTGCCCTCTTTAGACCAGGATTATACATTTCTGTTGGCCAAGCAAGCTCTGACCCTCAGGCCTTCACCGAACCTTTCTACCTTGTCTGGTTTTTCCCAGCTTTCTCAAAATACACTTTTCATTGATTTATGAGTGGTTTATAACTGTCAGCCAGGAGCCTTAGAGCTGCAAAAATTAAAATTTTAGCAGATATATTTAAAAACTTGTTTCTGAAGTGTGCTGATCCACTTGTTCTAGATTTCTGTTTGTTTTTCAGGGCTCCAGTGCAGTGCAGCTCACTTTGTCCCTTGTTTTAAGTAACTATTACTTGAAAAATATATAGCAGAGTTACTTGTACGCAATTTTTTCTCCCTTTAAATATTCCCTGTTTATGCCATGTTTCCCTCTTACTCAGCTCAAACCGATTGTGTCCTGGGCTCTTTTTCATATTAATTACTCTGTGTTTATTGCCTCTGTCTGGTCTATATGCCCATCAGCGTTCTCTCAATCTTCTCTAGCCTTTCCCTTCGCTCTTACTCTTTTAGCTTTTGCCATTAGAAACTGAAAAATCCCAACTCCTGATGCACATGAAAACAGCCAGCACAGACCTCAGTGATGCATGACTGTGGATTCTGTTGGGGCTTACTAGAAAGGCTCTCCCTTTGTTTCGGGGTGGCGTGTTTTCGTTGCTATTGGCTCATGCCTCTGACTGGCTCTGTGCAGTTTGGGATTGAAACTCTTCGGCTTTATCTAGGATTTCAAAAGCAAATGGAGCATCACACTGACCTATTTCAGCCTTTTTGTTTTGCAAATGTGCTCTTGGAACTGCCCCTGCTATTATCCTACAGTGCTATGGAATGTTTACAGCGAGATGTTTAGGCTAGGATGCCATGCAAAAGTGGGTAGCAAGCAGCCCATATTACGGAAAAAAAAAACCCTCACATCTAAATATGGATCAAACCTAGGTAAGTATTGTATTGTTTGCTACTCTGAAGTAATTTGTACCCTTAAGCTGTAAAACAGTTTAAAAAATACCATCTAAGTGAAATAAGAATCTTGATCAACATTAAAATACACTGACAAAATAAATGTAATGACCTCCTAATACACAGAGGAGCAGAACCCACAGGGCTGTGCAGTCAGAGTAGTCAATATTCTCTGCTTACCTTTCTAAGATTCTGGTAAGAATAGGTGGACTGAGCATATTCACAGATATGTGGATAGACACACATCAGTGTTTAGGACAGGAAAAACAGATCTGACAGACTTCAAATAGTGACAATTTTCACACAGTGTCTCACTTCTGCTACAGGATAAACACTTGTGAGTCCCTTTTGACTCAGAATATTCTGTGGTCTGTGACTGTGTAAAACCCCCTAGCTCTGGGGTCTGCATGAGTGGCCATGAATGCAGTTCTAGCAATGCAGCCATGAAGATGGGCTAGAACTGCCTGCTCTGAGCACTCCTTTGACACTAGAGGGAAAGCCCCATCCTTGGGAGTGGCTGGGAAGGGGCTACAGAAGTGGTGTCAGCAGGAGGCAATGGCTGGAACCTGCCTGGGGGAGGGGAGAAGGGGAAAAGCATCCTGAGTATGCTGACAGTATTTTCTGCCACTCCCAGGTGTGCTCTAGCTCAGTAGTTCAGTATGACTTATTTAAAATCAAATAGCATGAAAGCTATTAAATGCAAACACATGGTATTGAGACCAGTGTGTGTGTTAATTGCAGGAGCTGCCGAGCCAATCTGTTATTTTGCTAACTTTGTTTTGCTCTCCATCCAGCTGACAATTGCCCCAGGCTCTCTGGTAAGGTGAAAACTATTTTATTTCACTCCAGCCATAGAGTTTGCTGTTACCCGGGAAGTGTCAGGCCTCAGCTGGTGGCCTGCAGGGCAGCAACTGTCACCATCTCCCCTCCCAGAAAGAAGAGTCCCTGGGAAGACTGTGGCAACTCTCACACAGCACTAGCCAGACTCCTGTACCGTGCTTGCTGTCTGCGGCTCTGTGCTTGGAGGCGTTCACTCTCAGCTGTTGCATGCGAAATCCGTGAAGGTTTATTCCACCAGCAGCAGCACAGAAACAAAGCTGCTGTTGGGTAAAGTGACTGGAAAGCTGAGCAGCCTTTTGCACCACGGCTGTACTGGCTGGCTTGTGCTTTGTGCGGGATCTCGCTGTTGTCCTGCCCGGCAGAACAAAACCAAACCTTTTGTTCTGCTGCTGGCTGTGTGCCAGGGTAATGGGTTTCGGTAATACCAGCACAGCGGGCACAGTGAGAAATGACTTACTTTTCTTGCTGCCTTGCATAGGTGGTGAAGGACATTTAGGTATTTAATTAAAACCCAACACAAATTTCACTAATGGAAAATAAGACCCCAACCAAATGGGCAGTGAGTCTTCCCTAGAAGGCTGTATTTAAAATGTGGTCTTTTGGGTCTTGCGCTATTTGCCATGCCTGCTGTGAGCTGGGATGGAAGAGAGGCCGCACTCCCAAACCAGGAATGGGCAGCATCAGCAGATGGTCTCCTGGACCCACTGTAACATTGAAGTACAAACAACCAGACTTTGCCTCACGTGGCACGAGGGCTCTGAGCAAGGAGCACTGGCAACCAGATTCCCCAAGTGGTTGGCACAGCCAACTCTGTGACTGCTGCCCTGCTCAGCTCAAGCACTGCTCAAGAGACAGGTCATACAGGTAGATGCCCTGTCCTTCTCTGGCTCCCTGAAACAAGTATCTCAACAACTCCCCCCACCATACATGCTCCAGCTTCTTTTAAGGCTGTTTCACAGAAAGGAAAAATGTACTTCTGTTTGTTCTTATAATGCAGTCTGGTAGCACAGAATTTAGCTGGTAATGGAAACCAAAGACAATGCAATAAATATAAGAATAAAATTGGTTTATTAGAGCTATTTTACATAAAGTAATCAAGAACAAACAACTTGAAGAACTATTTGTATACCATGGCAATATTCTTGCTGACTCAAAGTTACTGAAGTACAAAAGACGACATACAAAATGATGCATGCCTCATTTGACTCTGGTTTTATTGGGACCCATGAGGAATGTGACATCCTTGGACAGCCAAACAAGACAGACAGCACAGTGTGTGTATATATTTATGTATATATAACATGTACTGTACACATTTTACTGGTAACACATCTGCAGTTCACTCACACATATCAATTACTTGCTCTAATTCTATGAGAATTTTTCTGGGGTAAGGGCAGATCACCGAAGCTTTCAAGCTTTGCAGGGAGCTATGGGATAACCAGCAGGAATCCTACACTCCGGCATCTCGGGTAGAAACTGCTGTGTGCTGCGTTCTCACGCTGTGGGAAGGTGGCGGGCGGGGTGTGGAAAAGGCTGAACAAGCCCTGAGCTCTGGGGAGAGACACAGCTCTGGGATTGTACACAGAATCATAGAGGGGTTTGGGTTGGAAAGGACCTTAAGGATCATTTAGCTCCAGCCCCCCAGCCATGGGCAGGGACACCTTCCGCTAGACCAGGTTTCTCAGGGCTCCATCCAGCCTGGCCTTGAACACCAGCAGCGATGGGGCACCCACAGCTTCTTTGGGCAGCAATACGCTACTGCTGTTGAGCACTGGCTAGTCCAAGCTCATCCACTGAGGAGTTGCATTTTTTCATTTCAGCATTTAGCAAGCATGGCTCTCTGCTAGCAGCACAGAAGTTTAAACTGAGTGAAAAGAAGATGCTTTTTGCCTTAAATCCCAATTTTCTTTGCAAAAGCTGGTGCTTAGATAGCAATTGCTTTTAATCAACAAAGCAAGACACATTTTTTTAATGGAAATGCTCCCAGTGCATCAGGTGGAAAGAGCACAACTGGTCTCTGCTGGATGGTGAAGGAACACATTGGCTGGAGCACCCTGGTGCCCACAGTGGTGGCAGCACTGAGAAGAGCAAGGTGGCACAGGCTTCCCCCCATGCCTCGGCCAGCACAGCCAGACTGCGGGGCGTTGGCTGCTCCAGTGCCCTGGCCCTGGGGCACACTTGGCTGTGGCTGAGACCACAGCTGCTGTGGGGAGGGCAAGGGCATCCCACATCCCGTTTGGGGCCTCCCCACCCTGCAGTGTCTTCTGCACAACAATGAACTGGAGCTACTCGCTGGAGCCTGAATGCTTCTTATTTTCTGAGCAAGGGCATCTACCCACTTTTTATATTATCACCGAAGGGGAAGAGTATCTTCTTCATCTCGTAGGCTTTTTCTACACTTGAACATTAACTACAGATTTTGGTCCTTTTATAGAGGCAGAGATTCATGGACACAGGAGAAAGGGGAGAAAACAACTGACCCAAATCCAGTTTTTAGAGATACATCCCATTGATGAGGTAATCGGACTCTTCAGATGTAATGGGTCGAGCTTTTTTAAGCTTCTGTTTCACTAAGCGCAGTCTGCAAGCAACCATAAGCAGCAGCAAAGCAGTGATTGCCAAGCCTAAGGCTAAGGGTAACACAGCACCTACAATGAGGTTAAGAGAAATTACATTTTGTTTAACACAGTGAGATGCTGGTAGAGAAAACTTGAAATTTTTCTTAAAAAATACAGCTAGTCTATCACTTAGATGTTAGTAATTGGAACAACTCATGCTATGAAACTGAACTGTACGATTGTGTTAGGGACAGCTCAGAATATGTAAGTACATTATTCAATTCTTGACCATTTTATCTGTATCTATAGCACCTGACTGAAAAGCTGATGTAATTC
Source organism: Pachycephala philippinensis (assembly GCA_013397055.1). Lineage (NCBI taxonomy): Eukaryota > Metazoa > Chordata > Aves > Passeriformes > Pachycephala > Pachycephala philippinensis. The sequence goes on from VWZT01015009.1 coordinate 796,835, forward strand.
AAAATGAATTCACATGGTTGGTCTTACCTGTTTCTGGGACTGGACGACCACCTCCAAGCTGTTCTCTCTTTGGCACCATTATGCCATCCCCATTTTTATCATCTGTTCTTTTCCCTGAGGAACTGTTATCTGCACAAAATCAAGCAAGATAAATGAATACTGCAGTTCAGTGACTCAGGAAGTCTTATCCACAGGACACTAGAATTAAATAATGTGAAGCACTTAAACTTGGGGGAAAAAAACAAACAAAAGAACAGGTTAAGAACTTCTGACTTCAACTGTGTAACTTGAATTTTTGAAAGAATGTGAAACTAAAGCTAAAATGTAAATTCAGTTTTGCATCCCAAACCACAATACATCTCAACCAAAAGCAAAGGCATTTTGACTGTGCTGTGATGTATTCACTGGCAGCCTTCAGAACTGTGACAGATCTAGCAGAAACACACTATGCTACAAGATGTGTAGAATATGAATGTGAAATGTTGTAATTGGAATTACATACAGTGGTGGGTGTTAAGGAAGTGTTTAAGTCAATTAGCTTGGAACGTGCACTATGTGTAAGGCCCACACACCACCACCAGCTCTGAAGAGCCACAGAAGGTGTCCCTGGCAGTGGCAGCAGTAAATGCACACAACTGCTAATTAAAGCCTTAATTTTGTTTCATTGGTACCATCACGAGGTTCATGATAATGTCCCCACTCTAAAGCAGAATGCAGCCTCCCAGGTTCCAGCTTTATTGCCCTGCCATTTGGGCTGGGGTTGCATAAACACTAACTTCACCTGCAGGGAATGCTGTAGAAACAAGCCGTGGCCTTCTCCTCGTTGGGCTCCCAATGTTGTCCTGGCATGTAAAGTGAGCTTGAAAAAATCCTAAGAGTAAATGTACTGGCTTTAAAATACCTGTATGGTACCAGAGCTGTGCAAGACCACCTGAATGTGACTGACACCAAAACCAGCAGCTGTTTTCTGCTTCTGTTTTTCCTGAATTAAATTAAACAAATATTTGTCTTTGTTTTAGAAATACCCAAAAGACATCAACTCTTTTTAAGAGCTGCTCCAGCCTGCATCTACATCCCGGTTTAGAAATTTGGTTCCTTGCATTTAAGTAAAGGGAATATTTAAGTCAACTGCTTGTAAAGACATTTGACAAATATGGAGAGAAGTTTAGTGGGAAATTTTTGCAAGGGTAGAAGAATAAAATCCCTTCAATAAAGCCTGTACGGTTTTGTTAGGACTTGTGGCTGTTCTTACATGACTGGAGAGGCTATCAAAGTCAATGCTGCTCAATATCTTATCTGTTATCTCTAGAAAACAAAGAACAATTTCCCCAAAGAAGTTTAGGAGCCTGGCATAAAGCATATTACATGGGTTTAATTTGGTTTTCACTTTCTCTTGATTTTCTTGTCTGTTGCAATTTACAGCCCTTTCCAATTACCCTAAATTACAGATCTAGGTTACGGCTACTGCTGTGGGTGCCTCTGCAGTAAAAACATGACTAAGGCTTGGGCACTCAGTCAAATGTTGTAATCCCAGCCCTGAACAGCACTGCACAACAGCTGGCACGGGCAGCCTGGGAGAGGCTGGGACCCTGTGCCAGGGGAATGCAAAGCTGTTATGGTGATTTATACACTTGGGTTGGCTGTGCTGGGGAGTGCAAATCTTCAGGCTGCTCGTGAATTCAACCCGTCTGCATGACCGTATTTGCTACTGGCCACTGCTGCTTAGAAACCAGCCCAGTGCTCACTGCAGTGTGGTGCTGCTACTGTGTGCTTTCTATAGCCATCTGAAAGTGCAGCAGTGCCAGAATATGCAGCTGGGCTTAAGAACTTCCCTGGAGAAGGACACTGGGGCTATTTGGAGGCAGCCATGCAGAAATGCTGCGCTGGCCTTTGCAGGAGATGCAGTCTGGGTTACTTTACCATGGAGACAAGTCTGCAGAGAGAGAAAGGACTCCTTTATTGACATCAAATTCCCCTTACTCCATCCACTCCCAACTTTGAAAGAAAATGTTCGGCCTTTCAGCTTGGGCAAAAGTAAATCATGAGTCTGTTGCAGAAGACTCAGTGCCCTGAGTGTCTGAGGGGTTTATCTCTAAGCTGAACTTGGTGTTCCCCTGGAATTGCCCTGCTGTAGAGGAATCCCATTGAAAAGGTAGGAGTGCAGAAAAAGATTTACCCATTGTCAATAATCAATGATTTTTGGGGTTTTTTTTGGTTGGTTGGTTGTGGTTTCTTCCTCTTTACTGTGAACAGATCCCTTGTTAGGTCAGGCAGAAGTTTTAAACAGTCCTTAACTCGGACTTGCATATTTTCATCCTTCAGTGTAAATCCTTAAAAAATTTGTATCAAGTCAGAGCTAAGCATGAAGGACCACCGTAAGGAAGGTTAAAGGAAGTTTGGAACAGAGAAACTATTAAGAGAAAATGAATTCTGGAAAAAAGTTCCCCTAGTATCACCCTCATAGGCAGAAAGCTCATATATCTGCTACCAGGAACTATCTCACAGTCCAAAACGTTACAACTTAGCCCAGCTCCTTAGGAGAAAAGGAGAAAAGATGAATATGGTGGTACTTGACAAGAAGGTCCCTTTATTAGACCCTTTATTGAATTCTCAGAGATGAAAGCTGTTTATGGAGAGGTAGATAGCAGAAGGGACATGCCTTTACTGATACTTTAGCCACCACTTATAAAAAAACAAATGTAAAAAAGAAAACAAAGCAACTCCCCAGTCCTGCAACGTCTTGGGAAAAACTTCTCTTGTTTAAAAATCAACTGAAAGCTCCTGTATCAAGCATCAAGTCTAGAAGCCAGCTGGAATGTGCCACATGTTGTCTCCAGTAGGTAAAACCTTCATTTACTCTGCCTTGAAGTCACTGGATTTCAGAGCATCACATTTTCCTTCCTGGATTTTATTTCCATAATGATCTGAAACTGTCAGCTGAGAATTAAGAAAAATGTAGCCCTGAATGGAGCACTCACAAGTAAAAAGCCGGAACCTGAGCTGCCACTGTAAAGCCATATCCCCTAATATATATCTTAAGTAGACAGCTTTTCACCATAGTGACACTAAAACCACTAAAGCTTATTTTCAAAATTTATGTAAAGTAGTATGTAAGAAGCCTGGATGTTTGCAATGTCAGCTCCAGGCCAACAAGAACATGATTGCCTTGGTCCAACAAAGACCTTTACAGTGACTCAGAGGCAGAGGTTCTACCTTGGCACCAGCAGCAGCAGACAGTCCCTCCCAGAACAGGATTTCTGCCAGTGGAATTGCTGAACTTTTGAGGCTGCTGGTATGATTTCTGCTCAGCACTGCTTACCTCTCCTCAAAAATGCATCTAGCAATTATTGCCCTCCTGGACACGTTTTCAGATGAGCTTCATGGAGCTACTCCAGCATTTCTGTGCCTCTCATTTTTGTATCACGTAACTATTAGATTTGGTCTGTAACCTCCTTGAGATGGCAGTGGTGGAGGGAAGTCTAATTAATGGATCTGGGTAGATTTTTAGGAATTGATTAGATGCCTGTCTCCTTGACTCCATAAAGACTGTGGTGCTTGCCAGTGAGCCTCTCTGGACCTCTGTGAATCATTAACACACAGCATGGGACTGCTATGAAGTTTAAGTATCTGTAGGAGAAGACAGCAGCTCAGAGCAGGTTTTGGCAGAGCAGTTTTTGGCAGCTGCCCTTTGGACCCACGTACTTAGCATGTACCTAGCACCCCTTCATGTCCCAGCCCATGCATCCTAATTGGAATTGATCCGTAGGCAATTTTAAACCTTGCTGAGCTCTGTTTGCTGCTTATTTTGCTTATAAGTATTGGGCTCCTGGGTCAGTAAAGACTGGATCCTTCTATTCCACAGGGAAATTATTAAGCATCTAAAATTAAGTTTTGACTGAGCCTTGTCAAAATAGCAATATTAAACCCACAAGAATTAAAGCAGCTTTAAATCTTGCCTGTTGACAACTAAAAGATTGTAACAGGTACTGGTAGTACACTAATCACTGAAGCCCCATCACACTTTTTTAGTTTTATAAGAATCTTTTTCTTTGCTTGTCTACTCCTGTGCAAAATGCTACCTTTAGAGCAAAACTGGTGCAGTAAGTTACCATGCAATGGGTAAACAGACAAAATGATTATGCAAAAGTGCTTTTACACTGTACTTCCAATTAAAACCCCTGATTATCAGTTGCTGAAGGTGGTGACTTCAGTTCTGGTTTTACACCTGGATTCACAAGCCAAATGATTTTTGAAACCAATTTAGCAGCTGACTTTCCATTGGAGCCTGCAAAGCCCTTTGGAAATCTGATGTTTAGTTTGGGTGGCCTCATATCAGGTGTCACTCAGCACTACATGAGTGAGAAGGGTTTGAAGCAGACTGCAGAATTTTAGTCACTTCAGTGAGGAACACTGAGGTCATCTACACTTCCAGAAAGAGGGAAACATTTGAGACAGGATTTTGCTGTCAGTTCCTACACATTCATCGAGGCCATCAAATTCTTAAGAACATTGTTTTCACTCCCTTTGCAGAGTGTACACAGTGTTCCCTTTGCAGAGTTTTCACTCCCCCAGCGCTCCACAGATGAAGTACAAGCATCTGACAGAACGTCCAGGTGCCAACCAGGGCAGTGCCCTTTTCCAGAGTCAGCAGCAGAGGGCACTGAGCACTGCTCTGTTGTAACTGGAAAATAAAGGTGGTTATAAATAGCTGTCTCTCAGGGCACATGAATCAGCCTAAACCATGAAGAAATAAAAGTGGGGGGGTTGTACTGATTTTAGGCTCTGTGCACACAGTTTTGCTTTCATATAGCTGCCATTTCAGATCATTGTAATTCATCAGCATGAACCTTGGAAGACACATCAATTTCATTGCAGCTTCTGGAGCTTTACCAAGGCCAGGGCTGGGGCTCTGCCTGTAACATCACACGATGACTCACTACAGGCTTGCAGACACTGTGCAGAACAATACTGGCCACCTGTACATGCACACCTGAGGTAGCTTGGTACCAAAGCCTGAGACTTTTCTACAGTGATCAAAAACTTCTCCTGCCCTGGAGGCAGAGCTCAGAAAAAAACCTGCCCATAACAGTAAAGATATTAGTTCAGGAAAAAAAAAAGAGAAGTAATACTTAGCACCAGGAGAAAAGCAATTACTCTCACCCAGGTTGAACAGTACTTTATTATGTTCTCCTGAAGTACTCCCCTACAGATTTAAAGAGTCTTAATACATCAGCCTACACAGCTGAACCTGTGGCAGAATTTGTATTTAGTTCACTGCACATTTTGTTCATTAGACTGTATTATTTCCCTAGCATTCCCACATTTTAACTTTTTTTTTGCACCTAGTAAAAAACAGACTTGACAATAGTAAATCAAAACCTACTTAGAACTTCATTATTACAGGTTTCTTTTGTACTTTTTTACATTTGATTTTTTTTCCTCTTAACCAGGCACCAAAAGCAATTAAATGAAATTAAATTTAAGGTGCAAGACACTTCCTTTCTTTAAGGAGAATGATTTATTGAAACTGATTCAATTCTTACCTGGCACAAAACCACTGGTTTGTTTCTTTGGTCCCTGAGAAAGCGATTGGTTAGACATGTCTGCATCCACTGAGAGAAGTGGTTGATTTCTGGCAGTGGCTTTCAGGGTGTTCTCCGCAGAGTTTTCCTCTGTGTTTTCAGTCAGTCCTGCAGTCCTTTGCTGGGTAGTGCCAGGATCTGCATGTGTCACCGTCTTCCGACCTGAGCTGACTGTGAACAGAAACAAAAATTTTTGTACAGCCTTGAAGGGAATGGAAGTGTTCTTAAGGAAGACTCTCCAATATGGGCCCTGAGGCAGAGTAAACAACTTCCTCAGGTTCACACATACAATGAAATGTGAGTCACAGATACCTAACAACTGCTTGCAAGAGTACATTCATGACCCCCACAGTGAACTCCAGCAACTAAAATATAATGAAAGAGTGGTTAGCCATTGTGCCCATTCACCCTCTGATGATTTTCGTTCACTTAGCTGAGCATGGGCACATGCTGAGGGATGACTAAAGAAAGCAAACAGTGTGATGGTGAATCAACTGGCTCCCCTGCATGCCCACAGTGTTTCAGATTCCTGCAAGGTGTGTAACAGCACTGCGAAGGGTACCCCTGAGACACCCTTTCAGACAGACACCATGGTTCTTGTTTCCAGAATCATCATGCAAGTCAAAAATCAATTTTTTAACTTCTGAACACAAAACCTGTCACTTAGGGACCCTTGACAGTTTTAATATGCTTTGAAGAAAATTTGTGAGCACCTGCCATATGTGGATATTAAACCTTCCCATGTACTAATTCTGCTTACTCACAGGAACTGCTTGCTCACAGGGAGAGAGGCCACAGAAGCGGCATCATCCCCCTTTGGTCACTGAGGCTGTGGTTACTTTCACAATCCACTGTGCCACTGTGCCCTGGCACACTTACGATTCTGGCAGAAAGTCTCATCTGATCCATCAGGACACTGCCTCACACCATCACACGCAAACGTGATGTCAATGCAGCAGCCATCATCGCAGATAAACTGGTAGCGAGAGCAAACCCCAACACAGGCTGTTGAGAAACAATTCCCAAATTACCAAACGAGAAATCCAAGCAGTAAATACTGAGTCAATGACTAAAATCTGCAGCACTGAGGAAAAAGCAAAACCACACTATGTCAAGAAGCACCATGAACAAGGCAGAAAGTCCAGACTCAGCTGTGTCATGTCACATTGACACAGAACCAAATAAATGCAATAGCTGTTCCTGGCACCTTCCTCACTTGCCTGGCAATCTCTTTACTGCAGGAATACTCAGCCTGGAGGCTGTTGCACCCTACACCTTGTGCAGCACCCTTACAGTGCTTTGAATTCTGCTGGCCTAAGCTGAAAGGAGATCTTCCTAGGCTTAAAAGATGCAGGATAGTCCTGAAAATAAATAAAAGAAATCTCTGTGGCTGTAACTGCATACCTCCAACACGTAATTCCTACTACATATCCATTCTGTATTTCTGACAATATGTTATTTTACGTGAACATGTATGGACTATACGGGATCTTTTATGGCATGTTTTCTGCAACCTAATTAAAATACTTAAAGAATGCTCATCATTTATTGACATCAGCAATCCAGTGACTACAATACAGTACAGACCAGAACAGGACTAGGTCATGCTCTCACAATTGACTTTCACCAGAAAGAACTGACTGCAGAATGCTTTAACATTTAGATTCCCCTGGAAGTGGAGAGTATCCCTGGACGTTCCATTTTGCATACTCAAAGCTTTCCTGAAACACACTCTGATCCTGTAATTATCAAGTGTTTACATCTGTGCTTTTGTCTTTCCAACAGCAGTGTAGTTCATCACTTTGTAAAGCACTATCAAGTTCAGTGCTTGATTAGTGTTGGAAGGGCAAATCGATTTGCATAAGGGAGTCACAGCCTTTGGTTGTTATCCTGCTGCGTACCAAATGCTGCACCACACTAAGGGAAGTATACAGGAATGCAGACAACTGTTTAAAACCCCTAAAATCTGAAAATACATCTCCTGAACTTCAGCACTAGTAATAGCACGGATCTTTCATCTATTAAGGCATCAGGGACTGGTTTAACTATAGCAGTAGCACTTGAATTGCTAACGTAGCTGGGGAATTAGAAAAATAAAAAAGACAGCAAATCCCTTACGTGTTCCACACAAAAGATACCCCAGATACTCACAGCAGCAAATAAACAAACCAGCAAACCTCTCTGTCTGCTTTAACTGAATTAAACATTAATGAACACAACTCTATCATCCATTACTGAACACGGGCATTTTAAGCAGATTTTTTTGTAATACCAGCTTATTGCCCCAGGGACTACCCTCTCACATAGAGATATTGTGCTGGTGCGAGCAAGATTTTCACTAGTTCTGCTGAACATGGTGATAATGCTATTTAACTTTTACTTTGAGCCACAGCACCAGATCTGCACTAGAAACTTGCTAATTACAATGTAATTAGAAGTTATTACATTTAAGAGCAGGACTGACAGCCACTGAAATCTAACTTACTTTCTACATTTTATGCTTTTTACATGTTTCTGAAGCTCAGAGTTTAAAAATGATGGGTCAGTTCCAGCTTCAGTTTCTCCAGTACCATAAGGTTTCAATAACAACCACCAGACAGAAAAACTTAAATGCATTAAAACAAAAAACCATGCTAATTTTTAGACTACAGATGCAGGTCAGTATTATTATTAGTCTGCCTCAAACATACTATTAAGTAATTTTAACTGGGTCTTCCCTCTAGCACAAGCCCTGTCACACTGCCCACAGCATCTGACTGTTACAATGCACCTGATACCTGTGGCAGCATTTCACTTTTCCAACCCTGCATGTTTATTAGCAATATAAGGACAAATACTCAGTGCCTGGAAGTATTATTGCTCTAACAGCCAAGTGATGCTTGCTTGTTTCCTCACTTTGAAAGAGCGATTCAAAGCTGAAAGAGATGTCATTATGTAAAGAACAAGGGCAAAATAAAACACTGGAAATGAAGAATAACATTTTTGCCTCTATCAAGACCCTTGCTCTGCTCTGAATACTGTACCCTGGTTGTCACAGAGGCAACAGCTCCTGTCATTTTCTCACCTGCTGCAGAATGAACCATGGGCAGAATGGTCACAGAGACATTGTCAGAGCTCCGCTGACCTGCAGTGTCTGTCACCATTAGCTGGAAAATATACCCGCCTTCCTGTATGTGGGACAGTTTCAGTGTTCCTGGTTGAGGTACCTGAGTAAAGACACACGGTAAAAAAACATATTGGCACAATGGATCCATCCATAACCTTCTAGGAATAAGGAGCTCATCATGCAGATTAAACACTTCTCTGCAGTCTAGCCAGCCTACTCAAGCATGTATTTCAGCATGTAACATTTGATCTCTTTTTTTTTGCATCCATTTGTGAAAAAACCTACACTTAACATTTAGGTAGTGTTTTTCATTATACATTCGGTTACCTGGAGCTGTGGATCTCAGCACTGGAGAACAAATGGACACATACATTTAACTCAATTTTTGAGTAATCAGAAATGCAATTTTAGAGGCTAGGCAGTAAAATAATGGCCTTTTGCTCTCTATCAAGTTAGTCTGTAGACTATATATATGGATCCACAGAAATGACTTTTCATGCCTGAAAGAGAACAGGAATTTTTGATTAATATGGTCATAGAGTCCTAGACCTACCATTATAGAAGAGTGTGTTGATAAACACCTTTTTTTCTCTCGGTGAGAAAATTTCCTAACTGAAATTTCTTTCCTTTTCTATTTACACGAATGCACTCAGTTATCTGATCAGACTATTGATCCTCCTGATGGAGCGTATGACCCCATAGAATTTTATTCTTTAGTGTATTAAAGAAGTTATTATGCTCTAAAAAGCACCTGCTGTTGTTCACTATGATTGCTGGGAGAGGAAATGTGGTATTTAGAACTCATGAGCCATGGAGTCCAAGTCTCTTCCCAGGGCAGAGCCAGGGAAATGCCGCTGACTTCTGAATATGCCGCCACTCCTCCAGTGACCTCTGTGCTTTCCTTTTTATCTTCATGCTGCCCTGAAGAATGCTGGCCTGGGGGTGCTTTCACAGAAACTTTGGCTCAAAGGAGATAATCAGCCTTTTAAAAAAACCCAACCCATTACTGTCCCCAAGTGTCCAGGAACTGCGCAGCTACAGCGTGGGGGTAGCAATCAGAGAAGCAAACTATCTAAAAAGCAATAATCAGTCACAATAGAAAAAAAAAAGGCTTCCTTCTACAATATGATCTCTTTATAGTAGTCCTTCCCCCTCCTCTGCCTTCTATCTATTCTTTGGAACATAAGAGCAATGCAACAGCTGCCTTTTATCCTACTTAAACACACTCCCATTCTCCCTTGTAGCTATGGATTCATACATTATTCTCAAAGAATAAATGACATGAAATCCAGTAACTACAGGGCAGTAACCAAAGCACTAAAGACATCAATTGAAGAGTGCATGAAAAAAAATCACAGTTATTAATTCAACTCTAAAATTTAAATTATCATGGCTAATCACCAGGGTACATATCTGTAGGAGAAATCCCAGCTCATTTGAACACAATGGAAAGTATTTATTTAAGCATAAATGTGTGTCAAATTCATTTTCTGTTAACAAATACAAAGAAGACACTGAGGTTAATGTGAATTTTGCAAGTTTAAATGGGTATAAGACTTGTCTCTATTTTATAGAGTGATTTTGAGTAATATTAAAAATATAAACTTTAAATTTTTAATGTAAATTTTTACTTTTTGTCTTGCTCTATGTTACTAAATCACAGATTAATTTAAAAAGTATTTAATTGCTCTTTAAAGAAAATAATGCTGCAAGGGGTTAGAGTAACAAGTCTTTGATAAAAAAGTGTTCATTTTATCCAGATAATATTTAGCAACTATTCTTAAAGTTTCATTTTGGTTCACATTCTCTCACCTTTACATATCCTTCCTGCTCTAGGTGGAGTTCCCAGTGTGCCCTGGATATTGTGGGCTGTGAACAGACTACGAGTAGAGTCTGTGGATTTGAGATATTTTTCCTTTCTTTTTCTGCTGATCTTAGGGCACTCACTAAGAAGGCTAAGATAAAGAATCCCTCTCTTGATGGTTAATTTTAAGTTGAAACCAAAGTGCAGCAGAAAATGTATGGATAAAATATCTCATAAGGTCTACATCACATATTTCTTTGTACCTTCTCCATAAGCACTGACAGGAGACTGTTGGTAAAAATCCCTTCTTATTTTTAGTAAGTGAATTACTGAGGGGTCTCTAACTGGGGTGACAGAAGGTGAAAACCAAGTGCAGTGAGTACAAACAAAGCAGAGCTCAAATACAGTAGAGTATTATCATCTCCTTGTTTGCTGCTGGCTGTCCCATGCCATCCAGGGTAGAGATTAACTGTGTAAGCCACTAGAAATAATCACTGGTACAAACTCCCCAGGGACACGGTGCAGTCTCCTTCACTTGAGGTCTTCAAGATGTGATTGGACAGGTAAGATAATCTCATTGAGGCTCTTTGTCCCACAAATGGTTGGACCAGATGATCTTTTGAGGTCCCTTCCAACCTGGGCTGCTCTACATTTCTGTGAAATAAATGTTCGAGTTGTACAGGCATCCTAATTTTGGTGCCTGGTAGACAGATTTGAAGATATTTAATATTTTTAGCCGCACATTTAAAACTTGAACACAACAGTCTGGAAGTAACTGGCCACAAGGGGGACTGCACATGTACCTGCATTTCAACCGATGAGTCGCCCTGCAGCAGTGTCCACTCGTAGTGCACAATTCCATGGTCATCGGAACTTTCTCGGCCATCCAGAAGCACCCAGTCCACAGGTGACTGCAGCACAATGTCTTGGCCTGCCTTACACTGTGGAGGCTCATCATACTCTTCTTCTTAACAAAAAAGGGGAAGATCAGTTATTTATGAGGGGAGGCTGAGTGATTTTTTATATAAAACACATTTTTTTCTTGTTTAAGGTACTGTTTCGTCTCTTTGCAACTTCCTGAAAGAGAAACATGTTCATTAGTGCACATTTTGTTAAGCAAAGTAGTATCTGCTTCAATTTTAGTTAATTGTCCTATGATGTCTTCAGGAATTAACATTAGAAGCACATGGCATAGAAAACCTCTCTAGGTACTTGGATGTTTCAGCAGTACAACAAACAGGATTGTTAGCATCATTCTACCTTTTTAATCTGAACTAAGGAAAATAGGTTTAAATATGACTTACATACAGATGGCAGTTACAGCACCTTTTTTATACCTTTTATAGTACTCTGCATAATTCAATAGGCTTCTAGTCCCTATTTATAATACATCATTATAGGAATGAAAGACTTGTTTAGCATAAGTTGGCACCCTGATGAAGCAGTGCACATGATGATTAAAAACCATCAGAGACCACCAATTTTAAGTGTCTCATTTAAGACATTCAAAGCTTGATTTTCAGAATATTTAGGATTTGTAGCATTTTGCTATATTCAAAGTACAATCCTTATTGATTAAAATTGTGAGTACTAAGTACTTTTGCCAATCAGACAACAAGCTTTTGGGTTAGACTAACAAAAGTCATGATCTGTTAGGTGACACAGCCTGTCAGAAGTGGTTTAAGTCATTTATTCTGCAACCTTCAGGCAGTGCAGGGAAGAAAGAGGGATAAAATCTGCTTCTACAAGTCAGCATTCAACAACTTTAGCCACAAGACTGTATCTTTCTGCAGTTCCTCACTCAAATTTCATTCCTTCTCTGGGCATCCTGAAGTGCCAGGGTGCTCTTTGCCCTTCAACCTCTGCGAAGGATACCCTGTAAAGGATATTGATGTTATGCTCAGAAAAGCAATTACTGAAGACAAGGTTGTAACTTCACTTCACAGGCAGAGCTGCACAAGGAAAGGTGCTTTCCCATCAGCGTAGGGAATCTTCCTTGCATGTGCTCTTCAACAGTATCAAGAATGCACCTGAAGCCTTGGAGCTCATGGGAGCAATGGGACAACTGTTTATCTTTGAACAGCAAAATTCTTATTTCATGTTTTTGTCAGTAGTAGATAAGACATAGAAGATTTCAAGGCAAATGCATAAAGTTAGGAAAACATACAAATAAGTGAAAACAGGGTCTAACAAGAGAAAGTATGAAACAGTTCTTGCTCATCCGATGGCACAGGAAGCTTTGCCTAATTTGTACACACTCATTTCTCAAAACCAACTTTGCTTAAAAAGCAACACCCAGGTGCAAAAAAAGCCCCAAAACTCATTGTTAATAAACACCATCATTATGGTGCTTGGGCAACTTTTATTTAAATGAGTTACTTACAGTCTTCACACAATTATTTACTTCACAAATAACTGTCAAAAAGAGACTGACCTGGGTCTCAAACAGCACAGCCCAGTCTTCTGCTTCTACCTTGGAAAGGGGTTTCATGTCACCTGTCTGGTTTAAATGACTTGATCAATGCCCTGCAGGGGCAGAGACAAGCCCCACTTTCCCTAAGCAATAAGGATACTCTCTTCCTGGACTAACTTTATACTCCAGCAGCATGAGTTGCAAAGGAAGGACCACTTCTCATAGAATCAGTCACAGCAATTCATGCCAGCCCTTTGTTAAAGATGAGTGAGGGACCACACAGACCTTGGGTCCCAAACGATGGAGGCACCACCCTTTGCTTGTAAGCCATCAGATCATCTTCAGAGAGGTAAATCAATGGCAAAAAGGAAAATTTGGCCTGATAAAGACATATGGCACGGGAGGAGACAGCCTACTGAGCTGAAGATTGTTTGTCCACAGCAAAGTTTTAAGCAATGGAATACATGATCCTTAGAAACACCTCCAAATCTGGGGAATAAAAATCAGCACAAAAAACCAAGGAGGCAAACTCCTTTGAGGCAAACTCCAAGGAGCCACTTGCAACCACCACTGACAGGAGTAAAGCACTATCAGCCACATGTCAGCAGAAAATCATCTCTTAACTTCTGTTTCTAACTTGCATTTAAGCTGAATGTAAATAAGCAGTATGGAACTGATATACCAGGTCAACACTCTGAGATTCTGGCGCTGGCTGCCTTCTAGAAAAAGGGGTGAAACGCTTTTTTCTTTGGGAGGGAACACAATACGCTTTTTCTTCAGCCTGCTTTTTATTTACTCTGCTTCCTCCATCCTTTATACAGACTTGTCCTGCCAATAATGAAGCTTCCAGCTAGTTGTCTGAATGAAGGCTTTGTTACAAAAGGTCATTTCACTACCAGCTCCTGAATGTGTTTGGTATTGGTTTACCTTGATATTGTACCCTCCCATTTCTCACCGCTAGTGATCTTAGAGATCACTAGATCCCAATGCTCAGAAATATTCTAGAATTATGAGGACACCACATCTGTGGATAAATGTTGGTTTGGTATTATCAGAAAGAAAACAGCAGAAGACTCAAGAACAAAGTACTCTGAAAGAACAACAACAACAAAAAAAACGGAACAGCTAAAATGTGATCCCCTCATGGAAGAAAATCTTGAAACAAAATATTCTTTCCTAAATTTCCTAAACTCATTCATGGGGTGACAGAAGGGAAAAGAGATGTGCCTTCATCATCCTGTTGTCCAGATTCTTTCTTCAATGTAATTCAAAAATGCACTGGTAACAAAACATCAGAGCAAAATAATTCAATCTTAATTTTATCTCTCTTGGTCTATGTCACAGCTGACAGATGTTTGAATAAAAGTTCATTCTCCTTGTGGCTTTGCTTCAGCTCCAGTGTAATTGCATTAAAAAATGATAATCCCCTGTTACCAATACCACCATCACCTACAAGGCAGATTTTTAAATAAAACCACAGGACACAGAGCAATTTGCAGATTAGGAATTGAAATTGCCTTGCAAGTGCAATGTTGATAGTCACAAAAGCTGCCAAAAAGGCAAAGCATTTAAGAACTCCAGAATTCAAGAACTCAAGGAATTCAAGAAATTCAAGATTTCTAATAGGTAGAGCATCATTTGTACAATATGTTATTTATATTGGGCCATAACTGCACTCTACATTAGTTCCAGGTTTTAATAGAACTAAGGCAGTTCAAAACGAAGCCTAATTCTGTCTGACTTTGATGTAAAATCTCATCTTAAGCCTGATTCTATCATGCAAGTGCATATACACTTATGAAACACAATTACCCCGAAGCTGCTACATAAATAATACTGTGGAACTAATACTTCTCTCCTGTTGAAAATGTCAAAATCACACCTTGGGTTTTTCTGGTACTTTAAGTTTGCCTCATCTCTATTGCCATAAGATCCTTCCAATAGCTCTCTAATTTACCTGCCCATGCACTTTGCAAAAAATATTTAGGCATCATAATGCCTCTACAAATCGAGCCCCTGCTCTCTCCTATTTCCAGGGGATGCCCATTGACATTCTCATGAAACATGCAGGACTGAATGGACCTCAAGCCTGAGGTCTCCCCTCCCAAGAGAGCAGTAACAGCAGGTACATCTGGGCACTGTTTTCATCCACACCAACACCAGGTCTTCTTCCTGTTGCATGCAGTGACTAATTTACTGCAGATGAGATCTACTGCTGAGTAAGATGCAGATGACATTTGGGAAAGTACTGTCCACAGAGATAATGAAATTAAGTCAAAATTAGTTAAGATGAGACTGTTTAACAGCAGGAGGTGGAGGAAGGCAAGTAAATTCTTTGAATCAGGTGCTAGGAAACAGACTCCAAATTTAGAAATCCAGATTTGTTTTCGTCTACAGCTGCTTGCTCTGGATTATGTTGTTCTTAAATATCCTTCAGAGCTGAACAAACTGCTGCTTTTGATGTGGCTTGGTTTCCAGAGGCACTTATGGAGAATGTCGATGCTGTCTCTGGACTGCTGGTGAACTATCCTTGTCTTCTTCTGTCTAGCTCTCAAATTCTTAAGGAAAAATCTTGAATTAAGTGAATAAGGAGCTGTCTTAGGCAATGACATTTGGATGGCACCCCCAAGAAGGGGTGCTTGCTCTCAGGCTATGCACTAGGTTATGGCACAGCTGGGACCAGCACTTCATGCTTTCCAAGGTGCCCAATATGCACAGTTCCCGGGAATCTAGGACTTCTCTGGTTCCCCAGCGAACACGCACATCCCACTGTCTGGCTCCCAGCCACTGTCTGGCTGGCATAGTGCCCTGCCAAGGGCTCTGCAGAGGCAGAAGTGCTGAGGGATGGGTTTCCCCAAGCCCAAACATCCCCAGAGCCCTCACACCCTCACAGAATCGGTCAGGTCAGAAGGGACCACAGTGGGTCATCTGGTCCAACCTCCCTGCTCAAGCAGGTTTGTCCCAGAACACACGGCACAGGATTGTGTCCAGATGGTTCTTGAGTATCTCCAGTGAGGGAGGCTGCTGGACAACCTAAGCCTCTCTGGACAACCTGTTTCAGTGTGTGGTCATCTGCACAGTAAAGAAGTTCTTCCTCATGTTCAGGTGAAATTTCCTGTGCATCAGTTTCTGCCCATTGCCTCCTGTCCTATTGCTGGGCACCACCAGAAGAGCCTGGAAACATCCTCTTGGCACTCCCCCTTCCCTTTCAAACATTTATCCACGCTGGTAAGGTTCCCTCGGGCACGGCCGGGCCGCCTCTCCCGGACCAGGGAACCCCGCCGAGAGGCACGCCGCAGCCCGGCTCTCCTCTCCCCGTCCTCCCGCCGGCGGCACCCCACGACCCGGGAGCGGGTTCCCGGCGCCGGGACAGCCGCACGGA